>JAQMYJ010000008.1:12636020-12647330 GCA_030014305.1 Clarias laeviceps | reverse complement strand
GGAGAAAACTAAAGTGTTTTTTGACCTTGCATACATGTAAACCTGTTTTAAGAGACTCAATAAGCAATATTAGCAATCTTTAAAATGGCATAATATGACTCCTTTAATACACAGATTAGGAAGTACCTCGGCAGGTCCGACAAATGAAACGGGGTATGCATGTCCGTTAGCACCAGTCTAGGCAGCTAACACTCGCATGAGTGTAATGTATGTTTCCGTTTGATTTACATGTAAATAACACTAAATTTAACCAATTAAGTTTGATTTAAAGTATTTTTATCTTCTAAGTAGATGGAAGTCATTCCAAAGCATCTCCATTGGGTTGAAGACTTGGCCACTCCAAAATGTGGATTTTGTTTTTCTGTAGCCATGTGGTTGTGCACATGCCCCAGTGTTTTGGGTTATTGTTCTGTTACATCATCCAACTTCTACGGAGTTTACAGACATTCTCACGTTATCTTGATTTTTTTTATACACTTGGGACTATTAGCAAAGCAGGCCCAATTCCTGATGTTTCCTCCATCATACCATCATACTAGGATGATGTTTTTTATGATGATAAGCCTCTCATCAGTGCACAAAACATTTTGCCAATACCACTGTGGAGTGTCAATGTGCTTTTTCGCAAACTTGCAACGTTTTATTTAGTAAGCAGCGGCTTCCTTTGTGGTGTCCTGCCATGGACACCTTTCTTGCTCAGTGTTTTATGAACTGTAGACTCCTGAGCACAGATGTTAGCCAGTTCCAATGATGTCTTCAAATCTTTGGCTGTCACTCAGGGTTGTTTCTTTACCTTATTAACGAGTCTTCATTGTGCTTTCGGGGTCATTTTGACTGGGTGATTTATGTAAATCAACAATTCTTGATAATAGATCCTTTGAAATCTCTTTTTGGCAAGGCATGGCCCACATAAGCAACTCATTTTCGTAACAAGACTCCAGGTATGCTTACACCTCCAGTTAGCTTTTTAGAGGTCATTAACTCAAGGATTCACAAACGTTTTTCCACTAGCAATATGAGGTTTTTATGGTTGTTTTCAATAAAGACATTGAAAGAAAGATCAAAATTAATTTTGTAATTAATATTTTTTAGGCACATTATATTTGTCAATACTCTTGACTTGTCAATACTTTTGACTTGGATTAAGATCACATCACATTTTATGATAAATTAATGTAGAAAACCATAAAATTCCCAAAGTTTCACATAATTTTTCTTGCCACTGTATTGATTCAATTTATATTACGATTCTGTATCATGATTTTTTTTATAGATATCACAACGCGATGTTACAGTTTTAAGACTATATAAAAAAAACTTTTAACCTGAAAGTTTTCTATCTTAGCTTTGTTCAACAACTTTATAAATGGATTGAATACAAGTTCATTCAGTTTTCTCAATTAAAACCATTTAAACAATATAAAATTTCTTTAAATACACAAGTTTAACTTAAAAGTAAACAAAAAGCTACATTTTTACTGAGAAGCGCGTATCAACCGCAATGGTTACTTTTTTAACAAACTTAACAAACCTACCAATCAAGCCAAAAACCACCCAATTCAAGTCACTAGTTGATCAATCTGTGCATCTCTATTATAAATGTAAAAAATTTTTTAATCAATTTGAGTCTGTATGGTGATACTAAAGAATTGAAATACATGACTCCATGTAATGTACAGTAGAACAGGAGGAAGTTTTGTTTATGATGTGCACAGACATGTTGATTTAACGTCATTCTATGACCAGTAAACAAACTCGGACCACGTTGTCTTCTTATTGTAGTGGCATTTTATGTAATGTTATGAAAGTCATGCTTTTTATTGTTTGGCTTGAGCTGTTTATAAATGAGGTTGGAATGCAAACGGGGCAGTTTTTTGATTAGCAGATGTACAATGACAGCGCAAACATTTAGTCTGTCCATGCGGGATCATCCACTACAACAGAAAGTGAAACAGTCAAAAAGGCTTCAATTTGTTACTAAATAGTTTAAGATGCAACTATGTTACAGACCTGAATAAAAAGCCGAAACTTTTTTTTTTCGGGGGGGAAGAATAAAAGAACCTGGACACTTAATTACTTTGGTAAGAGCTTTGGATCTGTGTGCCATAATTCACTGATGTCTTAAGCAAGAGCTTGAAATATTTGTTTAGTGTTAAATGTTTAAATAGACACACCATACTCAAGTGCATGGTTTCTATCACACCATCTGAGATGCAGCTTTTGATTTTTTATTAAATTTTTTTTTTAACTTGCAGAAAAAAATATCAAATGCCATGCACTTTATTAATCCATGGATCCTCTGCTCAGAGTGGTCTGGACTCAGTCAGCACCTGATACGACAGACGGACATATGGTTGGCTCTTACGTCGTGCTTCTTTAACCGATTGAACCTCTGGGAGCACTCAAAAGAGCGCAGTGGTGTGTAAGCCCCGTGGTTGTGATCACAGCTGATTATCTGTAATCGGCTTAAGTAGCCTTCTGAGAGCGAGCTGTCTTCTTCTGTGGCCTCTATCAGTGTTTGTATTTGGTACACAGGATTGTTCATGCCTGAAAGATATCCTTTTGAGGAAAAGGCTAGATGTAAGCCAGTGGGGAAAAAACCCTCAGTAAAGCGTTCGATATTTTAAAAGGTAGAAGTTCAGCGGGTAGTTTAGCACCTTCAGAAGCATCGACTTTACTAGTTTCTCTGTGGTTTATAAAAATCAAATGCATTATTATATAAATTGCATAACTAAAGACCAGTTAGGCTCAGTGAGGGTAGCTCTAGGCCCAGAGAGGTGAATTTTCAAAGAGAAGACTTTTTTAGCAAATCAAACTTAGCAATTTCATGTATCCTAACACAGAACTACTGAACACACAGTGAAAAAGTAGTACGCTTTTGGAAATATGACAGATAATCAGAAGTACTAATGTGAGTGATGCGTTATTATGAGACAAAACATAATCCCTTTAAATGGCTTTATTTATAGCTATAAACTAATGTTTGGCTGTAACTTGGCAGCATGGTGGTGTAGTGGTGGTGAGCGATGTGGCCTCAAACCTCCAGGGTCAAGGGTTTGAGTCTGCCTTTGGGTCTGTGTGCGTGTAGTTTACATGTTCTCCCTGTGCTCGGTGACTTTCCCTTTGGTTTCCCTAGATTAGGCTAATTGGCGTTTCCATAGTGTGTACAGTATCTGTGTGAGCGTGCCCCGCGATGGATTGGCACCCTGAGTGTTCCTCGCCTTGGAATCTGAGTCAAGTTAGTTGTTTATTTATGAGGACCTTTCTAGAAAGAAGGCATTGAATGTTTTATACTAGGAATTAGAGACGCACTGATCGATCGTCCCATAACGGTAATCGGTTGATTTGATTTTCAGCATCATCTGCCGTAACCGATGATTATGTGCTGATCGTCCATGAGCTTGCATGTGGCACAATCCGGAGATTGCATGTTCAGATCTTGCTACAGCAATCTGTATCGTAGCAGCACTAGCCAATCATGTGTGTCTGTGCTTTATTCCCGCCCCCTAGCCCCGAGTGTTCATAGAGCTTGAGCCTTTGATCATAGATCCTTTGAAAGATGATGGCCTTCATCATCTTTGCTGAATTTTCATTTTCAGTCGGATTTTATTCATACGAATAAAGCACTGACACGTGGTCAAAGAAAGCCTGGAGAAAGTCCTGTAAGATTGTTCAGTTTTGGAGAAAATGTAAAAATTATTTAATAAGCAGTCCACATTGTTAGGCTGCATCTCTTTTAGTGATGTAATGGTTGCATCTGAAATGAATCTAGGCAAACTGATTATTATTATTGATAAGAATGAATAAAATTATTGTTTATTGGACACACTGGCCAGTGGCTCTCATTTGCGCATTTTTGCAACTGTATTTCTCTCTTCCTTCATGTGTGTCCTGCTTATATAAGCAAGAGCATTTTATCAGAAGCCTTTCTAAGTACAGCCTGTGTTTCACACTGTTAGTGCGAATAGGCCACAGTCTGCTTTTGTGTCTAATTAGATTCTGGCCCCTGAATGGTATTGTGTATTGTACCGTTGAGAACAGTGTGAGAACGCCCAGCCTGCCTTTGGCTCTCACAAATATCTTCAGCTTCCTCTCACAGAGATTTCTGAACACGTGATGTTTATTTGACATGTAGCTTAAGGACGTATCTTGTACTCCTTTTTCTGGGGGGAAAAAAGGGTTTGCGTCTTTTGAAGCCACAACCTGCAAGTCAAATGTGCAAATGAGCTTTTTGCATGTTTACCGTCCTGATTGTGTAATCATCATTAATCAAATCAAACCTGTTTGCCGGGAGCAAACCCCCTCCTCAGGCAACCTGATGCGTGTACTGCTAGTTTCAGTGTACTGGAGAAAATCCTTAAGTAATTGCTTTCTAATCAGGTCTGGATCATGTGACATTTTGTGACCTTTGATTAAAAAGTTCTAGTTTGGAGTTTCATAGTTCGTTTCAGCTGTGGATCTGTCTGGCCGTGTGTGTTTGTGTGTGTGTGTGTGTGTGTGTGTGTGTGTGTGTGTGTGTGTGTGTGTGTGTGTGTGTGTGTGTGTGTTTGTGTGTTTGTGTGTTTGTGTGTTTGTGTGTGTGTGTGTGTGTGTGTGTGTGTGTGTGTGTGTGCATATTTGTGCGTCCACCATTGCTTTCTATGTTGTTTTCCCTGTTGTTTTCCTCCTTCTGTGTATGTCTCTTCTGTCTCCTGCTCAATGTATCTTTTTTATTCTTTTCTTTCACAATGCATTGCATATTCAGAAGAGGCAGCGTGTAAGGTATATAAAAAGCAAAAATAATCTTTCTCAGTCAGCTGCATGTCTTTTTGTTTTTCCCCCCCTCTTTGTTGATTGTTCTTGTTTGCCATTTTTTAATTGTCTTTTTCAATTAGTGCTATTTGTAAGGGAAGACAAATGAAACAAGATGATTGGTTTGATCTTATGCAGACTTGGATGATGTTTAATGTTTAAAAAAAAAAAAAACTTAAGTTTCCTCAAAGTTGCTTTTGAGATTTAATTCTGTTTTGGTGTGGGTGTTTGTGTTTGTTTTTTTTGTTTTTTGTTTGTTTGTTTGGTTTTGTCAGTCTATGTTCCATCGCTCTGTCTTGTCCTTTGTTTGCTTGTCATGTCTGCGTTTGTCTTGTGTCACTGCATGGTCTTAGTTATGTAATCCCGCAAATGAATAATTATGTCTCCTTCCCGCAGGGGACGTCCTCTTTCAGATGGCCGAGGTCCACCGGCAGATCCAAGTGCAGCTAGAGGAAATGGTGCGTTATCTTTAATCTTCTATTCGTTTAGCTTTCACAAAGCCCTACAAGACCCTATAGACTCTGAGTTTCTATAATATGATGGTGATCGAGATTCAGCCGTGGCCATACCTGTAAACTGTTCATTGTAAAAAATAAATAAATAAATAATAATAGTAAAAAAAAGAGAGTTGAATGTTTGAACTCTGTCTACAGCTGAAGTGCTTCCACACTGAGCTTCTTTCAGAGCTGGAGAAGAAAGTGGATCTGGATGCCAGATACCTGACTGTGAGTTTCCTTAATGCGTGCACACACACACACACTCACACTTGCACATCGAGAAGCTTCTAAATAGAGAACGACCAATCCTCACATGACTGTTCTCATGATGATGCATTATGGAAGCTTAACACACTGCACACAGACACTTGGTCTATTCTCATGGCAACAGAAATGACTGACAGATGGCTTTCCTGCAGCAGCAGAGTTGTGTGAGAGGGTGTATATACTGGGTATACACGTACACACACCCTCTGCCTCCCTTCACATTCATGTTGTTCGGACTGTTAAGATCTGCAACAGTGCAGCAACATCTCCGGTCAATTCTTGTCCCCCACCCCCACCCCCCCCTTTTTTCCATTCTCACACACTGCACAGATTCAACTTGGCGATTCAACCAACATTAAAGCATCTCATGCAGCATCTCGTGGATATCTTTAGAACGAGTGGGCTGTGGGAACAGCGCTGGGGTGCTGCTACAGTAGGGGATCGCGTAACTGGGGGGAGGTGGGGGGTGTTGCTTGCCTTTTGTACTATATTGTCAGTCAGAGCAAACACCCAGCCTTGATTTCATTATCCGTAAGAGACACTGTAGTGATAGTGCTTCTTGTAAACATGGTGCTTGTTTTTTTTTTTTTTTTTATGTAATTGGGCAAATCTGTTCTGAAGAGATTTTTTATTTTTTTTTAAACAGTCAGTAAATACTGTGAGTTCCCACTATCTAACAAGCACTCATTGATTGGTGAGGTAAAAAAAAAAAAAGACCAGATGTTTTTCCATTTCTCAACTGTCCAATTTTAATCAGGCTACAGTACGACTTGTTCTTAGCCAATAGGAGCTACACCTGATGTGGCTCAGCTGTTTTGGCTCAGTTTTTAAATCTCAGTTTTAGCTTATTGTGACTGAGTTAATATACAGTAGCCTTCCTGTCAACTTGAACCTTTCCAGCTATTGTCCTCTGAGTGCACTCAACAACATGGAGTGTTCACCTGCAGAACTTCTGGTTTTAATGCTACTATAAACCTCCTAGCCAGCTAACCAACTGGTTTCATACTGTATACAGAGTAGATAAGACGTACCACGACGTTCAAATCCTACTAAAGCCATAGTGAAACAAGAACAATGAACTGAATATAGTGGAGATTGAGACCGATCAAAATATACAAGTGTTTCAAAAGTAACTGAGCACTGAGTTCATTCTAGCATTAAGTAATCATCAATAAGATAAAAACCGATTGTGTACATCACATTAGATGGCAACACTAGATGTGCTGTAAACACCACGCCTCTCCTGATAGAACGCTTGTGCCCTTTTTAAAAGCACACCTGGAGCTTCGATGGGGACTTACCCCTGAATTTGTGAGTTCTCTTTGAATGAACTAAAGGGAAAGTGGCATATTTGGCGCAGTGGTAAAGTGCTCGCCCTATCATCCGGAGATCGCGAGTTGGATTCCCGGGTGATGCTGTAAACTCTTGCAGCCGGTGGTCTAGAGAGAGCTGATTGGCCAAGCTCTCTCAGAGGGGAGGGATGAGAGGTATTTAGTGCTCCCACATTAATCACGGCTCTACAGCCAATCAGGGGCGTCTGTGAGCACGCGAAGGTAGTGGATAGCGCTGTCCTCCGTGTGTGTTTGAAAAGATGCGGTCGGCTGGCGTCTCGTGGTTCGGAGGAAGCACGTGATCTTCGGCCCTCCCGACTGAATGGTAGTAGTAGCCTTAATGTGGGCGCCCCCTAGTGATGGGGAGGAATTGGACACGACTAAATTAGGGAGAAAATCTGGAAAAAAATCCCAAAAAATTTTAATAATAAAAAAAATATGTCTTACATTATTTAATCCTTTTAATATGAAGGAACAAATGTTTACAGGTGCTATAACGTGACCTAACAAAATCAGGAATTTTGAGCCTTGTGTAATGGAAATTGCGTCTTTGGACGCATACTTTTTCGTCTAACAGGTGAGAGAGTGCCATTACTTGTGCAAAGGACAGCTCCTGCAATAGGGAATGTCACTGTGGACTGGAGAATCGAAGGCCCTCAAGCCTTACTTACATTCGTGGAAACGTCTGGTGTTCTGTTCTTTACTGAGGTTCGAAGAATATGAAACATATAGATATAAACTATAGAATGCTAAATGCCACTTATGTCACTATTAATGCGTGATTAACAGTTGGTTTTGTTCTGTAGCGAGTGCTGAATGACACTATAGTGCTGCAGCTGCTGGACGATGGCACTCCTGAGGAGAGAGAGGAGTACAGAGTTATCCTCTTGAACATTCAGACTAAGGGTAGGATAATAAATGTAAAACTACACAGCAAATTAAATACGCAAACAAAACATTATTTTCTATTTGTTCTCTATAGTTAATTAATATCATTTATGCCTTTTTTTGTTTTGAAGTATTTCTTTAGGTATAGTAGATAGAGAAACTACATGTCTTCAGCGTAGATGATTAACTTCTTTTGCCTCTTAAAGGTGTAACAGCTACAGGTTCAGCAGCTTTAGACGCCGCAGGTCGGGAGGCAGTGGTGAGCGTAGCGGCTAGCGATGAGCCATTTGGCGTGCTGAGTATTGCTCCACCCTCTCTCAGCATATCCACTGAAGAGAAAGACACAAATCTTAGGATTTACATTAACAGAGAGTTCGGCGCCTCAGGTGAGTCCTGGGGGAAATTTTTTTTTTTAATGCTTACATCCTGTACAAAGGAGTGTTCAAGTCAAACCGGGACTTTTATTTTCACAGTTATTTTCTCTATATAATGCCCTCCTACACTAATGCACTTTCCCTGCTTAACGTCTGAAACGCCAGCCTCCCAAGAACTCCTTTAATGGTCCAAATATGATGAAATAGCTTCAAGTGAGGTCGGGACTATATGGGGGAGGTTGCTGGAATGTGCAAGTGGTGTTGGTGAATGATTATGTGTATCATCAGTTTTCACAGACAGGTGTGTCTCTTCTGCACGTTGGTGATAAATTATCTGTCGATTTTTACAGGGATCAGGTGATCCACTCACTGAATGTTCATGAGAGCAAATGCAGTGGGTTCTGAGCCACTTCAGCCAGGATTATAATTCACAGACGTACGGCCTTCTTTAAAACATTTCCACCAGTTAAAAGTTTTGCTGCGGCTGTTTTACAGCTTCCTTCACAAAAAATTTCATCACAAGTTCTGGTTTGACTTGAATTGACTTGACCCTTCATACTGTATATAACAGTCATAGAAACCTTTAATGTCAAAAATGGTTGATATGAAAGACAACATTGTTTTTAGACTTTAGGCTGTTTGTAACATGATGCTGCTCATCACATAAAATGAATATATCAATGCGTAATAGTATTTCTTTAATATTAATGAAATTAACAGATGATTTAAATATCATACACAGAATTATGCTTGTTTGTACAAGCTACCTGACTCGCTAACTAAATAACTAAGTATGGTATTAGTGCAAATATACTGTACAGTATAAATGAGGTGTACGTTTATCCGACCTATAGTCATAAGAAAGTAATTACAAAAAAAAACTTTTAAAGCACATCATTGTCGGCAGTGTTGAGTTTTTGCATGTTACCATTTTTGTTCCGAATGTCTGTTGAATTCCATTTGAATTTGAATTGATTAAAGTTTCTATGAACACTACAGGATCAGTAAACATCAGTTATGAGACAGTGAAAGGCTCCCTGCAGGACCTGAGGCTGATTGAAGGGTCTTTGGCAGAACCTGGTCAGGATTTTCAGCATGTCTCCAGCTTTGTGGTCATGCAGGATGGTCAGACCTCTGTGTCCATCCCGATCACGATTATAGATGTAAGTGTTAATCAGAACGAGGAGTTCATTTCACTCTCACTCACTCATCGTCTTTACCACTTAATCCGGTATAAAGAGTCACAGGGGGCCTGGAGCCTATCACAGAAAACTTAGGGCATGAGACAGGGTACACCAATGTGGTGCCAATCCATCACAGGGCTCACACGCTCATTCAAACGCTATGGGCAATTTGGGAACATCAGTTAGCCTAATCCGCATGTCATTGAACTGTGGAAATTCACCCCATTACCCCAGGAAACCCACCAAGCACAGGGAACATACACTACTAATAACCTATGTCAGTTAATATAAAGTCATAACTAAAGTGCATAACTTTCAGTACAGTCCTCGTATCTATGTGCTATAGGGTCAAAAGAGCAAGTGTATAACAGGATGTGTTTCAGTTAACATGATGTCCACTTTGTTTATGAATCATGAACTGATCGTGAGTTTTAAAATGTTACCATTTATTGTGCCAGTTCTACTTCATACTGTGCAGAAATATCAATCTATGTTTTAAAACAGGACGACATCCCTGAATTGACGGAATTCTTCCTGGTCAACATAACATCAGCTGTTCTCATAACGACCCTCCCAACTACCCCTAAGCTAGGTACACCCTTAAAGACATATCTCTGATCCTTAATACTTCAACGTGTCATGCATTTTTTTTTATTCATTCCTCATCAATCACCTTTCTTCTCAACCATTCCTTTATTCATTTCTTTATATCTTGTCTTCATCTGTTGCTAGAGGTACACTATACATTAAAAGGTAATGCTTGATATATCTGCTTTCCTTTATCTCATAGTGTTCTTACTCTATAACTGTGATCATAACGTTTCTTCTTTATTCAAAGTATAATTTAAAAAAAAGCTTATGTTTTGTTATTGAACTGAATATTTAAACAGATACCCAGGGTCTGGTAGCAGAAATCAGCATTAATGCTAATGATGGAATCCAGGGTATCATCAGTTGGCAAAACATCAAGTAAGAGCAAGATGCATCATCTATTTCAGGTCATATTTAGATAAGACGTGTTGATTAATACATGTGTGGTGGTGTTTTTTTTTCTACATAAAGCTACGAGGTGAACGAGACAATGGGAGTGTTATCTTTAGTGGCTTATCGGGATGCTGGGACATATGGGAACGTCTCCGTCTTCTTCTATGCTCAAAACCTAGAGGCACAGTTGGGTCTGGACTTCAATGCTACAGCTTCCGTAAGTTATAAATATACCTTTGTCTCTTAGTGCATTTTGTGAAATTGTTGAAAATATAATCAAGTTTGATTGCTTTACAGGTTCTCCATTTTGTTAACGGAGAAAGGTACAAGTTCGTAGAGGTGATGATCTTGGATGATCCAGTTCCAGAAGGAGATGAGAAGTTCCAGCTCATTTTAACAAACCCATCTCCAGGGCTTGAGCTTGGAAAAAATGTCACTGGTTAGCACAATAAAAAAAATTAACAGACAATATATCTAATGTTTTGAACATCAACCCCAATTCTAGCATTTTCCTTTTCTGTTCATGTTTTATAGCAACGGTGACCATCTTAGCCAATGATGATGGCCATGGAATCATTTCCTTTAACAGTAGCGAGCACTTCCTGTTGCGCGAGCCCACCTCAGTGTCAGGGCTGAGCCAGAGTGTGGCTACGCTGATCGTTGTACGAAATCCGCCACAGGGGATTTTTGGGACTGTGACCGTGCAGTTCTCTATTAGCGATGCTAACGGAACCCTGAACACTGAAGACCTCACACCGTCTGAGGGCTTTGTGGTTCTGGAAGATGGGGTCAGATTTAAGGTGGGTACGACAGGTTAAAATATTAATGGTGTCAAATTGTCCACGAAATAAATGCAGAAAAATTGACAAAAACAGATTTATTGTCTTTGTTTGACATGTCACGGTGCCTAACACCGCTTCTCACCGCGAGTCAAACCGCATAGGTGAGATAGGGGTATAACAGCAGGAATAACAGAGGGGGGCGGGTTATCGGG
>JAQMYJ010000008.1:12591134-12625915 GCA_030014305.1 Clarias laeviceps | reverse complement strand
TGTATCTCAGTTCATCACTGTGAACTGTGCGCGCGCGCACACACACACACACACACACACACACACACACACACACACACACACACACACCAGAGTTTAGAGTTTCTAGTCAGTTACCACCATGTTTCTGGTATGATGGAAACTGGAGAATTGGAAGGAAACCCACACACCTGGAGAACATGCAAAGTAACTGCAAGGGTGTGACATGAGCTCAGGACCGAACTACCGTGTCACCCACATGTTAATATATTCATTTAAAAAAAAAAGAGGAGAAAAAATAGCATATACATATCTACAGTCTTGTGCTTATTTCAAAAATATTTTCATTACTGGAGGTCAGAACTCCAACAGATATGAACTTTTAAGATTTAAATGTTCTTTAAAAAAAAAATTATACATATTTTATCTGATACACAGGGCATTGCTTGTTCTGTGCTGAAAACAAAACATACAATCATATAGAAAAATGTGGCAGTTGACTATAAAGTGCGAGAAACGGCTTCAAATGCTCATTATGCTTAAAATGTTTTGGTTTCATTGTTGTTTTCGTTTTTTTTCTTAACAAAATGATATTGGGATATGGGGTGTTATTTTGCAACTTTTAATCCTGAATTTTACTTAATCTTGAAAGCTTATGTTTACTTGCAGTAGTGTATCCTGGTATTAACTGAGTATACCAGTATATAGTATCAGGAAACATCACTGGATGTCTGATTGGAATTGCACAGCTTTGGGAGAATGAAACGTGTGCATGTGTGTGTGTGTGTGTGTGTGTGTGTGTGTGTGTGTGTGAGAGAGAGTTGTTTTTATAACATGTCAAAACCATTTGGCCTTGTCTTTGTTCTGTGCATTCTTATTTATGTTGATGCATTTTGCTAATACATGTTTTTGTTGTTTGTGAAATAAAATTAATGATATCAAGTGCACATTGTACATTGATTACGTACGTCAATATTAGGCATTCACCCTGTTTTGGAGAAAGTAGGAGGTGAGTTTCCTTACTGCTGTATAGATATCTAAACCAACTATGCTTTTCTACTTTTTGGCTAAAACAACTACAATTCACCAAGCATAAAAGCTAATTCAGTGCAAAGAAGAGATATATTTGCTTCTTGTAACGTTTTTTTTTTTTTTTTTTTTTTTGGTTCATACCGGTTTGACCTACAGTAGGTAAACCTTTAGTCCATACTTCGCAATACTGGCACATGCCATGGATACTACCATCACTTCTAATGAAATTGACGGCCTTAATAAGTGACATTGTACCTTTTATGTTCTCTATTATACAATACACACACTGATCAGCAGCCATACCATGATAACCACTGACTGGTGAAGTGAATAACATTTGATTATGTGAATATAGTGGCATCTGTCATGGGGAGAGATATCCTGTATTAAACACCAAGGGAACAGTCAGATCTTGAAGTTGAGGTGATGGAAGTAGGAAAAATGGTTGAAACTTTTCTAGTATGCAGTACAGTAGGTACTAATGCATCTACCAAATGGAAGGACAACTGGTAAACTGGTGACAGAGCCCAAGTCTCACTGATGCTGCAAAGGCTAACCTGTCTGGTCTGATCCCACAGAAGAACCATTGTAGCACAAACTGCTAAAAAAAAAAACCAACAACAATGCTGACTTTGACAGAGAGGTATTAGAGTGCTCATGCCGATCATGTCCACCACCAAAAGCAATGACCGTGTGAACATCAGAACTGGACCATGGAGCAATGGAAGAAGGTGGCCTGGTGGTGTTCTTACCTATGGAAGAGATGGCACCAGGATGCACTAAGGGAAAAACTCACTAAATGCTGTGAAGATGCTCTGAGAAAGGTTCTGCTGGGAAACTTTAGGTCCTGGGATTCTAGTGGATGTTACTTCACACTTACCACCTACCTAAACAATTTTACAGATCAATCACACCCCTTAGTGCCAACCATGGTCCCTAATGACAGAAGTCAGGAGGATAATGAGACACTCTGCAAACATTGTTTAGTAATGATTTGAGGCGCAGTGGTAAAGTGGTAGTCTTTTAAAAAAAATTTTTTTTTTAACCAAAAATAAACTAATGATTTGAGAAGCATGACCTAGAGTTTAAGGTGTTGACTTGTCCTTCAAATCCCCCAGATATTAATCGAATGAGCATCTGTGGGATGTGCTGGACAAACTATTCCGAATATCGAGGTCCCACCTTGCAACATACAAGACTTGTATCACAGCATTCTTTTAATATCTGGAAGATGTTAAGGAAATGGTGAAACCTGTTAACCTTCTGTAAAAAAAAAAAAGAGAGAGAAGAAGTAATAAACACCTGACGCACAAGGACAAACTATGGGTTTGTTTTATTTTCTTTTAATACTACAGTCAGCATGGAGTGTGTTGAAATGAAATGACAGCCATGGTGCTACTACAAGTGCAGGAACAAACACACCGAACACCATACTGTAACAGGATGATTCACTGAGCTCCTGATGATCAGGTATCACTTTGGCAACTCAAAACAGTCGTGTATCTCTCCTCTATAAAGTACTGATATGTGTTCCAAAAGTAGTAGAATGCTGCAGGATTGTACAGATTACAAAACACCTCTTGATGAGGACCAGTGTATATCGATGCCTGTTCGAGAATATCTGGATGTGGCCCAGTGGTGCTGGGTTGCACTTCACTGTGCAGCTGTAGTAAGACCAAGTAACATCCATAATTACAGCATTTTAAATGAAAAAAAAAATGTTACATAGAACTTACAAGAACTTAGTGGATCACTAGCAGACACGTAACTGAAGATGAAAGATGAATGAGAAACACAGGAAGTCCACAGGCATTTATTTGACAGGTATTTGTTTTACCCCTCTGTTCCTGTCGTTATATTGATATGCTGTTAAGGTTTCTCTAATGATACATATGCAGCGTCTTCCAGCATTATGAGGTACCGTTTATCAGAGCTGTTTAGAGAGCTGCCAGTGGCTCAAATAAGCCTCTTTATCTTGAAGGATTTTTTTTTTCTTGCAAATAAGTTATAGGTACTGTAGTAAACAACCTGTTACTACACTGTTTTGTATGAACTACTAAATTATAATGTTAAGCTGTATTACAAATAGCTATCTTGGGGTATGTTACATGTGGAGTATTAATTAATACCTAGTAATTATAGCCTTCGCCATTATAACATCCACTTTTAGGAAAAAAATAAGGTCCCATTTTGCACCCTCTTTGGTTTGTCTCTCTGGGGAATTTTAAGATTGTATGAGGAAAAAGATGAAAAAAGTAATCTCGGCCAACTTGCCTAAAAGCAATCCTAACTTGGAATTCAATATTCCAGTCTGCAGGTCATGCAACTAAAATTTGAGGTTGTTTGTTAAATCTGTGGAAGTGTCCTTTAAAGTTTCATGTTTATGCAATATTCAGTAAATGATCTTACTCTGATCTAATGTCTTTTCTCTCTCTCTCTCTCTCTTTAATTAAGGCTATTATGCAGCCATATTACTGGCAAATACTGAAGTTTTTTTTTATTATTATTTTTTTTTTATAACGATCTCATGGCCGAGTATTTCTAGCTCACTCATTCTAAAGACTAATGTGACCAAATCAGCATATATAAACTAAACGCTAAATTCCTACCTCAACAGACATGGAGATGAAAGTTCACTTGCATATAAAAGTGAACATCGGTGACTGGAATAAGACTGGGATACATTTTTACTGTATCTCTATAAACACGTCGAGGATACGAGCATTACTGAAGGAAACAAATTTGCACATGACCTCTAGGCTTCAACAAAGTGCATTTATGTAATATTTTCCACATCCTCAGGGTTGTATAGCAGCACGGAAGGGAATATGGGGTGAAGTCAGGAAGCATATTATATTAAAAACGAGTATCTTTAAAATCTGGTTTAAACTTTGATGCTATCCCAATTTTTACATCCTCCAATACAGTTTACCTGAGCCATAATATTTTAGCCTAAAGTGGTCAAAAGCAATTGCCATGGTATATGGTCTACACTTTCCAACACTGGTACTCAAATTGAGACCCCCTTGAAGGTGATAAAAGTTTAATGTTATTTGAGTTGGGTTGTCTTACCAAGACTTACCAAGACCCCCCCCCCACACACACACACACACTTACTTTGCAGTTAAAACCAACATCTGGAAGATCTGACCAATGAGTGACATGCCAGTAAGTAAGCCAGTGAGGAGTACAGCAATGTAAACCAATATCCTTATGGTTGCTACAGTTTGTAATAAAGTGATTTGTTGCAATACAAGTGTTGATACTGAATCTTATCATCTTAAATATGCATACATAAAATATTCCTTAAACATTTTTCTGAATTTTTTAAATGCCGTCTTTAAAGAACGTCACTGCCAACCTCTGGGCTCAAGACACAAAGAAAGGGTTGGCTAAAAGAACTCAATTACAGCATGAGGCACTGTCTTCCGGATTCAGAGAACCCTCGTCCAGAATGTTAAACAGAACAACAAGAATCTAGAGCCGGATCAGGCCGAAAGGAAATCTGGATGTGTTCTCAGGCTTGGTTTCCATCTGAACAGCTACCTGTGTGGAGATGACGAGAGCACAGAGCGTGATGTGAAACATTTTTGTGTACACCACATGTTCTACAATGCCTTTATATTGTGTAAACTGCATTGCTGGTGGTTACAGAGTGGTACTGACCTCCCATGGGCTTGACGTCTGAGTCAGACACGTGTGTGATAGAGAAGCGAGAAACACTGAAGCGGGAACCCTGGGGTGCTGGCTTCTCCTCAGGAAGATTGACTGGAGAGTTTGTGGGAGTGCAGATTCTGTCTGAGGCAGGATCTAATGTCAAAGCATTAGGCATCAACGGAAAGTCATTCTCCCACTCCAAGGTCACACCTGTTTAGTAACAGGGTCTATTATTTTTATAGGAGTAGTAGTGTTTTTAAAAACATAGTTTTTATTTCTTACCAAAAAGCTACCTTGTATTTGCCAAAAAAAAAACTATATACTGAAAATGTACACATGATTTAGGTGCATAACACTTACCATCTTTTAAGACATTCCTATTTGAGGAATTATCAGAGTCACTGACTTCCTTCTGTGATGGCTGATCCTTAGACTCTGCTGCCTGGCCATTTGGCTCCATCATTGGAGGAAAGGTGTATTCCGCCAGTTCACCTGTAGGGCTGTCCTAGAACACAAATACACAATTTCTAAGTTACGTTTCCATTATAAAACAAAAAACACAGACATGGTATACATTACAAACTTCATAACAGCATGTTCAATGCAATGCATCCTGACTGACCTGGTCAAAAAGGAACACTGTGACGTCATCAAAAAAGGAGACAGCTTTCTTCTTGCGTTCTAGTTCATCGCAGAAGGACTGCGTGAGAAGGGATGGCATTTTGAGGAGGCTACGCAGGTGCCTGGCACTACTTCGGTCACTCACCACCACCACCGGAACTGTGGTGAAATCTTCCTCACTCTCATCACTCTGCTCTTGGACGTTGTAGCTACGCAACTCTTCATCTGACTCATCGCTGTCGTCAGAGTCGTCTTCTTCCTCACAATTCCCCAGGGGTGCTGGTATGTCTAGGTTTTCTGGTAAGGCAGGAAGAATGCTATCCAGAGAATTATCCCGCTTAACATTTAGAACTGCATCTTCTACTACCTCTTCAACTCCTTTTTTCTTCTCATTTTCCCCATCCATCTGACAGTCATCTGGATTGTCTTCCCTGTTCTCACAGTTCTTGACTTCCAGTATAGTGGAGGCTGAACCCAGGGAGTCTGCAGATGAGAAGCCCATGCTATTACTGTTAACTTGGTCCTCCATAGTTGTGGCTTCCTGAGTTGTGGATAATCCATCAGATTCTGTACTGGAGAGGCATTCAGAGGCTGGATCATCTCCAGAGTGCTCAGATTCCACTCCAAGACCATCATCTGGAGCAGACTCTTTGGTCAAACATCCCCCCATCTCTGGAGGAAATGGGGCCAACACTGTAATCACTGGACCTGATGCAGGAGATGAACTTGGATCAAACTCCATGTTCCTCCTATCTTGACACAACTGTTTGACACTCAGCAAAGGATTACCTACATTTGCTATCATGCTTGTAAAATTATACTGATTTTCCTTCTGGCTCACTTGGAAACCCCCCTCCTTCACAATCATCGTAAGAGATGTGTCATTTACAGGTTCTTTTACAAAGAAATCAAGTTTGTTATCAAAGAAGATGCTTCCTCCTTCACAGGGACTTTTTTCATTTTCTGCATCATAGTCTGAAAAATACGCTGAATCTCTGTATTGGCTCCTATTGCCCAGGCTTGTCAGCTTAAGAGTACTGTTGCTAGTTGGGGTCAAATCATTTTCCTCAAGGTCCATCTGAAGGACCATTTCATACTCTGATTCCACACTTGTACTGAGAACTGGTTTTCCCTCCAGGTCTTTCATGACAAACTCAGGCGACTCATTGTTCTCTGTGTCGTAGCCACTATCAAGTGACTTGGGCTGAATGGACGTGTGGTAAGCATCTGGACTGAAGGCTTCACAGGGACTGCTACTTGAAGCAAGGTCTATAAATTCCTGAGGGTCTTGGTTTGGAATCTGTCTATGCATGGGTGTGTGTGCTAAATTTATGTCTTCAACTTTTGCAAAATCAATAGGAGAGTCTGTAAACACCTCAAAGGTTATTTCAGTAACATCGCCATTACCACAGTCATCAATGTTTACCAAACTTATGCTGTCCCCTGTATGACAGCACTCTGAGACATGCTTGGACTGAGCCCCAGGCATGACTGTAGGACCGGCCAACTGCATTTTTATGTCTTGTGCAGGAATTGTGCTTCTGTCCTTAGTCCCAGAAAGAGAGAGAAGATTGGTACTTGAATAGTCTTGCATAGGGAAGCATGCCGGTTTCTCCCTAATATGCAGAAGGGGACTGTTCTTTTGGGCTGGATGTTTAATTTGGAGTTTTTCTGGGACTGATGACTCTACCGTAGTCTGATCCCCAGAGCAGAATTGTATATATGAGACACACTCTGTATTTGAATCTGTGTGTGAAAATGCATTTGGATTCATGCCAGTAGCCTCCATTTGTGGATGCTGTTTAAATGTATCAGCGGGTGAATTTTGCCTGGTTGTTAATGACACTGGCTGTAAGTTCTGGCCACTGGAGAAAGGTGTGGTGTGGTGAACATCAAGATAGGAGTCGTGAAACCCCCTTGTCTTTCGGTCATCAAAGTTTAAAGTGTTGTTATTTGTGGATTGATTTGAGGTCCAGTTAATTGTTTCCATCTCAGTAAAATGATTGATGTCATCCTCTGGATCAGCAGCACCCATAAGAAGACAATCGGCAGCTTCAACATCAATAGTTATATTGTGTGGCCTGGGAATATTCTTCGGTAGGCTACCCATTGTATCATAATAGGCCTCAATGGCCATATTTTTTTCAGCAGTTCTCTGGTTGGCTTCGAGGTAGGGGTCACATTGTCCTAGACTGGGGCTGCTCATCGAAACCGATATGCCACGTGGAGTCTCATGGGCACCTGTATTGTGCAAACTCACAGATTTAAGACGAGACTCAGATGGTTGATCTCGCTTTAAAGGAACTTCCTGTTCTCCTGAGGGTGTCAGTTCACAGTGCAGTCTATCTGGGTCACTGGGGGAAAGGTATTGACTTAATTGCTCTGCAGAATCCATGTGGTTCAGATCTTGTCTTTGAGGTGGCTCCACACTGAGGGCAGTAGTTGTTGGACTAGTATCTGAAACATTGATGAAGCTATTAGAGTCTTTTGATCCTGGCCAGTGTGTATTTGTAGCCTCAGTAGGACTTTTCATCTCTTCCATGGAGAGGGAGCATTTGCTGGAATTGTGTTCTGGACTGTAGTCAAGAGTGGCCTCCTCCACACTTATATTGCACTCGGTAGGTTCCTCAATGCGAATATAGTACTCGCTACTAACAGATGGACTGTGTGCACTCAACACTGGGACCACACTTGGGTAATCGGACTTGTATTGAGATGGAGAAATACCCAGAGCGAGACTTTCCCCTTTGCAGCTTCCTGTAGAACTGCTGAGGGGATAGTATATATCCTGGTAATGTGGGTTGCTACTTCCTAGAGGGCCACTTGTAGATGAGGAACAGTAGGGTTGTTCAGCTCTGGCCTGTTCCCACTTATATTCAAAGTTGAGCCCGTCACTGGTCTCAGTGACTGTTAGTATTTCATCACCGTTCTCAGACTGGAAACTCTCAACCATGGAGAAGTGCTCGAGCAGGGGGAATGAGGAATTAGATGAGGGTACCTCTAGGGCTGGGGTTCTCTGGGAACTGCCCGTGTCTAGACTTGGTCTGAGGGAGTTCCAGCGTTTCTCAAAGTCCTCCTCTGCCTCATTGGTACCCTTAGCACACAAATAGTTCAACAGCAGGTAAACCTCCTCCACAACAGGCCGCTGCTCCGGTTGCAGCCAACAGAATTGCATTACTTCATACCTGCTCATAGACAAATAAAAATGCACAGTACTTACAATTAGAAAGAAAACTGCATGTTTAAGATTAACTGCATTAATGCTTAGACAATTAAACAAAAGCATACTGGCTTTATTTTGGTTGCTGTTGCAAATTGTGATGAACTGACAAAGAAAGCATGCCTTCATTCACATGAAAGGTCAATATTTTTAGCTTTATGTACAATAAATTTTAGGTATTATGTAGTATACAATAATTAATGATTACAAACTTTTAGGAAAACCCAAAAGTATGATAGATTGAACTGTTAAAGTAGAAAACGAATGACTAACGACACTCAACCTGATACCTATTGATTTTTTGGCTTCGCAAGGACTAAAATGGAATGTGCCCTTAAGAAACCTCTGATAGAAAATACATTGTGTTGCTAGTGTTTATTTAGGTATAATTGATGACTGCATGGTTTGTATGTGGTGATAGGAGAATAATGATTGTGAAGCACATGGAGGATATAAGGTCTTTAGCCAGTGGTGACTCACCAGCGTTCAGACAGAGGGACTTTCAGCAATGGCTTTGGCAACTTCAGTTGCTGTTCTTTCACTGCATACGTCAACACCTGCCTGTCTGTGTAGTGTCTGTATGGCTGACTCCCCAGCTCAAAGAGCTCCCAGATTGTCACACCCAGTGACCTAAGTCAGAAAAAAGCATCTATAATCTGGTGTCATGAAAGGGACCGACATGTGTAAAAGGTAGTGCCCCCTATTTTTATTATTAAGTGTTTTTGTGTGAAAACATCATAAAAAAAAATCATCTGATAGTTGCGGATCTTACTATTAGGCAAATACAAACTCAGACATATGACTTTTTTGTTTGATGAAAACCAAACTGCATTTCAGCAGAAACACCTCGTACCCCTTATCAAGTATGGCGATGGAGAGGTCATGATTTGGGCTTGTTTCGCAGGCACACGACCTGGACACTTTGCAGCCACTGACTTGACCATGCACTCCTTTGTATGCCAGAGTACTCTAGAGGCAAATGTGGGACCATCTGTCCAACGGTTAAAGCTCTGTCGAAATTGGGTCATGCAACAGGACAATGATCCGAAGCACACCCGTAAATCATCATCAGAATGGCTGAAAAATAAAAGAATCACGGTTTTGGAATGGCCTAGTCAAAGTCCATACCTCAACATAAATGAAATGCTGTAGCGGGACCTTAACAGAGCAAATACCCATAAACCTCAATGAACTGCAGCAGTGTTGTAAAGAAGAATGGCCCATTCTGCTGCTAAAGTAGATCTACAAGCTATTAAATCATGGGGGTACTTAATATTGCCCACATGATTTTTTTATTTATTTTTTGGCTTCATTTTTATTAAATAAATAATTTACAGAATAAAGTAACATGTTGGCCATCTGAGATTGTATTTGACAAATACTAAGACCCTCTACAATCAAATTATTTTCATTATGTTTTTACACAAAAAACTACAACATAGAATTAAAAGAGGGAGCACCAACTTTTACACATGACTGTATGTTAATCCTTATGTTTAGTGGTTGACTTTTAAAGCACTTCTCACCACACATTGCTGGCCTTTGTCTGGTCCACTACTAACAAGTTGCCATGGACTTCATCAATGAGCTCTGGGGCGATCCAACGCAGTGGCACCCAAATCTGATCTGCCGTCACAAAGTAGTCATCCTAACAGAGACAGAGGCAACGTCTGTGGACTGAAGCAATGGAATGAACAGAGGCTGGTGTAGCCGAGTCATCTGCAACTCCGCCGGTCCTGTTTATACACTCCTGACTCACCTTGTACCTGCTGTGAGATAGGCCGTAGTCGCCGATCTTCACAGACATCTCTGAAGTAAGGAGACAGTTCCTGAGAGCCAGGTCACTAGAGATATGCAAACATTCATAGACAGAGAATAAAGTGTTAAAAGTCTAATATACAATAAAATGTCTGATCATTGTACCCCATTTTGTCAATGGTTTTCATGCCATTCAGAGTTTCCGATGAACAAAAGGTTCGCCTCCAGCAACAAAATCACTGATGCTGGAGTTTGTAAGAGGCACTCAGGCAGCATCAGGATATTGTTACAAGAAGAGACCAAAAGACAGGAGCTGAAATCCATACTCTGGAATGAGATAAAATGGACCTAGCTAACAAGGCAGGCATGCTTCTTCTCACCTGTGATTGTAGTTATGTTTGTGAAGGTACTGAAGCCCGGAGGCAATTTCACACGCCATTTGTTGGAGGATGAACGGGTCAGGGGTGGCTGAACCTGCTGCCCGGCAGCTACGGAGGTATCCTTTAACGTCACCCTGCAACCAACCAAAAACTACTCATCCACAAAGTTGTGATCAGCGGTAACAGACCACACATCAGGTGTTGCAAAATATAATATATTTCAAAGTGCATTTCATACTAGAGCTGTGAATAGGCATTTGAGCGGACTGACCGTATACTGACCAGCAGAGGGAGCCTCAGTCCCTCCAAAATAAACGCATACTTTGGGCAGGAAATGCAGAACTCCTAGATGTGTGGGTATTTATACCATCCGACATGCATACACTAGCCTAGTGGAGCAAGGTGTGTACTGTATGTATAAGTGTGTGAGACAGTCGCAGTGAAAGAGAATTACCAGGGGGCAGTATTCCATAATCAGCAAATAGGGTGTGACATCTGTGCACTGGGCCAGGCACTGCAGGAGGGCAGGATGCTGCAGAGTACTATATTATTCGTACATACAACCAATAAAATTAGACATTTGATGAAAATGGTGATCAAATTAGGATATGGAAAAGAATTAAGTGAGAGGCAAAAAAAGGACAGAGACAATGTAGTGACACTGGACTCAGACCGGTAAGGTAGAGCTTCTTCCAGAAATTGTGTCTGCTCCTGAATGCTAGCACTGGCTTTCAGTTCCTTTACCGCCACTTGTGTGGTGCTCAGTCCAGTGTTTACCTCCCCCAGAAAAACCTGAAAACCAAAACACACAAATTATTCACAGACCGTAGACTTGCATGAACCATCCTGTGGACCAAGCAGCAGAATGTGTAAATTATGTAGAGTTCTCCATTCCCGAGCAGAACCTATGTTTAAGGCTTGAAAACTGCCTTCTTTCCACAGCACAGTAGCTTTAACTGATATTGTATATAATTGCACACATACACACATACTGTACTGGCTTCTCATCAGTCTTAGACTCTATGCCAGGTATGCATGCAAGAACTAGAGCCCTGCATGGTAATCCCTGCATTGTAAAAATGAGGTTTGGGAAAGCTCACCTTGCCAAACCAATCATGGCCGATCTCCTTTAGGTAAAGCAAGCTGTGGCGTCCAAGATCCGCTGACTTCAGCAGCTGAACTAAAATGGGGAGAAAGGAAGAGAGATCATAAATTGAAAGCATGCAGCCTCAGGAAATGTGACTTGTTTAACAATGAACAATGCATCATGGTGAAAGAGCCTAAACGCCAAGGCAGTTCTGTAAATCTTAGTTAGCCATCGGCCAACCAGGAAGACGGTTTAAAAGATAGTGTTTAACTTTTATTATTTTACTCAGAAAAAAACGCTTACTTAAGAGAAAAAGACTATGGAGACTATAAATGAAACTTCCAGCGAGTTTTTTTTTTTTTTTAAATAAAAGATTATTTTCTGAAATGGCATGTTTACAGTCGATGGTGAAGAGAATCTAAAAATCAACCATTACTGCAAAGCAGAAATCCATGCCTAGGTCTTCAGGGAGGAAATAGAACAGCGGTACTGGCCCAGTTCAAGCTTGCATGACTCCTAAGAACACTCAGAGCTCGCATCCAGTTAGAAATGCAGTCTTTCCCCGTTTTCTTGTCAATAGCCTTGGCCATCCTGCCGCACCAGCACACACTGTCCGTCAACATTCCAATAAGTCTTGTGGCTGCAACTTTGTGCGATGTTCCTGTAATGAATGCCCAGAGCTAAGAAGTTAGAGTTAAGACCTCAGTCATCCTTTAGTCTCTGCTGGGCGTCTTCTCTCTCTCCTCTACGCATGTCAGAATGTGTCTGACGTCCTGGACCCTACGGCAGAGACACAAGAAGTGTATAATAGCCCTGTCTTCACTATGCTGTCTCTGTCCATGTCCCTATCTCCCAATGGTGCTGTGGGGGCTGAGATAAACAAACAGACCTCTGTAAGCACCAGAAAGGCCTCTGTCAAACACATGACCTCTCCACACACACACACACAGCCTATGTGTGCACTATTCCTTCGTCCCCTCCTACAGTTCCCTCCCTGTATTATTTCTAGTGATGTGGCCCATCCTCCTCCTCCTCTGTGTTCCAGAGGTCACTCATTCCAGCCACTCACAGCCGCTCACGCTCTCCTCTATGGCAAAATCGCTGCCATTGTGCAGAGCGTGATGCCGCAACGTACCCTGGTACCAGGCTGGACACAAGGCCCATTCTGTACTCCTCAGAGCCTGGATTGTCACCGTGATAACAGCCTGCCCCCTCCCTAGTTCAGGCTGGACACACAACTATCTCTCTCTTTTCTTTCCTACTGTGGTCATCAACTGGCCCTTTTATAATATTTGAGTGGAATTTGGGGACTGTGCATTCCTACCCCACAACTGGCATTCCCAGTGCAGACCACCCCTAGCTTTGGGCCATCTTCAAAAATGCATTAGAGCTAGAGTTACATATGTCTGCATTATGGTGGATCCAGAGCTTATCCAGGGAACCCTGATTAAGGATTGTCCATGATATACAGTATATACCTTAAAAGAGGGAGCAGTCAATCGCAGGGCAGAATGCACATACACATTCACACACAAGAGAAATTTGGTGAAGATGGTCCACCTACTAGTAGTTTTTGGGCAATGGGAGGGGGAAGTCAGAAGAAAGCAATGAACCACATTACCGCCACCTTTAGAAAATAGTTAATATTCTTTCATTACAAAAATGAATAATGGTCTAGTGGGCCGACTTCACAACTGTTCATTAATTTTTTGTTTGTTTTAGTTTGGCTGCAATCAAAACTTTCTATTTATACTCAAGTTTAATGATGTTTATACACTCACTGGCCACTTCATTAGGTACAACTAAATATCTGCCCAGCCAATCACATGGGAGAATGAAGTGCATCTAGGCATGTAGACATGTTCAAAATGAAGAAGCTGCTGAAGTTCAAGCCAACTATCAAAATAAGTTAGAAATGTGATTACAGTGACTTTGAATATGACATGGTTGTTGGTGCCAGAAGGGCTGGTCTGAGTTTTTCAAAATCTGCTAATCTACTGGGATTTTCACACACAACCATCTCTAGGGTCTTCAGAGAATGATCCGAAAAAGAGAAACTATACAGTGAGAGGCAGTTCCCTGGGCGAAAATGTCTTTTTGATGCCAGAGGTCAGAGGTAAATGGCCAAACTGGTTCGATCTGAAAGAAAGGCAATAGTAACTCAAATAAAATTGTGTTACAACCGAGGGATACAGTATGTGAATGCACAACCTTGAAGCTACAGCTACAGAAGATGGGCTACAGTACAGCAGCAGAAGACCACACCAGGTTCTATTCCTGTCAGGTAAGAACAGGAAACTAGAGTGACAGGAATGGACCCTGATGTGGGCTTCTACAGTTTGATGTGTTGTTCATTATGAAATGCTTTTCTGCCCACCCCATGGATGTATACAGTAGCCTGCTTATTTGAGTTACTGTACACAGTAGTGCAAACAAATCTGGTCATTCTCCTCTGATATAATATCTTATTACCAACTTGCAGACCTTACACTCACAAGATGGTGTTTTTTTTGTTTGTTTTTCATACCATTCTGTGTAAACTCTAGAGAATATTATGTGTAGAAAATCCCAGGAGATCAGCAGTTGCCACAATCAAAGTAACAAAGGTCAGAAATTTACTTTATTCTGATAATGATTTGTACATTACCTGAAGCTCTTGACCTGTATTTTGCAGGACCACATGATTGGCTGATTGGATAACTGCACAAATGTGCAGGTGTTCGTAGTAATGGAATGGGATGGTATACATTTTTATAAATTAAGTGCTAGATTCAATCAGAAGGGATATAAATCTCATATTTCATGCAAGAAACTTTGTTCCTGTTGTTGGAAGATATACCTCTCCATCATATCCCAGATAAAATTGTATATTTAAAAATGCTTTACAAAATGGAATACAACCAAGATAGATCTGTGTCTGGTATAAGAAGTTATACCTTCCTTTTTTCTTTGTGTAGATTCTCAATGGTGGCACACTGCAGTGGCCGTACCTGATACGCTGTACATTTTCATTTAATTAATTATACATGTTGTATTATCATATTAAGGTGAAGATAAATATTGTGCAGATGTCCTATTACACATCTGTCCCTGTCAGTTCTCTGTAGTAATTTTTAGATTTACTCTGCCTGCCAAATTCCTAAGAAAGTCTGTGGACGGAAAAGAGAAAAGAAAAATGTTTTATTTTCAGCTTTCCTGAATAACATGGTGTAGGAACGAGCTGGAAGATGAACAAGCCTCACTGTGGAGAAACACTGCTCAATCTTATGGGAGTCCTGGACCTGCAATCCCTGGACCAATCAAATGGCCGTAACTGCAGTTGGTTGGAGGGAAGACTCCTATTGGCTGGCTTGCTAAAGGATCTTGCTTTAATCAAAAATTCCTCCTTCTAGCCCAACATCCCCCCCACACACTTACAGTCCACACAGAGAGCACATGTGAGTCATAAAGCCAGCATCTGACATACTGCAGCACGCACACACGCACACACACAAACACTCAAAGGAAATATTTTCCAATCCTTCTATTTCTCTACAAATGCCCAGATTATAGCAACAGAGAGAAATCCAGCTTCTATATATTTTTCTCTCTTCCCTCTTTAGTTCTTTTTATCTGACTTCCTCAAGCCACACCACAGTCCTCTACTTCTCAGTCTCACTGCATGTTATGCAACAAACAGATGTGCATCCAGCTCTATGAGGCAGCCATCTCTCTGCTCCAGTGTTTATTGTAAGAATGCAAACAACCTCTTTTTTTCCATATGTAACCCCGGCAAGCTTCAACAAAGATCCTGTTCAATCAAGACACGCATGCACTATACCAGACTGGTATCTATAAAATACCAGTTCAGTGTGTCCCTGCTACACTCAGACACACCACTGTTCCCAGATAGAGTAGATTGCTAAAAAATGCAACAGTACAATGGTCGTTACATTCCATGTCAGACTAGCACACGCAAAAGCGCACACAAACCTCCTTTAACATAGTGTGCATGAAGATGACCTTAAGTGTCAACACAAACCAGGGTAAAATTCCTGGTAAAATATCAAAAGGGTTGCTTTGTAAAAAGAATCTAACTCATTAGAAATGAGACGAACATTTTTCTTATCCTATGGTGATGGCTGACTCAGAATTATATTATAATTGAAAAAAAAGAAAAAAGAACAGACCATTTATAATTAAAAGACATCAATGCTTAGCTAAAAAATTTTCAGGAAATTTATTTTAAAATACATTTAAAATTGGGCATTTATATACAAAGCAGTCTTTTGAAAACAGACTGGAATGTGATGCAATGAAGCAAATGTGAATGCGTATCTGAGGACAATAAAAACTCTAAAACATTGCATTATAATGTATTTAAATGCATATACTTTGATAGTTCTACAAATTCTACACATCTCTTGAATGTGAAACAATGAAAATAATATAAATCATGTCTGACCTTCTCCGACCTTTAAGTATAAATTGGAAAATATAAAAATAAAGTGAAAAACAATCAGAAATGTTTTATAGGGGGGATAAAACTTATAATAACCTAGGTGCATACTGTATGTGTCCATATTTTGTTAAAGCACCTTCTGATTGCATTACATCACTTGGTCTTTTTGGGCAAGAGTCTATCATCGTGGCAGATCTTGGCTTCGCAGTAGTTTCCCAATATTTCTGGAAAAGCCCTTACAGATTCATCAAGTCATGAGGTCATTTCCTGTTCACAGTCCATTTCATGTCATCTCACAGATATTTAGTTGGATTTGCCCTAGCCATTTCTTTGTTCAGTTGGATGTATGCTTGTGGTTATTGTCATGCTTCAGAATAAAATTCTTTTTCATCATCAGCTTGTCAGTAGAGTGCTGAAAGTAGATACGGACTGATACCGATACGACACTCATCTACTCGTACTCATAAAATCCATAAAAGCTACAGTCTACTACTACACAATACCATTCTATGGCAGAGCTGGATAGTTACTATACAAGGTGCCTTGGCCCCTGTAAATGACACAAGGCTCCTGCCTTTTCTGATGTCGGTGTTGACAATTTTGATAAAAACATAGTGTGAGCTACGTATCTTTCTGCACATGAAAAAAAAAACATTTTACTGCATAAAAATAAAAATCCCAATATGTTGTTTTTGTTGATCTTCCGGCTGCTCCTGGAAACAGCGGACCATCCAATCTGCACACAAGCTTGGCACAGGTTTTATGCCCTTCCTGACACAACCCTCCCGTTTCATCCATTGGCTGGGGTTTGGGTATTGGCTTGGAATCGAACCTGGGCTTCCGCATGGCAGCAGAAACTTACAACTGAGCTACCAATGCCCCAAAGATCTCAATGTGTAATTGTGCAATCATTTAATCGCAAAAGGCTGAAATTTATGTTGTTGTATTTTTCTTAATCAAATCATGCAGCCCTAGCTGAAAGTGATCTTTGAGAACAGCAATCAGGTCAGTTTAATCAGAGCACGTCAGGACACATCGTATCAGATCAGCATTGATGTAAAAAGTTAACCTGGAATCTCAATTCAGAATAATTTCAACCAGATTAAAGAAATATTGTCACCTGTTTTGGTCTAAGACTAAAGACTAAAGCAAATGCTGTAACATTGTTATTGAAAAGTTATTGAATGCTATTGAAAGTTTCTACTGCTTTATATCCCAACCTCTTACTTACTGATTACTTTCTTATAGTACAGTATATCAGCCTAAAACTAAGCATGTTACTTTAAGGTACATGTTCATACTTGATCTACATGGTTGTTTGGCCACAGGCAGTGAGACCTCAGTGAGGGGCAGGACATAGACATCTGGGCCATCTTGAGAGCCGGAGGAGGCAAGAGTGGACAGATCTGCCTGGAACTCCTCACCAGTGTTTTCAAACTCCTGCACAAGACAAATACACAGACAGATATAAACTCTACAGCAGATATACTGTATATACAGTACACACACACATTTCACTGTTGTCAATAGGTTAATCACACCCATATGTGCTGGACAAATGCTGAATTATTAAAATAATTAGGACATAACATTTAGGTGTTCAAAACATCTTTGTGAATGAAACATCTTTATTAAATATGTAATGTCTTATAGAAACGAGAAGTTTTTGCAAGCACGTTAATGAGCATTAATTAAAAAAAAAACACGTATGAACCCTTCTTTTCCAGGATTGTATCTTGATTCATAGATCCTGTCCTAATGGTACTAGCATGCTGATGGTTTTGATGGAGACATGGAGACAAAGCACTTCTGTATGCCGCCCTGTTTAAGAGCATCTGCTACATTCTATCAGTGTATTTTCCTATCTATTAACTTATGGTATGAAAAGCTTTTATCTTCTATACTCACTGTACTGACATATTTTATGTTCACAATTAAAAAGGTTAGACATCCGAAGCTGCAGCACCAAAGAGGTTCACCAGTGGCCATCTGGTAAACAGTCATATTTTTCTTTTCAGTGATTATCCACAGAATAATTAGTAGAATATCTGTGTTAAACCCAATGCATTTTAGCTGTTTTTTTTGTGTTTGCTTCTGGATTGTGCAATATAGAGTTTCATATCCCTTTTTTTTTTTTTTTTTGCACAACACAGAGCAAAAAATAGTCATATATTTAAAGACAGACAACTAACCCATAAGAGGGCTTTTGTATGATTGTTTCCAGTTGTTTATATGACCAAAAATACATTACATTATTTGCGACATCATTCCCGCATTAAATCAAGTTTTAAAAGTAATGATGGACAGCACAGTGGCTTAGTGGATGGCACGTTGCTTTGCACCCACTTCAATTCCCGCCTCAGGACTGTGTAGATGGAGTTCTCCATGTGCTTGGTAGGTTTCCTCTGGTTAACAGTCTAAAGACCTGCCAGTTAGGCTGATTGCCGTTCCCAAATTGCCTGTAGTGAATGAATGTGAGTGTGTGTGCTCAGTGGTTAATGCATTGGAAGATTCGGAAGGTCCAAGGACCACCAGATTACCACTGTTGGGCCCTTGAGTAAGGCCCTCAACTGCTCAGATGTATAATGAGATACTGTAACAAAAAAAACAAATCTAAGTCGCTCTGGATAAGGGCGTCTGCCAAATGCCTAAATGTAAGTGGCCCTTTTGGGCTAAAATCAGGTGGCCAGTGAGGAATATCTGATTTCTTAAATTAACACCCCATCCAGGGTGTACCCTGCCTCGTGCCCCAAGTCTCCTGCGGCTCTGTATACAGGATAAAGCGGGATAACTTGGGTGAGGGATAACTTGGGTTCTACACGACATTTCCAAACACACTATTAGACATTAAAACAGACTTCCATTTAAGAAGTTTTTTTTAAATTATTATTATTTTTTTTTTACCAATGTCATGTTTCCGGCACTCATCCATGCAGCTTGAGAGTTAAGGGTTCATGGCAGTCTTACCGACTATAAAGACTTTTTCTCCTTTCTTTATTTGATTAAATTTGTAATTGAATTCTACATTATTTGTCAGTGGTAAATTCAAGAGAAAAGTTGTGACCAAGACCCTTCCATTTTACTTCTGTCATCTAATTTCCTGCCAATACTATGATTATTATAAATGAGACCATATATTTTGCTACCAAAATGGCCTAAAGTAATTAATGTATTCCTCTGCCTTGTATAGAATCTTACTGCACTGTGTAATGACGTGGTGTTTGGAGGTATGTGCAACAGACAGGCTTCTATGTTCTGGGGAACAGATGGAGTAAGAGGCTGGGCTGGAAAACTGACCTGCTGGACTCTCTCTCTCTCTCTCTCTCTCTCCCTCCCTCTCTTCTCTCTCGCCTCCTCACGCTGATGAGATATACATAAAGCTTCCATTTCACTGATTCTCTACATGCCCCCATTGACCCAAAAAACAAGCAGGCATTCATGAATGTACATACACGTACATACATACACAGGCCACACTTCATACACAATTAACATGTACACCACCTCCACAACTGTTTAAGAACCATCTCTTCTTGTAAACCTGCACCAGTATGGAACAGTGGAGCCCTCTGCTGAATTTCACCAAGACTCAGTACATCCTAACCACAGAAACCACCCAACACCCACTCGGTAACCTACGGTAACTGGCACACAATAAGGCTTTATAAATGAGCTCCTTAAACCAACCACAAGAACGAAAACCAAAGCTGTATCAACACTCACATTTGTTCATCTCTTTCATGGAGGAAATAAAAGCACAACATGGGGTGTTATGTTTCAATTTCCCTGGTGTGATATTTTCTAACCCATTTTGGTCCAAAATTGTGCTAACATCATTCCTGTCTCTAGGGTTCTCGCATACACAAGCCCAAAACATTTGTTATTTGTGGGTTCAGCCAGCAAGGTTCTTCATTTGTACTGCCAAAATATTGACATGAATTACATAAGCGAAATATCTAATTCTATTTTACTTTAAGATTTTACTGCATTAAGCAACTGGAATAATCTAATCTTCATAGTGTTTCTGTTCTAACTCTGCCCTTTTATACAATTATATCAGCCTTTTTACGGTTATAAAAACAAACAGAGTAAGTTATGCAATCTGATTCCTTTATTATTTATATATATTTTTTTGCATTTGGATTAATCTTCATGAAAATACAGTAGGAATGATTATCTCTTTGAGCTTTCCGCATTTTGCATTCATAACCCTACCGTGAGCTTTGGATTAACATAACTGAACGGTGTATGGTGTTGAGAAACCTCCTCCATGCAGCTCTCTTTTGGCACGCATGCTTTATGCTTTAGTGATCAGTGAAGAAGGGACGAAGGAGCCAAGAGTCCCTAAAGAACAGCCAGCTGCAGACAGCCTCTGAGCAGAGGAAGAGGGGGCGGAATAGACTACTGCAGAGAGACTCAGCCTCGCTTTTTACATTCCGTTCCCTCCCCCACCCCATCGTGTCTTGTCCCTTTCCCTCTCTCTTTTCTCCCTTTCTGTCCATTTCTCTCATCTCTGTCTAAACAACCACCGCTCTCTAATCATAAACTCTATACACGAAGCTCTCCTTTCCACAGGGTGGCATCTCTGTAGTGCCCACATCATACCAAAGACCGCTCTGATTACTGTAGTGACATCTCTGACTCAGCCACATTCACAGTCCATCACAAACCACCTACACACATACCATTTGAACACGACTATACAGACCGCATGTGCACTCCCATTACACCTCACCGTGAGGAGCTCAGAGGTCCAGACTAATAAAACTGTAATACATTAATTGCCAGGAGTTGTCAGTGGGAATACATGATCTGATGAATCATGCTTCATCCACTCTAAGACTGGTTTAGACCAGAATTAATGCTGGTCTACCCTTCATCTCACTGGGACGTGCATCCATACATGTGTCCTTACTACTGCATGACAGTAGTAACTTCTAATTTAGATTTGTCCACACATTGCTCGTGTCTGTCATATTGTGACTTGCTATGTTTATCTATGCTCTGATTTTTATATACTTGCATACAGTATGTGCGAGAACTGAGAACTTGCACGCCAACTCAGGTCTTCAACCTCAAGATGACTGCCATGGCATCCCCTGAGACAAGGTGTCTCCATTCTCCTCTTTAGATGATATTTATGATAACACTTTAAAATTGTACATTGCCCTTGTCTCTATTTATTAATGTTTCATATTATCGCTTAGGGTTAGCACTGTCGCCTTGCACCTCCAGGGTCCAGGTTCGATTCCCACCTCTGAGTGCATGGAGTTTGCTAAGGCTAAGTGACGTTCTTAAATTGTGTAAAATAGTGTGTGTATACTGTATGTGTGTGCCCTGCGATGGATTGGCATCCTGCCTCATGCCCTAAGTCTCCTGGGATAGGCCCCAGGCTCCCCGTGACTCTATATTAAAAGATATAGTTAGTATAGATGTTGAGTGAGTGATATTATCATTTATGCACTTCGGTTTGAAATTCAGCCTTCTTGCTATTACCTGGACCGTTCCAGTTTCTAAACAAACCAACCTTTTAGAATCCTTGCACATTCTCTATATGCTTTTTATTGATGCACCTTCAGCTTTTCACAATTTGGCCATGGTGCTCTCAATTAATTAGTTTACTGTAAATATTGCAAATACTGCATCTATAACAACTGTGTTACAGTAATGACACTCATTACACTAATAGTTGGAACCAGAATAAACACAGATGCTGTTTATTCACTGGCACCCTATCTCGTGTCAAGTGTGTTGTATCTTCATCTGGCTCACTTTCATCCCAATATATCCCATCCCACATAGACTGTAAGTTCACTATATGTACAGGCATGTTGCATACTTTGCTATAAAATGGTATGGATTGCAACATCAACACCTCTGGCATTTATTTAAAGAATTTCAAAGCATAGCATTATTATTTATTTATTGGCTATTGCGGTAAAATATGATAACTGAAAGGGGGCAAAAGTCATTTGTAGACATTCGCTTTGGTCTCCAATGTGTGTGTGTGTGTGTGTGCGCATAAACTAAAAAACAAAAGGGGGAAAAAAACAGATTTTCCCTGTAACGTGACCTCATATAGGATTGGGCTTTGGGTACAATACAGAACATTTACAATACACTGATTTATTGGTTCCTGACCAATACGGTATGTTCTCATGAGCACATAAACATAATGTCAGTAACTTCCAGATTTTAGTTTACTGACAAAATTTGTTCCTTATAGAAAAGAAAATGGCTCCACATGGCCAATATTTTCACTTTAGCTTTTTTGCTGCTCAAACTAATGTCTCTATGCCTTTACCGGGTTATGAGAGCAAAGGAAGAAACTTGCATTTTTTAATTTAATAGACTGTCAATTTGATTTGACTTGTAGGCATTGCTTAATAAACCGTTGTGTAACTTCTATGATTGCTTAAATCTTCTCATACAAAGCAATCTTCTCTTTTCTCCCGGCCAAGCTTTAGCGCCAGGCCAGTAGGTGGCAGTATTGGTAGGTGGCCATCCACCCATAAACCCTCCAAAAAGTAGAAGAAGATAAGGAGTTGATACTCTCTCAAAATGTGAGTATTTGCCTGTAGTGTGTTTGTGACCAGATGTGTTTGTTTTTTCTAGAAAAGCTGTGATGCATTTAACAGCATCACTTAAGAGCATCATTTAAGAGCATCATTTAAGCCAATTGAACATTTGCGATTTACCGAAATAATTTCGAAAGTGTGAATTGATCCTGAATTGAAAAGTGACCCATCAATTTAATTTAGCAATATCACATGAGAGGGAGTGCTGATATTCAGCACAATAGCACAATCACGAGTGTGATATTGCTTTTATAGCTCCACAAACACCAAACAGCTCCACAAACACCATTTATGATTTTTCTGTTTAGTTAACCAGTTATTTTGCTCCACCAACACGTATCCTTCCGCGACAGGCCGAACTGACTAACCGCGACTCGCTGAGCTGATGATTGTGAGTTAGCAACCGTGTAAGTAAAAGGGGTGAAAGTAGTTGTAAACTTTTACCTCCACAAAAGTTGTTAAGAGTAAACCATGGAGGTGGTGGGCAGTGCTGTAAATCTCTGAAAAGTTTATAGAATTATATATAACATCATAGAATATCAGATTTGTTACCTTCCAGGTTGGAAAGCTAGTGTGCTAGGGTGTACAATCCACTTGTCCCACATGCCCTTGAATAGGGGTTAAAGACTGATTTGGGATTCAGTCTTGTGTTAAAAGATAATTAGCTCCGTAGCTCGCCTTAGGCGTAAATAAAATAACACGGAGGCAATTCAGAATCAGTTATTAAGTAGACAAAATGGTGTTTAAAATGACATAACGTTATCAGATGTATTTTCTTGCTAAAGGCGTCCATGACTGGTTTGAATGTAGGTTTTCCTCAGTATTAAACAAACAATAATGAATTATATTTCACATTAAAAAATTTTAATTAAAAAAATCAGTTAAGGTTGGCAGGCCTGTTATTAGTGCTGGTCAGCAATTGTTACCAAGGGATTTGAACACTTCTTATGTTTTGCTGTAGTTTGGTGTTATATTGGTTTTTCATAAAAAAATTTTTTTAAATCATAGCAGTAATGCTGATTTAGTATTGTATAGCTCTATGGAATCTTAAATATTTTCATTTCTTTTAAATCATGTCTTGCGGATGAGAATATGTATGACTAATACGGTCATGAGATGTCATAACCGATTCGTTTTTAGGAAATTCACACGCTGACTCCTGGTGTGAATTCTAGTTCGTTTTCTGCTTTTGCTTCTCATTTCTTTGTGTTACTTCCTCCATCTGTGCTAATAAATCAAGCTGGGTCATAATCTCCACTGCAATACAAACTTGTGATACCGCTCATTTCACCGAGTAACAGCTGTATAAAAAATTTCCACCTCTAATTTTGTTTTTTTCCAACCAGTTTGATGGATGAAGTGAGTCGGTGAGGAGGACACACTCACCTTGAAGCTGATGTCCCCTTTCTTGCAGCACAAGCAGGCCAGCATGAGGAAGATAAACGTGAAGAGGCCAGAGAAGGAGACGGTCACCACGGCCAGAGAGGATGGCCATGACAGCTCGCTCAGGGGGGCGCCACCTATTGGTTCCAAGCAGAGGTGCACCCATTATAATACAGATACAGAAAAAAGATGCAGTTTTATGAAATAAACTTTTAATACTTCAACAAGAAATAAGGGATGGAAACAATGACTGACTGAAAGGCAGAGCAACATCAATAGTGCAGAATGAACGAATGCTTTGTGTCCTCCAAGAGTGCATGGAATAGAGACGTTTTTTTTGCACAATTTATTTGATGCTTCTTAACACTCTATAACAGTATGTGCCTTCTGGTGGTTTATTTTTAAAAATTATTATTATTTTTTTTTTAATGAGCAAACGGGCAGAACGAACAGAGCCTGACTGTTTGTTGGAAAACGGCTAAATTATAGCTCCAAATTCTAGGATTTTGACAAATTATTGTAGAATACCCCTTGTACAGAACTGCGTCCACAGTTACTTCTGTTGGATGTGGCTCGTCCTTCTTGGTGGTATGCTGACATTGCTCTGGATACCGTGGCTCTTTATACATCACAAAGACTTGCTGTCTCGGTCACAGATGCACCAGCGAGACGCACACCAACAATTTGTCCTCTTGAACTCTGATATGTCACCCATAATGTTGTGTGCATTGCAGTATTTTAAGCAAAACTGTGCCATTACTCGCGTAATTAAACCTTCACACTGGTGGAATGTGCAATCAATGAAGGCTGGCCACCAGGCTGGTCAAATTTAGCCATGAAATGTCCAACACTAAATTGGCCAGTGTTTCAGTTCCATTGTCCAACCCCAATCCCACATACACATATACAGTACACACAGTAAGTACAGAGCAGTAATGCTTGAGTTTGTCTGGTTCTTTGCTGGTAGATGATGACAGACGAGCTCTGGCCAAAATCACACTTGCCTTTTCACAGGCTGTCTGGGGGGGTCGAGATAAAAGCTGCAGAGCCAGATATCACATTTTGGATCGTTCAGATTTAATCTGGTTTTCAATTTAAGCCTCCAGCTGGCAAGTGAGAGAGGCTAATGTGACAATAAAGTCACACTCAGTCTCACATGCTCATGAATACACACACACACACAGCCAAATGGTGTACAATCTTGCTTGTTTCTGCTACACTGGCAAATGTGCAAGAGGCTCAAAAAAACCTCACGCACACACACACATTCCAAGAGTAACTATGTGTCAGTAAGGTTATCTTTTGCTTGCTTTTCACTTTAGTAAGCACGTAGCACAGTAAGCAGAGCATGACACACAAAACTACCCCAAAAACACACACATGCTTATAAATGACAGTATCAGAAACAAGGCCAGTGATCAGCAGTCTATCTGAATACACTTGTTCCCTCATCTACCTCAACTCCATGGTAACAGCCTTAGGGTCAGTTGACCCTGTCATTTTTAATAGGCTCAAATCTTTTTTTCTTTTCTTTAATGCTCTGCCACATTTCTGCTGCTGCATCAACAACGAGGCCTTCCAGGGCTTCTCAATCATCCTCCTGTTCCTTCCATCTCATTTACCTTCTCACTCATCATCTGTGTTGTGCAGCCCCTCTAACATACACACGCAGGCAAAAGACACACACAATATGTGTGATCTGTACAGAACTCAGCAGTCCTGTGATGACTAATGCGATACATTATAGTGGCTGGCAGGCCGCGTAGTCAGAGCCATCCAAGGACACGCAGATAGTTGTACAGACTAGTAGTCACAATGTGCCTGCATGTAAGGGTTTATGAAATTAGAAGTATCTGTGCCTAGTAGTGTGTGTGTGTGTGTGTGTGTGTCTTTGAACTAATGTGTCTAATCTGCATGTCTTTGGACTGTGGAAGGAAACCGGAGAATCTGGAGGAAACCCACCAAGCACGGTGAGAACAAACTCCGGCGGGAATCGAACCCAAAACCTGGTGGTGCAAGGAGACAGTGCCAACCTCTAAGCCACTGTGCCCTGTATTATATTATATTATATAACACAACACTACCATACAGACAGGAATAATAAGCATGAACTATGATGGCATGGCCAAGAAATAAGCAAGACCAATAACAACAGACAGAAAAAGTCAGATAGAGAGTTTAGTGCAAGACATTTTATACACATTGCCAGGCCAAAAAAATAAATAAAAGGCAGGTTTAGAGATGCCAGGTTATTCACCTTCATCAAGCGAAGAAACATTAAAATTATTGGAATTGGAGAAAGAACTGTCCGCCTCATAATTAAAACCTGGAAAAATTCTGCTGAACCAACATTTTTGCGGAAGAAATGTATTCAGAAATAAATCATGAATGACCGCGATCGGCGACCACTTAAACACTCGGTGAAAATACACCATAAAAATCGGCATCATATAAATCATAGCTGCAGTATGTTTAACAGTGAAAGTAAGATCATTTCCCCAACCACAATGTGCTGAACAGTCACAGCTGCGTGTTCATCCTGTACAAAAACCACTTGTTAGTGAGACTAAACAGAAGACAAATTTGCTAGGGGAGCGTAAAGATTTAGGACTTTGGAGCAAAGGAAAAAGGTAATGTGGTCTGATAAGTTCAGAGTCACCCTATGGCAGGGTGATGGCTGCATAGTGGGTAGTGGACCAGCTTTGGGAAGCAGTTTTATGATCTGGGCTGCTTCAGTTGGTCACATCTAGTCAGGTCAACTATTGACAAGAATGTGCTGAATAAGCAGGTTATCCAGTCCATTTTTTCTTTCCTGATTTCAGAGGCGTACTGTATTCCTAGACGTATTCGAAGGTGAGAATTTCCTCAGCTGTCTAGGTTTTTAACTCTGGTTAGGAGAAAATATTTTATTGTGAGATCATTTATAGTACTTCAGTATTTACAGTATACACAGCTCAACTGTCTATACCATCACAAACAATGATTACCATATGTACAAAATGCACAATCCATTTTACAGATGTTACGAAATTTGTGAATGTCCTTGCTCAGAAGATACATGATATCAGTCCTGGCATTAGAAATGTAATTCATATTGTGCAACAGAATGCAGATTAAGCCTCTCTCTACTCTGTCGCAGTTTTGCTTTTAGTCAATTTGCAAATTGCATGCAAAATGCACTGAGATCTTAAAAACTGGCCTAAACGCCATGTTAGTGTTTTCTGATATGTTCCTTTGACTATGGTGACTTTTTATCTTCTCCCTCTCTTTGTTCCCTTACGTTCCTCCTCGTTCCTTAGATGGCAATACTGTACGTCCTGCTGAATGTCTGGAAGATTTCCTCCTATTTGTTTCCCTGGATTTCTGTAGAACATGTGAATGGCTCGTGTTCTTTGATGTTGTAGCGGATGTACATGATACGTATGTACTTTGTGTTTACTCAGGCTTGGGACTCGTATATCTCTTTGTTCTGCTAATAAACCAGAAAACATTCGACACTCCATTGTGTATGTGTTTGAGTCTCTCCCAGTCAGCAAGTGGGTCGAAGCACAGTAGACAGATCTTCGGTTTGTTCAATAAATTTTAAACTTAAAACAGATATATTCTTGTAATTATACTGTATTACTGTGTGCCAGGCTGTGTCATTAAACAGTGGGGGATAGAATACAGTACATCTGAATGTTTCTTCCTCTAATAGCACTTGATGATGCTGGGAAATTGGAAAAGAAGGGGAAACTGATTTAAAGCATGACTACAGATCACAGAGGAAGGGCAAACAGAACTACAAGTCACATAGCATTTCCTAAAATCCAGGTGCACAGATGATTACCCATGTTAGTCAATTTAGTCCTAAAAAATGAAGATAATAATTAAGTAAATGTCAGATGGATCAGCAAGATGTTAACATTGTGATAAATAAGGTGTGTATAGCCTTGGCATTAGCTCATACTCTTTTTTTTTTTTTCTTGCACCATATTCTTAGCATGCTCCAGAATGTAGCTGTGCTTCACCTGCTTCCTCTGTTCAATAAATGTAGTTATGACAAAAAAAGACCACACCTGAGACTTTACTCCTAACCAAGACTTATTATGTTATTGGTGTACTACCAAGCCCAAAACTCCCAGAACTCTAGCTGTTCCTCATATTCCACACCAAATTCAGATCAGTAATCAGGCGCCATACATCAGTTGAAGATGTATACGCATTTAATTTTGATCATATATTAAAGATCTCTTTTGGATGGATCCTTGGTTTTCCTTGCGCCCACATTTTTTACTCCCGTACTCACTCATTGTCTTTACCGCTTTATCCTGTGTACAGAGTCGCGGCGGGTTGGGAGCCTATCCCAGGAGACTTGGGGCACGAGGCGGGGTACACCATGGACAGGGTGCCAATCCATCGGAGGGCACACACATACACACATGCTCACTCACACACTATGTCCAATTTTAGGAACAACAATTAGCTTAATCTGCATGTCTTTGGATTGTGGGAGGAAAACAGAGTACCCAGAGGAAACACACCAAGCACGGGGAGAACATGCAAACTTCATGCATACAGACCCGAGGCGGGAATCGAACCCGGGGGTGCAAGGCGACAGTACTAACCACTAAACCACTGTGCCGCCCGAAACATAAATCTCCATTTGGATTTCTGTAAAGCTGCTTCACAGCACAACTTAGGAGTTACTCTGATCATGAATGACCTGACTTCTTCTCCTCCTGAAACTTGTAGACTGCCTCTGCATCAGTACTTTAGATATAGATACCACAAACCATACCCGTTAAACCCCACATGCCAGTTCTGTTTAAGCCTGTATTTGTAGAAGCATTCTATTCAGGAAGTTTGGCAGCATGGGGTCTCTTTAGGGCCCAGAGAAGAGAAATGAGTTGTCGTGGCAACGGTGAGCAGCAGACCATTGCCTCATCCCCTGCTGGACATAAGCACACAGTCCACGGCAGAAGCAGTCCTTACACACTCCTGAAGCAGGAGGGTTTGACACAGTTGCATAGGGAACAGCAGGAGGGATTGACTGGCGGGTTTTTTTAGCCCCCCCCTCTGTCTCTCGTTGTGTGTCTATTTCTTTCTGTATTCTTAGCATGCTTCAGAATGTAACTGTGCTTCCACTCATAGACAAATACACAAGTGTTGATCTGTAATGTTGGTTCTGGGTGGTGATACATACTGCAGAAAATGGAGTGTGCCAAGGCAAATGCAAACATGTCAAATCCCTAAAAGATGTTGTTGAGGTTGTTGCTAATGGTAGTGAAGAGGTTGGCGCTGTCTAAGCATTAATAATTTGGGGATAGCATTCACAGTTTTCTGGGTCTGCAGAGCTCCATGTTGTTGTTTTTCTTTTTCTTTTTTAAAAGCATGCCTAGCAACCTCTTGGTCCATTCTCCTTATATGGATAAGCTTATATTCATGGACATTATATGCAGGACATACTGCACTGGTCTCTGGTTTAGCAGTGGCCTTGGTGATAGCATTTAAAGAAAGAGCACTAAGCCAGAATCCGGGCCTCTGCATGATTCAATGCGTACATGGGAAGTGTTGTAAATTGGTATTATGGTAATGCAGGACACTAGATCCACAGATCTAGAGGTGTGTTTGGTGAAGGATATTAAGGATACACAAACACACTCTCCATTACAAAGTATGAGAGAGGGGGAAACGCTTCCTGGATAAGGAAACATTTTTTTTTATTTTTCTGTCAACAATGGCCAGTAAAAGAAAAAAGGCTGAAGGAGTAAAAGCACCACATCCTGCAAAAGGAAATATGAAAAGCACTGATAGAACAAGCAAGGTTGACATGCCCCTACATTCTCAAAGCCTGAAATGCAAAAACAAAAAAGAATGAATAATCGCTAATATCCCTTATGTACAATGAGGCAAGAATAGTGGAAAAAATAGTGATGTGGTACTTTCTTCTTTCCTGCTGGTTCAGCGCAGATGGTAACTCGCCAGGTCGTCTGGTCTACCGGGACGACCACTGTCACTACCCTGACTACCTCTAGAGCCACCACTCTCCCGCACTGTTAAAAAATGAAATCGTCTCAGCGATACCAGGGAACTGAAACCAGAAAGATTTTTAAAGTGAACACAGTCGGATTTCATGGCCTGTGTGGCTGCAGATGGCTCAGCAGTTCTGGAGTTAATGCTGACAGACTGTTCACAGCTTGTGCTCCCTTAGTTGTGTCTTAAAAGGAAGTATTTTACCAGCGTGTTTGTGCCCTCAGTACAGTTTCTATATGACTATGTGACAGCAATAAATGTTTCTCCACCATTTGTGGTTGTGTAAAAGTCACACTCAGGAAGGAGGAAGCCTGAAGTGTTTATCCCATTGTTCCTTCCCCAGGAACAATGTGTGTGTCATAGATAACCAATAGCAAAGAAATACATACTGTATGCATCATAATTACACAATGCTTGTTTGATTCTATGTACATTTGTTAGGCTTTTAAAGTCCAGAAGCACCTTGAGAACTTTACATATGAAGAACTAACAAGAAAATGTCCATGAAAAGTAAGCCTTAACATGCATTACTGTATTCACTGAACCTAAACCCCTATTCAAAGAGGATGCCATTAATTCCCCGCTCGGCACTCTTGTGTGCCTTTAATTTGAGTCCATTCTATGTGCTTTTGTTTTAGATTTGGTCCTGTCTATGTCCCTGTCACAATATTGATTGATTACCCTCCTACCCTAATGCACTTATCCCAGCCTTTCACTATTGCTGTATACCATCAAGGTAGAAAGTTTTCTCCAATGATTAGAATGCCTGCTTCATGTCTGAAACGCTGGCCTCCCAGGAGCTCTTTGGATGACCAAAACATGTAGAAATCACTTGGAGCGAGGTCAGGACTGTACGGAGGATGTGGCAAAAACTCCCAGCTGAGTTCATGTAGCGTACAAGTGGTTTTTGGCCGCAAGTTGATTTTCAAGGATCGTTTAAGGATCTTTAAAACGTTTCCACCATTCAAATGTTTTACTGCAGCTACGTTAGACCTTTATTTTGTCACATATACAGTCATGGCCAAAATTGTTGGCACCACTGAAATTTTTTACACGTTTATTCCCTTTGTGTGTATTGGAACAAAAAAAAAAAAAAGGGAGGAAAAAAGCAAATTTGACATAATGTCACACAAAATTCCAAAAACGGGCTGGACAAATAAATAAATGGATAAATAAGATTTTTTCAAGCATGTGATGCTCCTTTAAACTCACATGGGGCAAGTAACGGGTGTGGGCAATATAAAAATCACACCAGAAAGCAGGTAAAAAGGAGAGAAGTTCACTTGGTCTTTGCATTGTATGTCTGTGTGTGCCACACTAAGCATGGACAACAGAAAGTGGAAAAGAGAACTCAAGGTTACAAGTCCATGTCCAGAGATCGAGATTTGCCTTTGTCCACAGTGCGCAACATTATCAAGAAGTTTGCAACTCATGGCACTGTAGCTAATCTCCCTGGGCGTTGACGGAAGAAACAAATTGATGAAAGGTTGCAACGCAGGATAGTCCGGATGGTGTATAAGCAGCCCCAAACAAGTTCCAAAGAAATTCAAGCTGTCCTGCAGGCTCAGAGAGCATCATTGTCAGTACGAACTATGCATCAACATTTAAATGAAATGAAACGCTATGGCAGGAGACCCAGGAGGACCCCACTGCTGACACAGAGACATAAAAAAGCAAGACTACAGATTGCCAAAATTTCCTTCTGGGAAAATGTCTTGTGAACAGATGAGACCAAGATAGAGCTTTTTGGTAAAGAACATCATTCTACTGTTTAGAAAAGAACACAGTACCTACAGTCAAATATGGTGGCTGTTTTGCTGCCTCTGGCACTGGGTGCCTTGACTGTGTGCAAGGCATCATGAAATCTGAGGATTACCAAAGGATTTTGGGTCGCACTGTTGGGCCCAGTGTCAGAAAGCTGGGTTTGCATCCGAGATCTTGGGTCTTCCAGCAGGACAATGTCCCCAAACATACTTCAAGAAACACCCAGAAACGGATGGCAACAAAGCGCTGGAAAGTGGCCAGCAATGAGTCCAGATCTAAATCCCATTGAACACCTGTGGAGACATCTTGAAATTGCTTTTGGGAAAAGGCGCCCTTGAGAGACCTGGAGCAGTTTGAGAGACCTGGAGCAGTTTGCAAAGGAAGAGTGGTCCAAAATTCTGGCGAGAGGTGTAAGAAGCTTATTGATGGTTATAGGAAGCGACTGATTTCAGTTATTTTTTTCCAAAGGGTGTGCAACCAAATATTAAGTTAAGGGTGCCAATACTTTTGTCCAGCCCATTTTTGGAGTGTTGTGTGACATTGTGTCATATTTGCTTTTTTTCCTCCTTTTTTTATTTTCTTCCAAAACACACAAAGAGAATAAACATGTGTATAGCAAAACATGTGTTAATGCAATACTTTTCTGTGAGAAATACTTGATTTTCTGGAAAAATTTCAGGGGTGCCAACAATTTTGGCCATGACTGTACATTATACACATCGTCTATACTGCTAATCCGGTATACAGGGTGGCAGGGGGCCTGGAGCCTATCCTGGGAGACTTAGGGCACAAGGTGGGGTACACCTGGACAGGCTGTCAATCCATTGCAGGGAACACACACATACTGTCACACTCTAAGGAATTTGGGAACCCCAATTGGTGGTTCAGTGGTAGGTGTTTCCCCTGCCATGCGGAAGGCCCGCATTCGATTCTCAGCCACTGGATGCAGTGCTGGTCCCAAGCCTGGATAAAATGGGAGAGTTGCGTCAGGAAGGGCATCCGCTGTTGTGACCCCTTTCCTGGAGCAGCCGAAAGACCAACAACAATTGGCCTAATCTGCATGTCTTTGGACTGTGGGAGAAAACCAGAGTACCTGGAGGAAACCCACCAAGCACAGGGAGAACATGCACACAAAGGTGGGAATCGGACCTGGACCCTGATGGTGCAAGGTGACAGTGCTAACCACTACTGCACAGTGGAATTTTTTATTTGCATATCCCTGCATAGCTGAGGTCAGAGCGCAGGGTCAGACATTATAAAGTGCCCATGAAGCAAATAGGGTCAAGAGCCTTGATCAAGGGCCCAACAGGGGCAATCTGGTAAGGGCCAATTAGCAACTCAGAACCTTAAACCTCTGAGTCCCCACTGCCCCGGTATTCCCATCATCGGTTTTACACCTTCATTCATTCAAGAAATTCCATCACAAGACCTGGTTTGACTTGAACATCCCTCATACAGTATTTACAGAACTAAACTGAGACATAGACAGAGATACAGATAGTGGCGTTGCATCCTTTGAATATTCATGCTTTTCAATGAATGCACCATAGTGGCTTTGTCCAACAAATGTGTGTACTTTATGTAATACCTTATCATCTATAAAGACACCTGATTAGAAGCAAATGTGGAGGTACTGCACACCTGATAAGCTTTCTAAAAGCCTTTCTCTTTAACCCAGATGACATTAGCATAGATGTGTTATAGTACTGGAGTGCTCCTGTCTTCCAAACCACTCTGCGTTTAAAGTTTTTATTACCTGAGGGAGGAATATAGAGAACACAGGATATGGATGAATTAATAGGAGAATAAAGGAATGCTAAAATGTGTATGACATTAAGTATGGTAGTCAGAGACTGGTTTATAAATCTGACTGCTGTTGATTTATGTGATTCAGACAGTAAGCCAGCTGTTAAAGAATAGCAGCAGACTGCGCCAGAGGGACAGCTATGGCAAGAACACTACCAACCCTCTCCCATGATACAGCACCTGAATAACAATATGTTGGCTTCACAAACTATTTGTAAACACTTAATTTATCCAAGGAAAACTGATATCCTAATGCCACACAACATAAGATATATTTTTAATCTTTCTGCACAATATAGTTATTCTGATGTAAATCTTTAGAAAAGAATTAGACAAATTTAGACTATAGCAAGAGTAGAGTAGAAACTGAATGTACAGTATAGCAAGACATTTCAATAGCTTTCTATCTAAATCCTGAGCTAAAGAGCAGATTCTAAGCAAACCCTCATGCTTTTTTTTCTTTTCTTAAAAACTTATACTCCCATCCAAAAGTATTGGAACGGCAAGGCCAATCCTTGAAAATTGTAAACAGCTGGCTAATAGATCAGAATTTAAACATAATTTTCCTAATATTTCCATTAAATTGTGTTAATTAGGACTTGACCATTCTATTTGTACATGTATGTATGGGAAATATATAGGAACATATAGTCCTAAAGATTGTTCCACCCTGATGAACTCCTTTGTTGTTTTGGGTCACTGTCTTGTTGCATGATGAAATTCCTCCCAATTAGACTGGATAGATTTTTTTTTATAATTGGCAGAGAGAGATGTTTCTGTAGGCTGCTAAACTTATTCTTCCGCTACCATCATGAGTTACCCATCATCAGTAAAGAATAGTGAGCGTATCCCTGAAGCAGCCATACCAAAATGCTCCAGAATGTGTGACCAATGTTCATTTTGTTCCAGGACAAAGGCTCATTTCTGTATCTCTTTGTACAGTAAATTATAATCTGGCCTTCTGATTCATACTGCTGAGAAGCGGTTCCCTTTCAGTCAATTCACTCGGTACAACACATATTGTATGGGATATCACGCCCTCTCGTGTCCTGGCTGAAGC
>JAQMYJ010000008.1:12569697-12571809 GCA_030014305.1 Clarias laeviceps | reverse complement strand
TATGTGGCTTACAAATGATGCCACAGTCTTCCCAAAGCTGACAGTCTTCCATTTATTCATGTCCAAAAAAGGATTTCAAAAAAGCTGGCCATGATAAAAAGGCACCAGAACACCAAGTGCACCAAAACCCACCATGCATTGGGCACAGTAGACAAAGAGCCCAAGGCCATCAACCCAGTCCAATAGAGCACCCATGGGATACCCTGGACAAACAAGTCCGATCCATGCAGGGCCAACGTCCTGGTGCCAGAAATCACAGCACACCCACAGGGGTCTTATGGAGTCATTCCCTGAGGGACCAGAACGAGGGCAACCTATGTAATATTTAGTATAACATTTTGCATTGTAATGTTCTGACTGATTGGTGTATATTGTATATCTACATATGTACAGTATAGTGCAGTTGGGTCAACATTAAAGCATCCTGTGTCATTAAAGGAATTGGTGTTGCCTACTTGAGACTAAAACAGGTTTAATATCTCTGCTGTACATCATATATAAACATTCATACAGTATAGGCTTATTTGACTGGTTTTACAGTTAACCTCACTTGGCAAATTGTGTTGCATTACTTGTATCCATTATATCAGAACTGCACTGTAAGTTCCAGTCAGTTTCATTGTACGTCTAAACTTCTTGTATAAATTATCCTGGGAAAATCCTAAAACATGTCCAAAAAGCATATCTCCGATATTAAGACATCAAATTTAAATAAATAAACAACATTCATTTATATGTGCCTTTATAAATGTTTTTGTATGTTTTATAAAAGTTTAGTTTAAGTTTTTTAAAAATGTAATTTCTGCCCTTTACTAATATGATTATTTGATCACATTTACCATATTGTTTGACCTTGCTTTGTAATGCCCACTAAGCAATTTTATTGTCAGATAATCAGTTTGAATTTTGAGTTACACATTACCAAGAAGTATAACAAGTATGAACCCGCATCCGTCTCATAAATTGATTTTACTTACAGATAGGACCAGCTGTAGTCCCAGGTTTTGGGTTTCCAGTCTTCTGGACCCATAATGACTGCAAGTTGAAAGGCTGTGGTGAACATGATATGGGCTACCATGCCAAAAAGACCTGTTAGACAACAACAACAGGCAATATATACTGCAGTATCCATGGTGAACATAGTGCACACCACAAGGGTGCAGTGTTGCACAATGTTCAGTGATTCAGAAAAAATAACAGTTTCATTGTCAGTATTAAATAAGTATTTGATTAAAATTCAGTTGTTTTATTTAATGATGATCGAAACGATAGTGGAAGGCAGGAAAAGAGCAGGGTCTCTGCTAAAAAGCACTGCCCTACTACAATCCAATAAGAGCACAAACTGTGAAATCCCTGCCCCATTGGCTTAAACATTAGACCTAAACTAAACTCAAAGTCCTAGTTCAACATCTTGTTTAATTAAGTAAATTAGAATGAGCCATTTGGTTGTGCAATGGAGTTATGAATATTTTTTTTTATTCATATACATAGCTGTACTTCTCTGTGTGAGCTGCATCAGTAGATGTTAACCAGGCTAACGGGCTAGCAGGTGGAACAGCTGGACCAGCTGGCATTGTATAATCCCCCTCCCTTTAGTTCCAGTCAGAGGATCTCCTGCCTGCCATGTGAAATGCCGCTGCTGGATCCTCGGTGATTGTCTGTGCTTAAGGTGCCTTAACACTCCAGCCAGGCTGCCTCTGCTTAACCCCCAGGCCTGTGGTGTTTAAGGTACTTGATAGAATGTGATATGATTAACACTGCTTCGGGGGGACGAATACCAGATGGCTGTTAAACTGAAACAAGTAATTAATGTAGCTAAGCAGCATCACTCCAATAAAACTGCTTTTTTTCTGTGTAATGCGTGAAAGAATTTGAGTGCTATTGAGTGAGAGTTATGAAAATGTATTTATTTGCTATTTTGATATGTATAACCCAAAAGATATTATGTAACAGCATTTAAATCAGAAACTAAAGCAACATTTTCCCAATTTCTATTACCAACATATTACTGCATAATAATAATAATAATAATAATAATAATAATAATAATTTCATTAACATGTTATGGGCACTGGTGGCTCCGTGGTAGGTGTTTCGCCTGGGGGGGGGGGG
>JAQMYJ010000008.1:12519697-12564697 GCA_030014305.1 Clarias laeviceps | reverse complement strand
GTAGTTTTTTCCTGTATGACTTTATTCAGGAATTTTTGTCCATTCTACTTTACAACATTGCTTCAGTATTTTTGCTTCAGTATTCAGGTTTTTGGGTATTTGCTTATGCACAGCTTTCCACAGCATTTCAACTGGGTATAGGTTTGGACTTTGATTTGGCCATTCCAAAACCTTGACTCTTTTCTTTTTCAGCCAGTCTAATGTAGATTTACTGGTGCACTTCGGATGATTGTCCTGTTGCATGACCGAATTCCGACCAAACTTTAGCTGTCGGACAGATGGCCTCACAATTGCCTCTAGAATACTCTGGTATACAGAGGAGTTCATGATCAACTCAGTGACTGCAAGGTGCACAGGTCACGTGGCTGCAAAACAAACCCAAATCATCACCCCTCCACCGCAGTGCTTCACATTGCATAAGACGTGTTTCTCCTGAAAGGTTTTTTCCCCCCAAAACATAGTGTTGGCCATTAAGGCCAAACAACTCCACTTTGGTCTCTATCCATACGGCATTGTTCAAGATATTTTGTGGTTTGTTCAGATGCAATTTTGTGAACCTCAGTCATGCATCCATGTTTGTTTTTTGTTTTTTTTCAGTTCACTAGTCAATCTATGCCATCATGTTGCCCCCCTAATGCCTGAACTCAAAAGGGACCCCTGCTTGCTGTTTGATGTGAACAAAGAGATAAATGTACAGTACCTACATCTGCTTTCCATGCATACAAGATATTTAAGGATTCTGCAAAATATTTCCTTATGTATGTATATGCTTCTTCTTTAATGCCTATTTCCAGTCCATCAAGGGAGTGCTTCTTTTCTATACTGCCTTTAATTAATCACTGCTATAATGGATAATTAACCTACATGTCTTAATACAATCTCATGAATGGCATTTCAAGGAAATCACCCCAACTACAACTAGAATGATGGGCAGAACCGTAATACCAATTAATGGTAGTAACTAACAACTATATCTTTCTTCATGAGGCCAAAAAAGTTAATGATGATTTACTGTGGTAAACAGTTCCACTGCTATATAGGATGTCAGTATTATGTGACGTAGCTAATTAATCTTTCAGAGAGCTTGCCTGGGTATAAAAAGAGATATTCATAATCCCATCAAGCACATAGTCTAGTTGGAGTTGATGCGTAGAGTGACCCAAGAAGAATTACACATTGATCTATTTGGGTATTTGGACAAAACCACCAGAGAACTGATAGCAGGAAGCAAAAACAGGAGGAAGACAGAGTGCTGGTATAAACTTAAAATACAGCATGGGAAACAGCAAGAGCAGTGCTTTGTCCAAGGAGATTCTGGAGGATCTAAAAATGAACACAAAATACAGTGAGGCTGAGCTCAGCTCCTGGTACACCACCTTCCTAAAAGAGTGTCCTAGCGGGCGCATTACCAAGGAGCAGTTTGAAGGCATCTATGCCAGCTTCTTTCCTGACGCCGACCCCACCGCGTATGCAAGGCATGTTTTCCGAAGCTTTGACCTGAATGCTGATGGCACGTTGGACTTTAAGGAGTACATAATTGCATTGCATTTAACCTCCTCAGGCAAAACTCTGCACAAGCTTGAGTGGGCTTTCGCTCTGTATGATGTCGATGGCAATGGAACCATCAGCAAAAATGAAGTTCAGGAGATTGTGAAGGTGTGTATACTGTATATACAGTTGTGTGTGATAGTGTAAATGTATTTTAATTTAGTTCAATCTGACCACAGTGTAGAAATTTTTACTTAAATGAATTAAAAATTTTACCTAAAAGATTTTATTAGAGTATTATGAAAATCTTTAGCATCTACAGTAGGTTGAGTTAATGCATCTTTGAATCAATTCATTCACGAACACTGTTACTCATTCTTTGTTCTCCCAAATATAGTCAATTTTCAATATGATTCCTGTTGAAGACCAGGACAAACTTTCAGAGGATGAGAACACACCAGAAAAGAGAGCAGACAAAATATGGAACTTTTTCCAAAAGAAAGAAAATGGTAATTACACTTTAAATGTCCTCATTAAAATATGTTGTAAAAACTGAATGACACCAAAAATAATTGCATTACATAGGAGTAAATTATATTTTCTGTTTTTTCATGTGGGAGAAGCGTTATACAGTACAATGTAAACAATTGTGTGCAACAAAGTAGTAACCCAGCTGGTCATTGTTTTTATGAAAATATTAGCCAGTAATAGAATATTACACTTTCACGGTCTCTCATTGGCTTTGCAGATAAGATCGCAGAAGGAGAGTTCATTCAGGGAGTGATGGACAACAAAGATATTTTGAGGCTGATACAGTTTGATGAGCCAAAGAAGATACAGGACAAACTGAAGGAAAAGAAGCCATAACATTCAGGGCCGATTTCTCCTGAGACTGTGCGCTGCTCATTTCCTGTTTACACAGCTAAACTCCTTCTATGCCATTCTGGCAGTGTTTTGCTCAAGCGGACCATCTGTGTGTGCATGTGAATTGTCTAAGTTAACACAGCAGAGCCATGACCCTGATCAAATATCTGTATTCCTATTGCACGGCTACAGTAAACAAGCCCTTTCAATCCACAGCATGACCACGAATTTACACCACTTTAAAAAAAAAAAAGTTTTAATGTTTTTAATGCTTTATTAATTTATAATAACATGATTGTTGGGTAAAGACAATGATGAGAGGTTAATTAGGCTCAGGTTATCAATCCCTCTGGCGTAATCAATCCTCTTAAAATGTGAAGGTCAATCCAGGAAAACTCTTATAAGCCGCTGGTAGTGTTGATTTTGTGTTGATGATGGATTATTTGTATGTGTTTTAGTATTTTAACTAAATGAAAGCAAATTTAATTTAAAAAATGACAAAAAACAAACAAACAAATAAATATTTTAGGAATTCCTTTTTTTTTTTAGCTTTAATTTATGAACATTTGCAAACCGAAAACAGGTCCAGCTAATGAAAATATTTTTTTCATATTTTCTAATGGTCCTAAATGCTATTGACAGAGCAGTGTGCAGGATTGCATCTTCTTCTTCTTTGTCTTTCGGCTGTTCCCTTTCAGGGGTCGCCACAGCGAATCATCTGCCTCCATCTAACCCTATCCTCTGCATCCTCTTCTCTCACACCAACTAACTTCATGTCCTCTCTCACTGCATCCATAAATCGCATTTGTTGTTGTTGTTGTTGTTGTTGTTGTGGTTTGTGATGGTTGAGGCAGTGTTAGTTCCTCTATTTGTTGAGGAAAATGTCCTTATTTTACCATAGATTTAGAGCACAATGAAACTAGTGATTTAAAAAAAAAAAAAACTGATTCTGTCTAAAAAATTTCACAATATCATTTGGCCCTCTTCTGGATCTGCATTCACGAGGAAGAGGACCAGTAGTATGGATTTGGGTGGACACAGTTAGGCACCATGTCTTGTATCCCTATACTGACCTCAGTTGTTTAACAGTAGATATCAGATGCCTATTATATTTTGTTTGTTTCTTTGTTTTTTTGTTTAATACCTTACTTGGCTCTGTTTCCTGGTGCATTAAGTGTGTGTGTGTATGTGTGTGTGTGTGTGTGTGTTTGCCAAAATGTTCTAGGCTTTGTAGACTTTATATAAATGCAAAAGACAAATCCTACAGTTATTCATTCACATGACTATTGTTATTGCCTTTACAGGATATCATATTGTGTGTGTCAGCTACAACGCTCCGTCAGAGGTTTCTTATTGAGAATAATCACAGTCAGGTATTGCTAACAAATGAAGGATTTGTTTCTGTTGATATTTAAGGTGCAAATCAGTTCATTTCTCATAGGTTTAAAAGTTTAGAATTTGCATGTTTTTAAAGTGGGTTAATGCTCTGTGTCTACAATAGGTTCTTAACTTTTCTTTTTTAAATTAACTAATTAATTTTGGTCTCTGAGATGTATTGCACTTTAAGAGGAACACATGCAGAAATAAATCATAACAGTACACCTTAGCAGCTCTGCTACAATGGAAACTTTGCATACCTTTCATTTCTCAGCTCCGTCTTTGGCATGTTGCTGCTTTGCTTTGCCAGAGCTTTGGGGGAATGATGAGAAATACAGTACATGGGCTTATTGGTTACTTTGGATTAGGCTAATGCATGGCCTGGTTTCAAGGGTGGAATCCTGAGCTGCTGGAGCTGATTTGACCTGATGGAGTTGTAGGACAACTAGTGCCAGAAGGCTACGTTTCATCTGCTTAAATGGATCAATCCTTTCCAGTCACAATGGCTGGGTTATTGAGGTGATGTGCAGCGGGAAATAAGAGTTTCAAAAAGATGTTGTCGCCCTGTTCTCGTTGTTGCGGAAAATAAAATGTAGTTAAAAATTTTTTATATTATTATTATTTCTTTATTTTGGTGATTTCATGGGCATATTCTACAGAAACATGATAATTTCATGAACATATTGTATTTATGGGGACCATTAATTTGTAAGCAAATAAATCAACAATTACAGCATTATATATTTTTTTTAAAAAAGGATCTAGTTACATACACAGACATTTAACAAAACATTTTTTTTTTCAAAAATACACATAATGCACAATGTTTGTGTGTGTACAAGTTATTACATGTGTAATTCTGAAATGGACAATGCTAGACATGCAAACCTGCATAAAGGTACAGCAGCTACGCCCAGTGTTAAGCATAAGAGGAATGATAAAAAGTAGAAAATTAACTTATTAAAAAGGGGGAAAAAAAGCTTCTGTGTACTACCTGAAAATGTCTGAGCATGTGATCTTTTTGATTTCTTTAAACAATCAACTGTTGAAACCCATAATCTTTTTTTTCAAACATGACGTCATACAGATTTATATCCATCCACATACACTCCGATTCGGCTCAGAGTCCCTGCATGGATTTATATCTAAACATACACTTACAATAAGACATTAACACAGAACAATGATGAACGCAATAAAAACATGCAGCTGCTTTCCTGTAGACTGCTTTATCGATTTCTGAAATACAAGTATCAAGTTTGTCCATTATGCATCAATTAACTCAAATTATTATTAAATTGCTCTTTTTTTTATGTAGACAGGCTTGATGCATGCTTGATAAAAATATTTTAAAAAATCATTTAGAAATAGCAGATCCATTTTTTAATGGCTTTTCTGTACTTCAGGTTCCTACGTGCTGCATCTCCAAGTTATGTCCAGATTTCATTGGGCCGCATTAATCAAGCATTTAGTAAAATTGTGTAAAAAAAATTTTTTGTAGGCCAGACCTACAAAAGGAAATTCCCTCAGTTTTATAAACATTTTTGGTTCAGCAGACTTTCTCTGCACTATATATGTAATCGGATGATGTTCTAGTGACATTGGTGTTTTACATCAGTAAAAAAGGTCCTAAAAATTTAATCATAACATGATTACTTTATGACGAACAAGCATGTTGAGTGTTGTACTATGTCCACTACCACAGATAACTCTTCCTCATGTCTTGTTTGTCTTAATTCATGAATTTATTTCAGATTGCTTTCTCAAGTAACTCATCAATTATATGATTATACTGTAAATATGTTTTAAAGCAGTCACTCAAGGGAGTCTCCTTCTACATAAATATGTACAAACCCAGCTCTTGTAGGGTATGAATGATATATTTTTTATGTATGAAATTACCCTGCTTTTCATGAATACCATGTTTTTTGCATGAATTGATCCTGTTTACAAATAATTACTGTAAGTTCATTTCTAGATTTAAGAATCGGGACCTCCGGTGGGGGTCGGAGTAAAAATCCCCCTTTCCCCAACATGAACAGGTCTTGATTTAAAAAATGTTTAACCAAGATCTCAATACGCGAACAATCCCACATTAACTTACTATTACACAAGGATTTGCGGAGGATATGCTTATGATATTTGCAGACACCAAAAAAGAAACAACACACGCGCACTCACACACATACACATATTTACATCTATATACAGACATATAACATATCATGAACATTCCAAGACAAAACTTTAGGCACTAAAAGGTGTACATTATACACTCTTAGAAACCTTAAGGACTCATCTGTTGTCCCTCTGGAGGGTTCCTTAAAGGTTCTACATAGACCTTTACAATAGTGTGATTTACTTTCAAAAAGAGTAGTAGCAGAGAACCTTTTAATTATACATTAAAGCCTTAAAGAACCCTTAAAGAACCCTCCATTCCAAGAGTGTACATAATACAAATCATGATGTCACATTTTACTGTCACATATACATGTATATGTAACAAATAAATGCTTCTTCTTTATTTAAATTAAAGCAGTTTCTACACTCAGCTTTAAAGTTTATCCCTAACACCAGCTCTAGTAACTTCTCTATCTCAACTTGAAATGAAAGCAGAATGAGATTATGATGTAGTGGATCATGTTCTGCATAAAGAAGTTTCTTGGCTTTGCTTGAGGAGAAATTACATGATTGGGCTTATGAATACAGTGTTTTGCAGACACATACTCTATGGACACAGTCAGTGAGTTGGAACCGTTTTACACAAATATTATTCCATAGATGAAACCGAACTATTCATCACTGCATTTTCTAAGAACTACATGCTTCTTTGCAAAACACGTCTGCAAAAATATTTTTTAAAAATATCTGTACCTAGATAATGCATTTTGTTTAGGCTGTTTTTTTTAATTATTATTTGTTATTATTATTATTATTTTTGTCAGGAAGAGTTCATGTTGTAGATTTAGGTAGGGTATGAATGTAATAAAAATTCCAAATAATTTCTCATTGCAATTACATTACAGATATGACAACATAACTATACAGTGACACTAGAATAGAACATTATTTTGCACAAATTCTACATCTGGGATCATGCTGGTTATTTAGGTTCAGACTGCTGGCTATGTCAGACTGCAGCTGGATTCACCTGCGGAACGGATTTTGAACACTACGATAAATTACTGATTTTTCCTTTTTTTTCCTTTTTTTTTTTAACCATTATTTTACAGAAATAATGGCCTGCATGCTTCCATAATGGTGTCATATTTCGGCATTCGTATGTGTTCCCATATGCAACATGAATGTTGCCTGACTGTTGTTAACTGCAACAAATATTTTAAAAAGTTTGTCTGTTTACATTGTGTAAATGCATATGATTAACGTGTTGAATCAGAAAGTAAAACGTCAAGATCTGTGTGTGCTGATCGATAAGGCTGGTGGATTTTTAATCATGCAAAACGAAGTGCTGAGTAGATGAATGTACTTTGCCTGTTTACCTGTTGGATATAAATGATATCACCACTCTTTATAAGGTTGTAAGTCCATGGAAAATACTGAAGGATGCAAATGCTGGCTTGAGTGGGACAATGCTGTTTGGCCCGAGAACTTGGAGTGTTGTACAGACAGACAGGCAGACTTGAAAAGGGTGTGAGGGGTGTGTGTGGTTGTCTTCTAATATGGGGGTTAGTGTCCTCTAAATGTCCATGTCCACAGGTCTCAGATCCCCTGTCTTGTGCTCCCGTACCCATAGTTCTCTGTCTTTGGCTGGAACCACACTCTGGAGGAGCTGGTCCACTGGCTCCAGGGTCTACAACACACATGTCAAATATTATTCATTTTTCAGATTGAACATTTAATGTGTTTTTAACCTATTATAAATACAGAGACAAACATACAATAATAAAAACCCCATTATGTGATAGATGTTTTATCCTTTTTAAAACCCCATTATGTGATAGATGTTTGGTGTTTATTTATGACACGCTGATAGTGCTGCTATTTCTAACATTAAATCATCATAATAGGCACTCCTGTTTAAGGCCACTCCTAGGTACTGTATATAAAACAGATAAGTATACAGAGCGGCATCGTTTTTCACCCCAATATATAATATATAGACATGCACATAATTCCAACAGAATGATTCTTCACTCTCATTCACGAGAACATCACTGTTCTTAATTGTAGTTGTATAATAAAGAGACCTCTCTTACTGTGTCTAACACTGATATTTGGCCGCCAGCCATCATTAAATCTACAGTTTTCACTGGTGCAAGCTCACACCACTTGTTTACTCAGCTCCGTCTTGGACAGCCTGGTGACCGAAACTCTAAGTGGTAGGATTTGCTAAAGCGTTTAGTTCTGGGTGAAAGATGTGGAGCATGCACTTTTAGTAACAGGATCAGTAACTGGATCATGGTTAATCCTTTAGCTGGACTAGTGAGCTGTTGTAAGGAAAGTGTGCATAGAAGTGCTGCATCTGATATTATAGGGAGAATATTTGCATGGTGGCCTGAGAAAAACTTTGACATGGTTAAACAAACATTTTCTCCTGTATAAACACTACAGGTTTTCCTGGAATGAATAACATGACATTAGATTTCGTCATTTATCTCACGTAAATTATAACAGTCAGGAGACCCCCAAACTGCAAAAGCAATTCCTCTGAATGATGTCTAAAATGCCTAAAAGCAATATAATTTATTACATTTCATCCTTATCTCAAAGGATTTTTTATTTATTTTTTTTAGAAAACCTGGAAAAGCTTAGAATTTCAACAAATATATAATCGCTCACTCGCTCATAATCTACACCACTTTATCCTATGTACAGGGTTGCAGGGGGCCTGGAGCCTATCCCAGGGCACAAGTCAGGGTACAAGAGTAGAAGGGTGCCATTCCATCGCGGGGCACGCACACACACACACACACACACACACACACACACACACATGCTTGGGCAATTTGGGAATACCAATTAGTGTAATCTGAATGTTTTTAAACTGTGGGAGGAAAGCCACCAAGCACGGCTATTTTTTAAGCTTTACAATTTGCACAAACTACTACAGTAGCCAATGTTCATTACTGACCAAAGAAATAAGCTTATAAGTGCAAAGTGATGGTGTTAAAACAATATGTGGATCTTTCCATTACTTACACTTTGGTTGAACATGTCTGTCTCACGACGTAGAGTTGTGTACTGGAGCAGGTGCTGCTGTATCATCTCCACCCTCTCCACTTCAAGCCTTTCCAACTCCTGTGCAAGCAATCAGATGTGAGAAAACTGGCATATACTATAAATGTGTCTTAGAATACTGTCTAACATTTACATTCAATACAAGAATCTACAAATTGGGATTCAGATTAGGAATGTACAACAATTCTCTAGAGTGGAAATAAAGTACGAGATTTCCAGACAAACACTTTGGGCTACATAAGTTGTTTAAATATATATATTTAATTACCAGACTCGTAGTGACCATCTCTTCAAACCACTTAGATTGAGCTTGATTGTAGAGATCCACACAGCGCATCAAGTCATCACCTATTACCAGCAAAACAGACATTCCTTTGCTTACAGAACCACAGACTCAGAGCTTTTTCACACCAGCAGGAGGCAGTCACAGCTCATACTTAAAATAATATATACTGAATATATTCCCTGGACAATATACTAAAATGAAAAATAAAACAATCTGGAACATTAAACATAATTGTATAGCTAAGATTGAGGAACCAAATACTAGACCATTTAAACAAAGTGACAAATCCATGTATACTGGAATGAGCTGGTGTCTATTAATGTTTGCCTAAATAATTGGAAAAACATGATAACTGACATCAAGGAAGCAGCATCTAACCATGAATGATGTTTCCTATTTACAGTGGGAACTGTGCGTAGGTGTGTGTCAGTAGGGCTATACTTCTGAGCTCATCACCAAAAAAAAAAGGCATGTGAGATGCTGACACTTCTACATTTAAATGTGCAATGTGCGTCAGAGTAGAATACAGAGCAGGAATTCAGTAAGGATTGCTGATTAGCCAAGCTGGAATATGTTTTTTTTTTTATTATTTAAATGCAGCCATATATAGTGTATAGTGTACTGCTACTGCTGAGATTTATAATAAACTGCATCTTCCCTAAACACTCACCCCCTGTAAACTCCAATTTCTGTATTGTTACAACCTAGAACTGCAATAGACTTAAAAGATATCATCTTATACACTATACAGTTTTCCCAAAAGTATTCGCTCGCCTGCCTTCACATGCATATGAACTTCATTAACATCCAATTCTTAATCCCTAGGGTTTAATATGATGTTGGTCCACCCTTTGCAGCTCTAACAGCTGCAACTCTTCTAGGAAGGTTTTCCACAAGGATTAGGAGAGTGTCTATGGGAATTTTTGACCATACTTCCAGAAGTGCATTTGTGAGGTCAGACAATGATGTTGGAATGAGAAGACCTGGCTCACAGTCTCTGCTCTAATTCATTCCAAAGGTGTTGTATCAGGTTCGAGGTCAGGACTTTGTGCAGGCCAGTCAAGTTCTGGACTCAAGACTTGAATGTTACTCAAGATCATGTGAAGGCAGCCTTGGCATATTTACTTTTAGTGTAAGTTATTAAGTTAGTCCAAGTTAAAATAAGATCTTTAAAATGTATCTAGTAATGTCTAGTAATAAAAGCTTTAACTGCAAATATGTATATTTAAACACTATGACACACACCCATTTGTGGAAGTGCATTTTTCTAGCTAATTATATCACAAAGGCTTCCAAAGTAGGGATTATAACCCTTTGTCCCTCCTTTTTTGCCTGAATAAGGATGAAGATCAAAGTAAATCTTTTGTCAAAGCACAAAAAAGAAAAACTATGTTCTTTGTTATATTTACTGTATGTGAAGATCCACATGAAGATCTACAAATTATCCAGAAGTGAATTTTTGAATTATAAATAGCATGAGTCTGCACAACTAATGCATAATACTGACGTGGGGATCTACATAGCTCGGGTTAGTCAAAAATGTTGAGATTGAATAATTATCTGCACTCTTTTGATGTGAAATCTACCAGAAAATTAGCTTTGGTGAAAGCATTTGCCATCAAAGTCACATAATTAGATTATTAAAACAATTAAAGTTTCACAAACTTTGTAAAATTACACGTGTTATAAAAGAACATTCCTTAAAGGTGCAGCATCATGAAAACCAAGCAGCTATCAAAACAAGTCCAGGTTTTGTTAAATAAATAAATAAATAAATAATAATAATGATTTACCATTAAAAACATCACTAAAATTTGAAAGAATACAGCAGAATCGTGACTGTGCCTAAAAGAGTCCATCCACCAAAATGCAGATACATTTATCTATATATTTATTTGTTTGTTTTTTTTGTTTGTTTGTTTAGCACAGACCCTATGATTCGGGACACCAACAAAGCCCTGCGTCTTAACCAAGCGCAGCAGTGGATGTCTGTCAAAGAAACCTTTGGCAATGTAATCTTTGCTGACGAAACAACTGCGGCTTTGGATCGCTTTATGCTGATGTGCTAGAAAAAAAAAGGGTCGGCACGTTTCGAAAGCTACTGTAAGGCCAAACATCCTGTAAAACTTCATGTTTGGGGGACCATATCTCGTCAGGGACCAGGACCAATAGCTGTCTTTGAAGGTTAGTTTAATATAATGCACAGCACATTTTACTTAACAAGAAACAGTAGCTGAATAGTTTATTTAATATGACTATAAATTTACAGGAATTATGGACCGGCATTATTACGAAGAAAGCATAATAAAATATGCGCTAAAAATGCAATAAATATATTGATCATCTTCAGAAGGTTTTGCCGGTGGTGGTACAGCGCAACGGGGGTGCTACTGGGATGTAAAAATGTAATTTGTTAAAATGTTTTCATTATTTATTAAATAATATTATGATGATCATAACAGCCTACTGCATTTCATTCTTATAATAACGCAAAACACAGGCGCTGCGGAATGACATCGACGTCTGCTGACACAGTAGCACGTCCTGACGATGTTTGAATTTTATGGTCATTTAGTTTCACTTATTTCAGTTAATGAATCTGCTACAAATTTAAAAAATACAAAGTACAAGATGACACAGAACCCTACACACGTAGGGTTTTCTAATTACACATGATAAAATCTAACGGCTCACTGTGATAATGTTGCTTAAATTCGACCCTAATAAGATTTAATTTAATTTAAATTCTAAATGTGTACTGAAATTTTAGTACTGTGATTATGAATTTAATTACAAGGTTTACTTGATTTTATCTGCAACTACGTGCGGCTCTAGACGAGCTGCGGCTCATTTAATCCTTGAGAGAATGAACGAAGGCCTGAGGCGTCGGTCTATAGTTATATAGCGCCACTCAGCGGTAAAAGCCAGCAAACGCACAAACCCAAATGCTGTCGCGTGAGGCGCGGCGGTTACAGTAGAATACCGCTTGTCTACCATCTGTAGTTCAAGGAGGTGTATACTTATGCATGTCTTTATATATTGTTTAACAATGATACAGGACATTCAGTAATTGATAGTGAAACACTCATAGCAGTTAATATGTAACTGTAAGCACTGAACTGGAGATCTTATATGGTAAACTGTCTGTGTATCCCATAAGCATCTGTGATTCTCTTATAATAAATATCCCTCAAACACTTAATTTAGTATTTACTCAAGCACACCTGCTGACTCATTATGGACTCATTATGGACATGGCACACATCAGCGTTAACTTAACTACCCGGCTTAAGTGTTCAGACAGGGTGTGTCTCCATCATCAACTGAGTTCAGATGTTCCTAGTGAGTTACACATAAGAGAATATGTTACTTTGTGTGTCTGTGTGTTTTGTTTTAATTTAAATTTTGTTATGCAATATGTTGAAATGCTATATCTCTGGTTTTGTAATTGTTTAGCCTAATAATACAAGTGCTAATAATATACTGTACAGCCATAACCCTATATTTGAACTGGTTTATATTTATGTTTGAATATGTGGAATAATAATTTGCCAGAATTTACTGCATCCTTGACTCCTCAAATGACTGATTGGGCTGGCAATGTTGAGCTGGGCTGGGTGCTGAGATGCCGTTTTGTCTGAATCATGCCCTGTTCTGACTGGGTCATGCCCTGCTCTGCCTGAGTCATGTGCTGCTTTGCCCAATCTGGGTGCTCTTCTGTCCTAGCCATGCCTTAAAATGCACCATGGTTTTGAGGATGTCGTGCTAGTGCCACAACCCAGCTTTTAGGACATTGTGTTGGTCCCAATACCAAGCTTTAAGTATGTAATAAGTATGTAATGCGGTGCAATTGCCTGGCTTTGGGAGCATTCTGCTGATGCCACATACAAGTTTCGGGAGCAATGTGCAAGCAGCATCTCTTGGCTTTAAGGAGTTTGTGCTCTTGACAAGCTTTTGTCTAAAGCTCATAAAACATCCTTTCTTGTCCCAACGCAACTTTTGTTCACATCAAATTCTCACCAAAGGCAGAAAAGGCAGCCTGTCCCTAGCCCATGTTGCTGTCTATGTTTCATGTCCACTTCTTCTGCTTCATGCCAACATGCAAGTTACAGGGGACCAAGCACCAACCCAGGGCCCATGCCAAGTTCCAGCATGCCAAGTTCCTCCTTAGTGTCATGACAATTTCCAACCCATTACACATGTCTAGTCCTGGTCCGGTGTCTATGCCAGGGTTCTTGAACTCCAGAAACTGTCCAACACAGTTTGGTGATTATTCTGCTCAAACACAGCTGATTTATCTAATCTGTTAATTACCAGGTTCATTGCATGTGTTTAGGTGTTGGTGAATTACAAACTGTGTTGGACACTGTCCCTGCAGGATTGGAGTTGAAAAACCCTGGTCTATGCCAAGGTCCATCACAACCCTCACTCCTAGCTCCCATTTATGTCCCAGGCTCAGTTCCAGTTCAGTGTTCACACCATGCTTTAGGTACAAATCCTCAGAGTAAACTCTGCCACACAACATCACAGCCTCAGCATTAGATGGCCATTTTTAAATGGTGTGGTTGTTCTGGGCCACCTATAAAAGTGCTCTGGGATCTGTTCCTTAGGACACAGGTTCTGTCATGGTTTCCCTGTGGTGTTCATGGATTTGTGATTTTGCACAGTCCTATTTTAACAGTGATGATAATGTTGTCAGCATTCTTGTTTGTGTTCAAGTGTTCCTATTTAGCTTATCCTTGGTGTTAGTAATTATGTTTCTTATGTTATTTCATTTCTCATTATTCTCCAATTAGGCTTTCTGGATTCTATTATATCTTTCTGGGATCACAAATGTATAAATGGTTGGTTATTCCTGATCAAATGTTTATACAATGTATATGTGTATGCATTGTCATCAACTACACAATTAAAGAAATATTTTATTATATTATATTAATTGTTGGTTATATAAATCATAACCAACAATTTATTGATAATCTGCATACTTACATGGCAATAAAAACAGCTGATGTATTTATTATTCACATCAAAACTGATATGTTTTTTTTTTGTTTGTTTTTTGACAGTTCAGTTTTGACCTATTTTGGTATTTGTACTTTTTAACATGCTTGTGTCTCCAGGAAACCATGCACAAAATATTCTCTATCTTTTATAACTTCTTGCCCTTTTTGGAAGAACTTTCTAAAAACTGACAAAATGAAGATCTCATTCTGCAGTCAAATTGTTCATATGTTATAAACATACTGTACAGTATGTGGATCAGTGACATCATCATTTATAGCTATGTCAAGAAATAAGCAAATAATTCTAAATATTTTTGTGGTTTATTTTGTATGGCCCATGTTCTATTCAAGGCACCTACAGTAAGTTGTTACACTTTTTTGCATTGCGCCAATAAATGTATTCCACTAAATAATTGACATTTTCATCATATAATAAGATCTGGTGTCCTCAGAGACTTAAACGTCAGGTTATATGAACAATATGAATCTGTCATGCTGATTCAAATAATCTCAGTCTGATGTTCCATCCATGGACCATAAAACATCCGTCATCTTTTTTTTACACCTTTCTAACCACAAGCTTCAGAATGCTGAGCCAATATATGTAGCTCTTCAACCTTGCATACATATATACAGTACTGTATATACTGTGTGTGTGTGTGTATATGTATGTATGTATGTATGTATGTATGTATGTATGTATGTATATATATAATTGTGTCACAACATTCTACAGTTTAGTTTTCCATATATATATAGCAATAGAATAGATAACATCAAACAGAAATTTATTACAAAACAGATAACTTTCCCTGCATATCTAGTCGTCGGCTTTGAATATGTCCCTGCTGTGCTGTCTAATTTAAGAGCCTAAAGCAGGCACCAAACTGTTCTTCTTTGTATGCCTACACACCATTTTCTGCCTGGGCTCTGACTGGGTGATAATACTCTCCCATGGTGTATCAGGCAGTTCTCAGCTTTCAAAAGCTGCATCCTGAAGGTTTCCACATCCCCTTCCCCTCAACAGTGCTGAATGGCCAGCATTGAAATCTAGCATTGATAGTCCTGACAAACTGATTTTAACTTTCTCTCTAATGCCATTATGCCACTGTATCTGTACCGGATCTCCAGTTTTAGCTGTGAGAAACTGGCTCCTTTAAAATGTTGGATCCTGGCAATGAAGCAAGAAACTCTTCCAAGGGCAAAAGAGTGTTTGCTAACTGACTTCACACTAGAGTGACATATGAAAAACTGCTTACTTGTGTTAAGGTATAATAAGGTAAGCTAGATAATGGCAGGCTTATTTCAGGAACATTTCTCAAGAGGAGGAAATGGAGAGGAGAGCAGGAAGTCATGAGCTCAATATACTGAGAAGGTGTAATGAAAAATTCTCATTCTTATTGTCCAGTAGAGGACTAAATCATATTCATATTGCAGAACTGATATTTGATTATGATTATGTGCCTGATTTACATATTTACATGTGATTTTAAGTATGTGCCCAATTAAATCAGTTCTAGCATATCTAAGCTTAAAACTAAACGGTAAAGAAAACCAAAGTCACTGAAAACTGGAATCTGAAATGTTGCTTAATGTTTATTACCTTTACATTTACTATTTAAAAAATCAATAAATTTGAACCTGCTCGAAAGACTACTGACCTGCTTGAGTGGATTTCCTTCTGGCCTTCTTGATGTCCTCTTCAGTCTTGTTGCTCAGTTTAATCTCCAGTTGCTGCGTCTTCACCTCCAGGTCCTTTTGCCTATCCGCCAAAGCCTTGCGGGCCTACAGCCACACAATTTATATACACACACACACACACATACACACACCTCAATATATCACCTCCAATTACCAAAATGTGTTTTGTTCCTCCTGTTTTATTCATAACTTATTCATATTTTATTTCATTCGTTAAATCTATTATCTCTGTTTGAAATGACTTTCCTATTGTCTGTACCTGTTTGGAGGAGAAATTAGTAAAGCATATATAAACGCTGGCCCATTTCCTACCACTCTGGAGAACTGATTAATACCCCCTAATGAGTAATAACGCTCTGTCAGGATTATCTACCCACATGTGTTGCTTTGGCTCAATTTCTCAAATAATCCTATTTTTTGAGTGTTTTTTTGGACAGTCAATGCATTTGTCTTATACAAAGTTCTTACAAAATACAAAAGACCACATCTGACTCCATTCTTTGAACAGGCTCAGCGAAACAGGGGTGTTAAAGATTGAGATTCTAATCCTCAACCATCCAGTCTCATTAAATGAAGCTCCTGACCTGGATCTGCATAATGCTTTAATAATTACTCCATTGCCACATGATTACCTGCCTGGAAAATAACATACGTGAGCAGGGATCACTTTGTTTCTAATAAAGTGGCCAGTGAATTTAACTGTGTATCTACAGTAGATACCATTAAATTGGTATCATTCTCTGTGTACCATTAGATAGGTATCTCTTTTTAACCATGTAAAGGTACAGTAGATTCCCGTTTTATCCTTTGTGTTAGCCTCAATCATTTACTCAAAAGCCTTCGGAATGGCCTATACACTACAGCATTTTAGTTTCTTCAGTAGTAAACAACTATTTTGTTGGTAGGAAGAATAACATAGATCTGTCTCAGCCCAGTGCCTCACCCAGCCACCTGCTGTGGATGAGGCAATCTGGCCACAGATACAGTATGGTGTGGTGGTGATGCGTACAACACAATCTGTTAATGCCATGGTTGCTCACTTACATTGGGCAACATTTTAAACATATTTGAGCATAAAATAATACAGTGGGGGAAGTAAGTATTTGATCCCTTACAGATTTTCTAAGTTTGACCACTTACAAAGAAATGAAGGATCTATAATTTTTATCATAGGTTTATGGTGAAGGATTGAGACAGAATATCAACCAAAAGTCCAGAAAAAGCACATGATACAAATGTTATGAATTAAGTTGCATTTCAATGAGGGAAATAAGTATTATAGACCCTTCATTTCTTTGTAAGTGGGCAAACTTAGAAAATCTGTAGGGGATCAAATACTTATTTCCCCCACTGTATATACTCAAGAAAACCTGTACATTAAAACCTTTAAATTGAGCCCTGTATCATAACCAGACTATGAGAATGTCACAGCAGATGTCCAAAAAAGTCATGTCAGCTCATGTCCAGTTGGAGAAAATAGTTATGTCACTATTCCTTGTAATTACCATAGCTGACATTTTTACAGCTTAGATGGTCATTTTTGCCATTTAATATTACATAATATGATCAAATATAATATGCTTCCTCACGTGAAATAATCAGGCACTCCATACCCACAGACGTATGAGTGTGTGATGTTTGTGCATATAAACAAAGGCTCGAGCATCTATTGTGCAACATGAGTTTAGTGGGTAGTCGTGTATATCCGTGTTTTATCCAGCTAGCTTGCAGTGCGTGTCTCTACATGATTGGTTCTGAAGATATAATGAGCTGCTTCTTCCAGTTGCTAGGCTTGGCTAATTTGAAAGGGGGGTTTGTACTCTCACGTTACTGGGATTTGTTACCAAGGACAAAGTTACTGACTCAAAAGGTTGCCAGTGACAGAAACAGAAAAAGACTGACCATCCCTTAGACACCCTTTTTTTTTGAAGAAGAAGAAGAAGAAGAACTGGTAGATTATACTGTACATAGACCTATATATATTTGATGCCTTTTGTCCACACACAAACCCTGTTTTAGGTCACTGAATACTGACCTTTTTGAAAACTTCTTCTAGTTTCCTGTGGTGACGTGTAGAACAAAAAAAAAAAACATCATTTTTGGATTATAAGAGCATCTGCTACTGTATATGTGCTGTATCTCCCTCCTGTGTTTGATGTCAGTAGTAGTTGAGAACTATTTTTCCCTGGCTTCTGTTTGGTCAACATGGGTTTACGATTAGGGAGTCGTGTTCATGTGAACAATGGAAAAAAACTGTTAAAATAGTCTTTTGGCTATACATGTGAACTAGATCTTAATCTCTCTCTCTCTTTTTTTTTTTTAAACTAAAATCTATTTTTATTAGTAGCTGTGGATATACTGTAGGTACAGGTGTACAATTTGCCTACAGCCGGTTTATCCTCCCCTGCTGAATCTTTCTTCACCTAATAAAGAATCCCTCTTTACTACTGTGCATGTGCAAATTGCCCTCATTTTGTGTTTAGACTGAAGTTTAGACTGCCCGTAGTTATTATAATTATTGGCAGCCAGTTCTGGAGTAGCTCGTGTGACTCACTCACTCATCGTCTATACCGTTTTATCCTGTATTCAGGGTCGTGGGGGGGCCTGGAGCCTATCCCAGGAGACCTAGGGCATGACCCTAATAGTAAACCTCCGTACTATTCAATTCAATTCAATTTTATTGGTATAGCGCTTTTAACAATTGTCGCAAAGCAGCTTTACACAATAAAAAGAATTATGGAAGTTTGAATGAAATGTGAATGTGTATGAATTAAAGTGATAGGATTTGGATAAGGGTGGATAAGATAACTAGGGATCATTGCGGCTACTTGTATTTATTCCCATTTTAACAACCTTGGTAGGACCTCTGGTCAACATTCACACACTACAGGCAATTTGTGAACACCAGTTAGCCTAATCTACTTGTCTTTGGACAAATTCTTGTAGGAGGGCCCAGAGGAAACCCAACAAGTATGGAGAGAACATGCAAACTCCATGCACACGGAATCGCATACGGACCCTTAAAAACCACGAAGCCATCGCCAGTTGTATGAAACATTTAAAAATTGGGTGGAACAATACAATTGCAACATATTTTCTGGGATAGAAAGTGAAAAAATGGGACAGTCATGGGAAAACTAGAACAAGTGGCTACCCTGCTGTGTCAGCAATCATTATTTCATCTCTTGAAATAATCACACTAGTGGCTTTTGTTTCATGCTTTGCTACAAAACATGATATGACAGATCATACAGTTCCTACCTACTTATAAAATATGTGCTAACTACAGTACCTAAAAATATTAGGAAGTACATTTAGGTGTCATGTTGTCAAATACGAAAGCTGTCATGATAGTTACTGTGTGGTTATGGTAACATGACACTCATATCACTGGATGTAAACGACACAGAAGCTCATATCAGCACATAGTATGACATGCTGTTACATGTGTTTACAACATGGTTTTACATCCTGACAGGGTTTAAGTAAGGTTTAAAGATAAATGATATAACTATAAGTAAGAATACACTAATAAATGTCTGTGATGAGAGCTCTGTAGAGATCATGATTATGGACCATACCTTCTCTACAGCAGCATAACGACTGACAAGCTGTTTCCGCAGGTCAGCAATGTGGTGGTCATATTTCTTCATGTCCTTCTTGAAGTTGTCCCCTCTGAACGTCAACAGTGGCTTCTCCACCTCACACTGAAGCTTTAAGGCAAAAGTTGGATGGTTCACATGAAGAAGAATAAATCATTACTCTCATAACCAGCCCTTAACCACAGCCCACTCGCCCAACAATACTGTCATCCATAGCCTTGTGTAGGTGTAGGTCAGTGTAGGTGCTGTAACCACACAAGTACCTGAGTGTGTGTGATGTGTGTGTGCATTTTTAGTGGGCAGCTGTGTTATCAGTGTGTGTATCCAGCTTTTTTTTTTCTGTTTGTCTCTACAGGATTGGTGCTGCAGATATAATGAATTTCTGCTTCCTGCTGCTAGACTTTGTCTTATTTTGGGGGATACATTTGAATCGGGTACAGAGTTCCTATCTTAGTAATAATTATTAAATTCTAAGAGAGTGCCATCTTTTTCATTGTGTCTCAAGAGTCCAGAAAGTTCCATGAATTATACCAGTTTTTAGTTCTGGTATAACTTTAGTTCTGTACCAGAACATGTCTTTACTCCTGTTCTAAAAAGTAAAGCCTATATTTGATGGGTTTCAATAAAGTGTGTCTATGACAAAGAATGTTTGTTTATTTATTTATTTATTTATTTAAATCATGTTATGTCCATCTATTAGAAGCTTTGACCTTTTTGGTAAAGGCTACATTAAAAAACACGCATTAAAAAAAAAAAATCCATAAAGTAAAAACTACTTGGTGACTGCAGGGAAGGAAAGTGAATGTTGAAGAATGTTGATTAAGTATCATGGTTAAAGCTGTTACTGCCATTGTGGGTTTCAAAGAAGTCATGGACTGCTGTGACAAAGCGTTGTCCTTATCTGCAAAAGTGATGCTGAAACTGGAAGAGGAGGTGGATGATGCATTGTGAACTAAACTTTTTGTATTATTTTTAATTTATCTCAATACTTTTTAATTAAAAAGGTTCTGTATGCAACAAATTGTATTTTTACTTGTTTCACATAGTTGCTAGTACAGAAACACTACAGAAACACAATCAAGGTATGGGATTGCTGTAGAGAGTTGGATTTATAGTGCTTTGCAAAAAAATAAACAAAAAAAGCTCTGTTTTCCCAAAACTGACAGAACAGATTTATCTTGTTTTGCAGCGAAACCCATCATCACAAACCCTACCAAATATGTGTGTGATACATATGGACAGATAGTCGTCTAATGTTAAATTGTTTAAGCTTCTGACCTTTTCACCATGAGACATCCCTCTCCAACAACTATTCAATTACTCTATTCATTATTTGATCCAACAATGGGTCTTTCTTCAGTGTGATTTTCCTTAAATGTGTATATTCAAGACAATACTCTGTTTTGCTGGTTCCTACCTTTGAAGAGAATTTGAGATGCACCTCTGCTTCATCAGCCAAACTTCTTTTTAGCTGGGCCCAAGCCTCACCAAGTGTCCTAAACCAAGACAGAATAGCCATTGCAGTGAAATTAAGCTAGAATACATATACACACATGAATCACTCAGTCACTCTACACACCCACACAGATGCCTGCCACTATCTGGGTTTACATACCCCTCTTCTTGAGCAGCAAGCGGAATCTGGGAAAGCTTGGAGAGGTTCTTGGCATACTCTTCTTCAATCTTTATTCTAGCACAGACAGAATATGGAGAAGAAAAACAGTCAGAACTGGCATCATGCTGTCCAGTAGGTGGTGTACGGCAAACAACTGAGGTACTGACCATAAATCTGTTCTAATAATATCGCTGGATACACCAACTGAGTTGAGTTTCCTGTTAATAATGTAATTACACACACAATGCGGGCATGGGGTACAACACTTGATGAGAATAAGCCATAGGCATAGTTGTGCAATAAGCCAGCCTTGTTTTGAGGTAGGCAAAGAGACAGTGAGTCACTCTTCCCTAAAGCTGAAAGTAAGAAACCATGGGATTAAAGGAAATCTCATAAAATAAGCCACTCACAAAGAAATATCTTCAGCAAAGTTGTCTTTAATTTGTCTTGCACAGGGCCATAAAAGTGGTCATTACAATCTATGTGATGAGCCGCTTTAATGAAAAACTGATCAAGTTACAAATGTGAGTAATACAAATGAAATCTATGCTGTATGATTTACCAAGATGCTCCAGGTACTACACTTTTCACAGTAGGTTTTATAGTGCCTAAAACAACAGGGCCATGATTTACAAAAGACCTTTCTACGTCCGGGTATTGTTTCATTCATGTCATGTACATATATGTTACTACTACTACTACTACTACCACTACTGCCAGACACAGGGTCTTTCATTTACTTTTCGCTTTGTATTCATGTACGTATATGGAAATGCTAGTAGCTTAGCCTCCGGACCATGATATTTGTTTTCTTATTTACTTTATGGCCTCATCACATCCTGGACAAAATACTAGATGCCAAAGGAACTTAACATGCCACCAAAAATAAATATGGACCATTAAGGTCATGGGGTTCACAAAGGCAGCTGGCAGGGCAGACTCTCACCACTGGAGGCACCTACAGTACATGGTCACAAGAAGTGTGCATGAGCCAAGAGGGTAGCTCTTCACATACCATTCCAGCAAGAGAACATCAGAAAACGTTCAGAGCTATCCAATATGAAATGACTCCCCACAGTGCATGCCAATCCAAGGCTGATGGTACAGACTGCAATGGTGTCCAAGTTGAAAAGACACTGTACTATACTCTAGTGAAAGGCTAACAGCTCAGCTTCCCTCAAAGGTCCACTATTAGTGATGGTGACCCTGGAGGTTTTCACAGCCCAGCTCACCTGTCAAGCTCCCATGTCCTGGTTTGGTTTTCAGATTAAGTCCTGGCCCAGTGCTCATTTTAAGTGTATAGTCCAGTGCTTGTTTTAAGCACTGAGCCATAGCTGTTGTTAAGTACTGGTTCAAAGCCTATGCTAAATCCTGTTCCAGTTCTCTAGCTCCATCCTGCCCCATGAATAGGCCCAAGTCATGGCTTTAGCCCCACACTAGACCCTGACCCAATCACTATACCAAGTGCAAGCCAGTCCCAACTCCACTGTGCAGTCCAGGGCCTTGTTTCTATGTCACAAACCCCATGCCAAGCCCCCAGCAAGACTCCAGTGTTCCCTTTCAGTGCCTCAGCATGGGAGAAACTGACTGTAAAAGGTGGGGAGGGGGTCCTGGTCGACTGTAGGCACACTCAGTCAGAGGAGGTTAAATCAGGATTTACCCAACAGTGCACTGCTGTGGCTTCTTATACTGTAGGAAACTTTTATGTGGACATGGACTTCAGTTTGCACTAGGTAATGTCTTTATTGTGTCCACATGTTTCTCATTAAGGGTTAATTAATCATCTGTTCAAGCTCCTCTACCTTGCTCTTCCATGCGCAGTACAGTTTTCCATTATATTCATGCTGTGTATGCTTCTGTCACCACTACGAGATGGTTAGTTTTTAGTTTTTCATCATGACATGAAGTATGCATTTACATTCCAGCTTCATCACATGCATGACAACTTGTTTCAATGATGTTCTACAACATTACATGTAAAAAAAAAATTTCATTCTTTAATTAATAGAAAATTGTTCGGGTTGAAGAATTACTGTTGTATAGTGGGGAATTAAACAGTTGGTAAGGTGTTGTTTATTAAACAAATATTTACTTTGTTTTAATAGATTCCACCATTCATGTTGAGTATTTTAGTGTTTTTATTATTAAAATGTTTTATCATTAAGCACATTCAACCACCAATGATTCAGTTTGATGTCATCTGATAGCTTTTACTGATGTCTTTCTACTCTGTACATGTGTAACTATGTACAGTACGTTATGTATGCGCTATCAACTAGATACATAATATTGATGTCTTTTGGTATTGTAGCATTAAAATGACCTCTATACCAAAATCAGTCAGCGAATATCTACTTCCTTTTAAGATCACTAACGTAAACTTTAAAACTTGGAGTTTGGTAACGATTCTTTGTCTCTTGGTCTTTATTTGCATGACCTTTAGAGTTTAATTGAATTTCTCTAGCATACCTGTATAAACTAAAGAGATGTGCTGGAGTAATGGAGTGTAAGAGATTGGCATACCTTTCCCTGATGAATTCAGCCATTTCTTTCTGCATCTGTTTGCCCTTCAGCTGTTTCTGTAGCAGCACCTCGAAGCCCGATACCGTGGTCGTCCCCTGAGGGTCTTTTTTATCAGCCTAAAGACCACAGCCAAAACAGGGTAAAAAATAGTTAAATAATGGATCGCCCACACAATACTCAAAACACAGCTTCAGTAAGTAACTATCTGAGGTTCTTTTTTTCTTATTGTTGAAGCTGCTTTTTTGTTTGTTTGATTGTTTAAAAATGTCTTGTTTGTAAGGACCAGTCAAATGTCCTCACAAAGGGTTAAACCATACCCCCAACGTACTACTTTGACAAACATACACCCACCTGTGTGCGTTGATAACTAGGTGAGTCAGTGAGTGAGGGGATGAGCTTGTATGATTCAGAGGGTGTGTGTGGGCATGACATCACGTGTGGGGTTGTATGTGATTCAGGAGAGAAAGTGTTTCATCCTACATGAGTAATTGAGCATGCATATACTGTATGTGTGTGTGTGTGGTCTTTGATGCACAAGCATGGAGGTTCACCGGCAACTCATTGTTTTTGTAAAACACCAAACAATGCTAAACTTTGACTCGAATTGAATGTGTGTGTACGTGTGTGTGTCTATAATTTGCAGGTCTGACAGCCACTGACGTACCTCCTAACACATAGCAGAGGTGTCACATAATCTTCTCACTTATAATTTGAGGAGAGCAATGCTCATTGAACTGTGGAACACCTTGTAGTTCCACACACCACAAACTGAAATTTTACTAGAGCAATTAGAAAACTCAATCCTTATTTAAATTCTAATACTGCTTTCTGTAGAAAACACTTTCAAATAAACAGTTTCCGTACTTTTTTTTTCTAGTACAGGGAAGCATGTCAACATTATTATCACAGGTAATTCTATATATATATATATGTGTGTGTGTGTGTGTGTGTATGTGTACACATGCAGGTTTGCAGCAAAATCAAGCCCCATGATTGTTTGAGTCAGGAAAAGAAAGGATATCAGGCCATATACTGTAGTGTAGAAATATATATATATATTTTTATTGGCTTAGTGGCTTAGTGGTTAGCATTGTTGCCTTGCACCTCCAGGGTCCGGGTTCCATTCCCACCTTGGGGTACGTGTGCATGGTGATTGTATGTTCTCCCTGGTCCGGTTTACTCCCACAGTCCAAAGACATGCAGATTAGGCTAAATGACATTCCCAAATTGCCCGAAGAGTGTGAATGTGTGTTTGAATGTTGACCGGAGGTCCTACCACTGTTGTAAAATATGTGAATAAATACAGTGGCCTGCAGTGGTCACCATTGTCCTCCACAGTCCTTAGTTATACTACATAGGTTCTTAGTAGGATGGATGATAAATGCATATACTGGAAAATGTAACTTGTACATATTCATAGCGTAGTTGCCTTACGCTTTTAAAAAGTGGCACTCTGTACAGCTGTTTCATTAACTCTGCTTTAATACATGTCACAGTGTTGACAAGCTCACCCTGTGCGTGCAGACCAAAAAGCAAGCCTGACTCCTATTTGTGGTGGTCAGGCTCTGATTTCTGTATGATCTGTTTTGCTGCATGTGTCTTCACAAGTGCACATTGAGTTAAGGTGATTGTATGATGTTTGTTCGGAAGTGTTTTGTCATTAGCACACATGCATGTTTTCAGAATGTGTGTGTGTGTGTGTGTGTGTTTGCACAAAAACTTTTTGTGCAGTGTTTAGCCAAAAGGCTGACAATGAGTATAGTTTTGACAACCTAGGCTGAAATTTTGCTCCTCATGTGTCAAATTTATTTTTTTTTGCATTTTGTTTAATTTTAGTGTGTAAGTAATGATAAAAAGCTGTAATCTCAATGAATAGCAGGTTTAGTAAACCATGCACTTGATTTGTTGATCCTTGTGCTTGGTTTAGCAATGCATGCACCTGGTTTAGTAATTAGTGTGCTCGGTCTGTCAAGCCTTGTGCCAGTTTTAGTAGCCCATGTGCTCAATTTGTCATTCCGTGCACTCACTTAATAGTCTGTGTGCTCAGTTTTTCGTTTTGCTTGTCAGTGTGCTTGTTTTAGTAATGTGTGCCTGGTATAGTAGTTGGTGTGCTCAGTTTGTTTAGACTGTGCATTCATTTTGTCTATCAATGCATTGATTGACAAACTTCCAAGTTCCGATTCTAACCTAAATATTATATTATATATAGATTTTTTTTTCATATTTGTCACTCTTAAATGATTCAGATCATCAAACTAATTTTAATATTACATTTTAATATTGCAAAATAATTTTATTTTGCAAAGTAATTACAAAATGCATGTTTTAAATTATTTAATTTATTAAAAAAAAAAAAAGTGTCAACACCTGCCTGCCCCTATTTGGAAAAGGTAACTGCCCCCTAAACCAAATAAAATAACACCACTGGCAGCAAACAATGGCAATCAAGTCTTTGCGATAACTGGCAATAAGTCTTTAATTTTGGTAGACAGGCCACTCCTGGGAAGGTTCCCCACTGTTTCAAGTATTTTTTGGTGTGTGGATAATGGCTATCACCATAGTTCAGTGGAGTCCCAAAGCCTTAGAAATGGTTTTGTAGCCCTTTCAAGTACTTTATCTTTTGGTGTGCTTCAATTTGTCAGAAATCTAAGTAATTTCTTGATTCAACAGGTCTGGCAGTAAACACCCATGTGGCAACTTAAATTTAATTCAGTATAACTTTTTAACATAAGAACAGGTAGATTTATTTCATTGGGTTTGTCAATTATTTAATGGTGACAAATATTGTATGCAAAAAATATACATGCAAAAATTTATGAATGGGGCAAATATATATATTTTTTAATAGGGGGCTAGTGATGCAGCAGCTGAAGTTGAAGTGGTGCATAATTCAAGCATAATTGCTTACAAATTTCCTTTTCCTCTTTTCCTCATCATGTAGTTTTTGATATGTGTCGTTCAGTCTCGTGTTTATGCTGCCATGTGCCTTTTGTTTTGCCCACTGTTTCTGTCCAGTCACTGGTTGAATAGCCCTCTGTGTTCACTTGTGCTCAGCATTGTTCTCTTTTAGCTACACGTTTCTGATGATGCTTCCATGCAGAAAAAATAAAATCCATGCAGATCAGCAACAAAATTATGTATTAAAAAAGGCCTTCCATTGGAGTAACTGACAAACAACAATTTAGAGTCACACTTGATCAAGTCACACTTGATCATCAAAGTATTGTATCTTTCTTATTTCCTCAAAACCAAACAGGAAGGCTATGCCAAAATAGAGACAGTCTTGCTATTTCAAAGATTCAATCCCAGTGACAAATAAGCTAGCTACATTATATTTGATCTTAGCATGCCATGTTAGTTGTCTTACACCTCTAATAATCATCCAATTAAATCTATTAGCATGGTTCTGCTGCTGAATGTTACCTTTCCCAGGCTAACTTACTAGAGCTAACCTGGCAGCTAGTCAATAAAATTCCTTGTTGTTTCAAAATCTTAATAATGTTTGTTGATATTTTAACCAACCATACGGTCATTTACAACGATTCTTGGATTTTCCCTAAAGCAGACAACAGTTTACGCACTTGTGCCTTGTCTTTATTAACCACACATTAACTACACAATGGTTAGAGTATAATTAAAGTCACAAGTTTACATAAACCATAGACAAATACGTTTAAACTCAGTTTTTCACAATTTCTGTCCTGGTTTATGTCTTTCTGTATTTTTCCACTGGTTCAGAAGTTTATGTACACTTAAATAGTATTTGGTAATATTGCCTTTAAATTGTTGGTCAGGGCCACTCTAATACCACAAATTTATTGTTCTTAAGCTATTATGCCATGATTTTGGAAGTACAGTATGCTTACATTATTGTCTATTTGGAAGAACAATTTGTAATCAAGCTTTAACTTCCTGATTGATGTCTTGAGATGGTGCTTCAGTATATTCACATAAATTTCTCCATCCTGAAAACCCTTTCAGATTATATTCGGTCTTGTTTTATTATGGATATAAATACTTTGCTGTTGTCCAGGGATTGATTTGTCCTTTTTGTACCAAACAATATATTTTTTTCTTAACCATGGACTGAATTCTTTTGATTTTCCAACAATGTCAATCAAATGTTGTTGCATGTATGTAGCACCTTGGTCCTGGACGAATCTTGTTTCATTTCACTGTGTACTGAACTGTATACTATTGGAATGACAATAAAAGCCTAATTGACTTGACTTGACTTGACAAAGAGGCACTAAGTTTAAAAGTAAGCCTGATTGACTCCAATTAGCCTATCAAAAGCTTCTTAAATCACAACATAATTTTCTGGAATTTTTGGAATTTCTGTTTTAAGGCCCAGTCAACTGAGTGTACAGTATGTAACCTTCTGAAACCATAGGGAATTGAAATAATCCATCCATAAACAATTGTTGGAAAAATTACGTCATAGATGAAATAGTTGTTCTAAAAGACAAGACAAAGGATGAAGACAAGAATTAGCTTTAATGCCTTCAACCTAAGTGTATGTAACTGTATAATGAAAAGGAAAGGATAAGGTGAAGCTGTGTAGTACCTGAATAAATTAAGATTTAAGATTAAGATTATCTTGCCAATTTTCCCCACTCTCATTTTGACTTACCCAGAAATAGTCGCAGTAGCTCCATTCATTGGGTTTGAGGAGTTGTTGCTCAGGTGTAGACTGTGCCAATGGGAACGTAACGAAGTTGATCTACAGAGTGATAAAGTAGGAAAACAGGACCATGTAAGGACAAAGAACAATTGAGCAAAGGAATTTCAGGCTTCATAGTAGTATCAAAAAAACATAAATGCATATTACTGTATATAATCAATTATACTCTACAGTTATAAAACACAAAAATGATGGGAGCTACAAATCAACCTGCACATACTATATGGAAGAATGAGAAAAAACGATTCACAATACACATTTTTTTCTTTTCTTTTTTTCTTATGTCAACACCACAATAAAATAACACGTAATAACCACAATAACCACAAAAAAATGTACAAAAACATCTAACTTAAATAAGTTAGAACACTGAACATATATTTATGCGAAAAAATTTTTTTCTGAAGTTAAATTGATTGGCTACGTCTACAACTGAGATTAGAATATGATATGCATTTGCATTACTGCTGCCTGAGTAAATAATAATAATAATAATAATAATAAATCAGTTCAAGCACAGGATTAAATATAAATAATGTTTTAACCTCTATGAAGTAGTAGCCCCTTTACTGACGTTCTGGCCATACACAAGTAAACAGTAGAACAAAATAGCATTTTCAAAGGCCTTGGTGCCATATATTATAGAAATCTGACAGCCGGATGATGCACGATAATCACCATACATAATGCACACTGTTCAGGTAGTTCCAGTGCAGCACCATAAACATAACACAGTAGAACAGTTGTAAGACAATGCAGGCAATGTTGAACAGACAGTAAACACCTAGATGTGCTAGCCACTTATTCCTACACTTCACAATCTCCTCGTTCCCACGCTGTGATTCACATTGTCATGAATGTGTAATAACAACTAGCACTTAAAGCATTTCATGTATTCATGAAAGTATTCCTTGACTCAATGTGGCTCATAAAACAAACACAATTTAATTTTATCCATAGTTTAAACCCATATGCACTTTGAAATCTACACTTGATCGCCAAACAATAAAGGTACACACTCAAGATTTAATTTCCCTTTATCTTTAATTATGGTGCACAATGTGGCAAACAATTCATGTGTAAAAAGTATTCCTTATGCACCCAGAACCACTCTTTCACAATTCCTGGTCCATCACAAAGTCCTGGAGCATCAATGTGACATCAGGGAAGAAAACTCCATAGATGTGATATCCAGGTCAATCATTATGTTCAGGTCTTTTTTTGTTATTTCATTTCATAGTTTTGCTGAGTCTAGACCTGACCAACTCATGATGGGTGCACATTTTTCCAAAAAGTTGACAGTTCTGCACTGGATTTATCGCTGTGTGATTTTTTTATTATTTTTTTTTTACTTTATTTCTCCGGATGATAGGGCGAGCGCTTTACCACTCCGCCACTCGGAGGCCTATCGCTGTGTGATTTATCGATTAAACAATTTAATAAATTTTTTGCGTATTAACCAAATTATTGATGGGTCAGTTTTTGATTCAGAATCAAATCACACTTTTTGAACTATTTACTTATACGCATTCTCATGCGTTTTCACATAAAATTTTCTAAAATCGACAAATTCCTTAAAAATATACAGTATGTATGAGAAATGACATACAAAAAATCAACACACAAGTTAGAAAATATCAATCCATATTACATACCTTTAATGGTTTTTAATGTATGTAAGAAATATAGCTGCCTGAAATAAATCCTACAACACAAACTATACTAATACAGTGCAACAATGGTATGTTTATTTCCCTTGAAGTCATGGTCTGTCATGAAACTTTTTTATTAGCATTATTCTCTTTCATTCCTCACAGATTTTTGTTTGTTTTTTGCATTTCATAAAGAAAGTAATTTTGTATGGTTGTACAAACATGTTATCTTGTAGAAAAGCCACATTTCTCATCTCATCGTCTATAATGCTTTATCCTGTATACAGGGTTGCAGGGGGCCTGGAGTCTATGCCAGGAAATCTAGGGCACGAGGCGGCGTACACCCTGGATGGGGCACCAATCCATCGCAGGGCACACACGCCAATTAACCTAATTTGCATCTCATTAGACTGTGGGAGGAAACCAGAATACTCAAAGGAAACCCATCCAGGACGGGGAGAACATGCAAACTCTTTGCACACATACCCGAGGTGGGAATCAAACCTGGACCCATTAGGGGCAAGGCAGCAGTGCCAACCACTAAGCCACCATGCCATCTTATGCCACATTTGTGAAATCTGTTAATGAAATCTTACAGTATATATACACATGCAAGTTGTTATAGGGGAAGCAAACAAAGGATGTGGGGATCTAATGGTTTTAATCCTGTATGGACATTTGGCTGCTCTCTGTAAGAAAACTACTGTATTTTTGGTTAACAATAATACAGCTTCTATTTACCCCCCCAACCTAACCCCAATAAATAAATAAATAAGTAGAATAAAAACCTTCCCTTACTGAGGTTACCCTGCATGAACGATTATGTCAGCAGAAGATATAGTGGCTGCCTTATAAGCAGCTTGATGGGTGAATGCGTAATGGTCAGCAATGAACTGGTCATCTGAGTTATTAACATGTACAAGGAAGGGAAGGAGAAGAATGAGAAGAAACTACAATGTGATCAAACTGAATATGATTTTCCCCTACACTATAGTTATAGCTAATCCAGCTTTAAGATGGCATTGATCCAACAATTAGTCAGAAATCAAATGTATCCACCAATAGAACACATTCAGTTTGAGTATACACTCTTGCGTCCACAGCCTCTCCAATTAGCCTGTTAGACCTACAATTAAGTAATGTTCACCATCTGCACAGCATCCCTGCAACTGCCAAACAGTACGCTCCCACTGCCCTATACACACACTCACACACACACACACACACACAGGCCCGGATTGGCTAATAAGGAGGACCGGGAGAATTCCCGGCGGGCTGGTCCGTTTTTTGGCCGCGAGGGCCGGTGTCCCCTGCTACCTGTCCTCCACTCACAGCAGTCTCACTTTTTATTTATTTATTTATTTATTTATTTATTTTACCATAGTCTCACTCTTTTTATTCATTATTTTACCGCAGCTCCACTCTTTTTATTTATGTTCTCGCAGCCCTATGAGCAGAATGCAGCCTGCAGGTTAATGATGACGTAATTATCATTCGACTCCCCCGACAGCTCAATCAGTTGTTAAGAGATACGCGAGAGATGAAAAATGGATAATAAAAGGCCAGAATTAAAAAAAAAGAAAGCTCTAGATACTGACGCGGCCAAATGTACTAAGCTGAGTACATTTTTCGTTAAAACCAGCGGCAGGGAGAGTACAACAACACATGAAGACGATGAAACGGCCGGTAAGTTAACGTTAAGCTAGTTAGGAGCAGTGCAAAACAACGATGTCTGCAAACCACCGGTCATTTTTATGTATCAAACTTTTTTTTGTACTGTAGCTCTTCAGCAGCAGCAGCCTCTAGTCCACTTTGCTGCATTCACTACATTAATAAATCTGACTTAGCTTGATAAGAAAGCTAAAAAGGGGAAATTGTGTGTCATTTAGTGTCAGACGCAGAGCCAGGACCCAGTTGTATCATACAAGAGACTGTTGCACTCGATGTGGAAAACACAGGTAAGCTGTTGTACCACAGTCTGTGAATAAGCAAACATGATGACATTAGTTAAAATATAACAACATTCTATGCTCATGTTACTAGTGACCTATTATATTTTTATTAAAAGATAGTAAATATACAAAGCCTACAATTGGAAGGGAATAAAAGTCAAATGAAAGCATGTTTTGCCATTTGAAATATTTAATTTGCTTTGTTTTAATTCAATTTAAAGATGTTTTCCACATGTTAAAGCTTACAGAATGCTTTTTATTGTGATTAAATACAGGTGCTCTCGAGTTTAGGGATACAGAAGAAAGTGTGAAAGGGAGAGTAGAGTCTACTCACGGACAGATAAAAGAGGCAGCAACTCAGCAGCAGAACCCAGAACCACAAGCTAGGAACAAGGCAGATGAAGATGATTCTGTTGATCGTTTTGATTACTTTGCTCGACCTCAGTCACAGGATATAGATATTTTTTTCTTATCATCCTCAACAAACCCCAAATGTTCCTATACCAAAGGTTTTCAATAGAAAAGATGGAACAAACCGCAAGTGGCTGACTTGCTGTACTCTCTTTTCTGTTTGGCATTTGCTCCTTTAGTAAGTGATGGCCCTTTCATAAAGGGAGGCATGAAAGACTGGAAACACATTCATCACTTAGGCTACTGTATTTGCACTGAATTGGAAATGACGTTATTTTAATATAGTCAGTCGTGAAGTAATTGGGCCGGTCTAAGGCTTGAAACTCCAGGGCTGAAAAGGAGTCCCACTCCGGTCCTGGTGGAATGCATTGCCTCAGAACAACGTCATGTTTATCATACATTATTAGTAATATCAAAAGGAACTTTTACTTATTTCATTCAAATTCAGAGCAAATAGGAAAAACACACATGTAAATAACAATATCCTTAACTTATTGTGAGTAGTGTATATACAAAATATAAAGGAATCTCTGCACAATTTGTGGGTACTATTGTTTTTAAATAAAAATGAATAAATTGTCACCCCCCCCCCCAATTAATAATTTTTAAATATTAATGTAATAGAGGAGGGTCACGTTGGTATGTGTGCTACTGCCATGGAACATTGGCACGAAAATACATTATATTCTATATTAACACTTTTTACAAAGAAGCACAAGCACGTTACCAGGAGGAGACAATAACAGATGGTTTAAGTGGGCTATTATATTGTGCTCACAATAGAAAAATGCATAGGTTAATGAAAATTATGTATTATTCCCATGCCCAACTAGGGCAAGATGGCTTTGAGAGGATCACATACAGTACTGGAAAAATGACTACAAACACATCTGCTCGTCTTACATTCTTTGACCAGTAGGGAGGTTTGTGTGCAAATGAAGCCTAGGGAAATGAACCGTTTTGTGAACCAATTGGCTGGAAGGCTTCAGAGCTTCATGACGCTTCATCTCGCCATCACTAATATCGACACGTTTCATTCAGTAGTCCATATAACACCTTTCCAATCATTTTCAAAAACAGACAAGTCAGGCATTGTAAAGAAATAATCTCTTACTCTGAACAAAAAGGATATGAATTACAGGAACAGTGTACTGTACAGGTACATGCAACAGTGTAAAATACACATGCATAGCTTCTTACATTAATCTTTACTCATAGGAAACATGAAAGATTGGACTCAGATATGGTCCGGGCAAAAGACAGCAGTCAGGATAGTCAGTATGAGGCTCGGACAGTCTCAATCTTGCACTTCTGGTCAGTTACAGGGTTTGATTTTTCTTTCCATTTTTAAGTCATGATACAGTGTTGAAAAATAGTTTGTGTAGAGGTACTTCCTGCCAGATGTGATCATTTATAAACACATTCTCACCAGGTTAGGGAATAGTAGTTGGTGTGTAAATCCCAGAACCCACAATAACTCTATTGTCATTTTGAAAGAAATGTTATTCAGTGTCTAAAACCTCATCAAACTCCTCGTTACAAAATAACAAGCTGAATAAAGAAATGCCACTGAAAAAAAACCCAGATACAATTAAAACAACCCAAGCCTTAGGATCTCAATCAGCAGGCCTGTGCTGAATGTAGACCGGGGAGCTGGATTGAGCACTTTTACATTTTAAAATAGCCTGAGAATTTTATTTTCAAAAATGAAATGAAAGTGCTTTATGGAGATTATTATTCACTATAAGCTATTCTACAGTTCCATACTATGCAGCTGAATTTCCATCCTCAGGCAGATTGATGACTTTGATATTGATACCAGCTCTTTATCATTTCCTACTTCGTCCTCGACATGTACATCATCAAATATACCTGAATTATAACAGTAAAAAAAAAAAAAAGAAGCAATTCCCGGGCTCCTCCTGGAACATCTGTACAGTTCATGTAAAGCCTGCAGCTACCTTCAGTCAGGTATGTCTATAGAGAGTTTAGGGGGAGGGTCAAAGTACTTCCCAGGGAATGGCATGATCTCTACACCTTTGTGGAAGAACATGGGGGCGACTTTCAAAGGTTCAGGGACAACCCGTGCCTCCTCTAAGGTGTCGGAGTCATCGTGCTGCAGGTTATAGGAAATGTTTCCATACTCTCGTAGGAGAGGAAAAAGCTCCAGAATGAAATGGCAGAAGTCTTTGCGGATGCCGAACCACCCTGTGTAATGATATACAAATTAAAGTTAGAACTGTGACATTCAGTGTAGTGTTCTCATATTAATAGCATTGATATTGCAGCCAAAAGGGCATGAATAAAACATTAATCAGCCCAAGTACAACTTGAAGGACTTTTTCGGTCAGATCTTATTATTGTATGGGTTATTCATCTAATCAGCTGCTCATGTGGTAGCAATGCAACACAGCAATTGTCAGAATAGCAATTCAGCCAGAAGCAACAGAAAATATTTATATCATAGGGGGAAAAAAAACATGATCTCAAAGATTTTGACTGAGGGGTGCATGTTGGTGCCAGACATGCTGGATTGAGTATTTCTATAACTGCAGGAGAATGGCTAAACTGGTTTGACCTGGCAGAAAGGCCGCAGTAACTGTGGTGATCAGAAAAGCAGTGCAGAATGCATGACCCGTTGAATTTCAAGGAGAATGCACTACAACAGCAGTATGATGAATTCATGGAACAGTCTATGCTCGTGGAGGTAGTGTAATGGTGAGCGAAATGTTTCCTCATCACACATTGGACCATTTATTACCAGTCAATCATTGCTTGAATTCTACAGCCTATTTGAGAATTGTTGCTGACCATGTGCATCACTTAATGGGCACAATCTTTTAACCGGTATTCGCTTTTAACTGGTTTCATAAACATGACAATGATTTCAATGTTCTTCAGTGGTCTTCCCATTCACCAGCACTGGATTCAGTAGAACGTCTTTGGTACAGGATGTGGTAGAACGGGAGCGCACCTAAAATCCTCATGGAATTGTGGGAAGTGATCATGTCAAAGAATCTCAAAGTAATGTTTCCAACATCTTGAGGAATCCATGCAACTAAGAACTGAAGACTGTTTTACAAGCAAACAGGGACCCTACCTAGGATTAGTATAGTGTTTATAAAAAACTGCTCGATTCCAGAATCCACATAATCCACAGATTTTTCTTTTTCCTGTTTAGCTTGATTTTAAATCTGCAATCTTGAAGTTAGGCTGAATCATAGATTGAAACCGTGTTCATTTTAATTGTAGTGGAGTGTGTATTGTTCATGCACAGCACACTGTCTTCAGAGATTCAGCCACAGAAAATGTGGCACCTTTTCATCCGTTGTATTTTAACATGGTCTGATACACTTGTATTTTCATTTAAGATTAAAGTACTGGCATGCTTGTTTGTGGTAGGGGGCACACATCATCATTAAGTTAAAGTTGGCTTCTCTGTGTGTGGTTTGATAAAAATTATAATAATTACAGGTTTGGTTTTGACGTGCCTGCACTTTTATTAAAATAATCTCAGTGTCATATTCAATACACAATAAAGAGTTTGATAGAAAATGTATATACTTATTTTTTGGGTAAATTTTTTTAAATATATAACTACTCACAGTGATTCCCGCCTTTCTGTCCAAAAGTGCTGGCCATGAGAGTGACCAATGAGACCCATAAAGGTACAAAGAGAGACACATAACTCAATTTGTTATGTCCGTCCAGTTTATGAACCAGCAAGATCTGAAGGAGAAAACAGACACAGATTAGTCTCACAAAGAGAGCCAAGATAGACAATCATGTTAGCTTGATTTTCAGCACAGACAACACTGGTATTTTTCTTAGGTCAGCAGAATTTAAGACACCTCAAAGATTAGGAGTGGCACCACAATGGTTATCCAGCTCACAGCCATGGTGACGTAGGTGCGGCGCTGCTCGGCGATGATGTCCACAGAGCGCAGGAAGAGCATGGACCAAATTATATAGTAAAGCACAACCAGACACAGGAATGACATGAGGATCCACAGTGGCACACACACCACCTACATAGTACACAACAGAAATGATGTTCTTAGACCTATGATTTTAACAATTTTATATTATCAGATAAATAACAAGAATAATGCTTTTTACAAATTCCTAATCGCAGATTTTCATGAATGTCAAACTTTTTGTAATAAAGTGAATGTCTTAAAATAGCACTCTCTGCTCCTGCGGGGTGCTTCAAGTGCTCCTGAACGGTTATGTCTTTTCTGGCTGAATTAGTTTAACCACTTACAATCAAATCAAATCTGCTTTCTTAGAAAGCCAGTTAACTAACAGCTAGCATTTATTTTAACAATGTCATAGTTGAAGTGATGTATATTGTTAGGTTTGACTGCTGCACAGATCTTTGACAGTACACATATGCCTTGTTCAGACTACTCCTGGGAAGGTTCACTACTGTTCCAAATTTTCTCTCTTTGAGGATAATGGCTCTCACCATGCTTAGAAATGGCTCGGTAACCCTTTTCACACTTACACCTGTCAATTATTTTGTTTCTCATCTGTTTTGAAATTCTTTAGATCGCTGCATGAGGTGTTCATTATTTTTTTCACATAGGGCAAGGCAGGTTTGGACAGCTTTTTCCCTTAATAAATGAAATCATCATTTAAAAACTGCATTTTGTGTTTGCTCACGTAAATTAAGTTCAAATCCGATTTGCAAAAATCTGATTTGGTGCATTTTTTTTACTGTTTAAACTATATGAAAACAATCTGATTCCAAAGTGATTCCAATCAGATATGCCAAAATTGGATTTGGACTGGCAGGCTGATCAAGGCCAAAGTAATAGACTGAGAATAAAGATGTAGAAATTTTGCCATATAATCAATAATTTTATAATCAGGATCACTGCTAGAGATTCTGGCCCCCCAAAAACCTAACACCAATCCTTCCATATTATTCCACTGTTAAAGCAATTTTAAGGGTCACCCAGGGGCCCTAGTAACTGTCTCCTTCTTTAATGGCACCCCTTACTGGGGTCATTATTTTTGTTTACATAACTGTCAAAAAAAATCTCTTAAAGGATTTAAAATCATTCAATGAGTACATCTTACCAGCCAGTCCCAGGTGATGATTCTGTCCAGTCGCAAGGCAATGAAAATAAACTGCAGAATGTTGACCGAGCACATTATCTCCAACTGAGAGAGAAGAAATAAGAAGGACAGAAGACATGGGTCACTTTTATTTTAATTACATTAAGCAAATAAATAGTGCAATGGGGGAAAGTAGCAAGTACAGTATATGAATATATTAATTTATTTATGCTGTTAGATTATTAATTCTGATAGTTTGAGTTATTTTCTATATATGGGTTAACGGGCATTCAAGTCACAATTGAACGCCCGTGAATAATGATCCCAGCCGAGGTGGCTCAAAGCCCACTGCATTGGTTCCCTTGATCATTCAGCCAGTGTAGCGCCTTATCCTTGATAATCGGTGGAATCTACCTTGAAGGTATCCAGGCACTAGTGAAACTCTGGGATAAGTGCATTAGTGTAGCAGGAGATTATATAGAGAAATAAAGGTTTTTACTCTCGTGTCTCGTGTGCGCGTGTATATACGAATACAGAATATTATACAGAGACAGATAGATAGTTCTGACAGTAGTGCCAGGTACAAGACAAATCACAGGTTTATATCACCTTGGTCACTGTAACAATGTTTTATTCTTTAGACACTAAATGCTAATTCACAGCGACTTGTATAGCAGATGCTTTATATCAAGTACTCGGATTGCGAGTAACGCAGTTTGAGTGTCCCGCAAGACGAACAAAGATTTTTTTAAATAAATTTTGATTTGGAAACCGAACGAGTCTTGGTTTTACGAGTACCGAGTATCGTATATCACGCATGCGCTTCTTGTTTTGACGCCGAGCGTCACGTGATCACAACTGAACCAACTGTTTTTCTCTCTCTTGCACTGCGGAATTGTGGGTAATCGTCTCCCCTGCTGGGTCTTAGTGCTCGTCTCTTACTAGTATAATAAACATCCGTGCACACGTGTACTGTTTACTAGAACACTGTGACCACATGTGTGCGCGTAAAACATATTTTATTTTGTGTCTGTATGCGTGTGTGTACAGCGTGCGTATAAAGCAAAAGCAAGTCTCATTAGAGACGTTAAAAATCCATTTTCTCTCTGCTCAAGGCTTAGGCTGCTCTTTGCCTGCTGTTTGCCTGCACAGACCCCTCCTACTTTCGCATTCACAGACCGACACACACTCTCTCTCTCTGCTCTACACAGAAACGCTGCAGTTAAGTGCAGGTTAATTTGTTTCATTTATACTTTACAGCAGTGATTCCGTTAGTGTGTCATTAGAGAGACTTCTTATTTTTCCGATAAACCAGCGTTTTCGTTGAGCTCGCGTGTGTGAAAAGAGTGGAGGAAGGGTAACTGTAAGACGAGAAGGGGGAGAGGGGCGCTTATTTTAGATTCACACACACACACAGCGCCAGCGCGCACAAACGGAAACACTTATCTGTCGGGATTTATTTTTACTTTTTTTTTTCTTTTCTTTTTTTTTTAAAGGTAAAGTGCAGGTTAATTTGTTTTATTTTTACTTAATATTTTGTGTTAATTATTTTTATGTATTTATTTTTTTGGACTGTGGAACGAATAATTAGAGTTTCCATTATTTCTTATGGGAAAATTAAATTTGATTTACGAGTGTTTTGGAATACGAGCCCGCTTCCGGAACAAATTATGGTCGTAATCCAAGGTTCCACTGTTTAATCACTTGCATAGTAGGAAACCTTAATTTAAATAAAAATAATATTAGTACATTTGTTAGTAGGAGTGCTTTGTAACTGTAAATGATAGAGCCCTAACTCAAGCTTTTCTGACATGTCAAAGTCGTTGAGTTTTTGTTATTAGCTGCTGCAATTTAACTGTAATTTTCCGTACACAGAGTTCACAATATTTACAACAACATGGCATTCTTTAACTGATTAAATACATTTTGAAAATTGCTGTGGTAATAAGAGGAATAAATAACTTCAGGATATTCTAGAAAGCTGAAAAAAAAAACCCTTCATGTTCATATTTGTGACTGTGAATATGTGTGATAATTTCACACCTCCAATGAACGGTCATGGCGGAACCCCCACACACACGCGGCCACGGAGAGAGGCGAAGCGAAGAAGAGGGGCATGAAGACGAACAGCCAGAAGTAGGAACCCCTCTCAATTCGGTCACACGCCAGTACTTCAAACATCAGCAGCAGGATGTGAATGGTCACTGCTATCAGCATGGCTTTGAATTCCACATGCGTTTCACCCTCCGCTCTGGACACAAAGAAAACAATAATAATTTTCAGCAGTTAAAAACATAAACAACTTAAATTAGTACACTGGTCATTAATTTCTTTAAAAATCTTTTTTTTTTTATGTATGGTTTTTAAGGTTTACATCATTACCTCTATAATTTAAAAAGATGCTCTTTTGTTAATTATGTAATACAGCACTGAAGAGCTCATTTCATTGCAGAATTGCAGAATTACCAGAAACTTGACTATATTTACAATAAATAAATATATGAATAAATGTAAAAATAAACCATGGTCACTTTGCTTCAGCTCATACTTCTGTAGTTATTTTGCTTCTCTGAAAAAAGTGTTATATTATCAGATTGTAATATACATCATGTAGTCAGTCCAGTCATACCATGACTTCTGCCGTTGTACTGTAGACAGGCCCGTTTATTTCTAGCTGTATTAGATACATAACTGTACTTAAAAAAAGCAATATTTGTCTGGCTGTGAGTTTGTTCAGGCACAGTTTACAGATGGGGTACACTCTGGACGGAGCACCAGACGGAGTGTATCCTTTTAACCCAAAAATGCCTTTGCACTTGCAATGTAAAGAATTATACAGATGACGTCAATAGCATTGCTAGTTTTTCCGATAAGGAATTGAGTCATAGATCTTGTCTGTCTGGTCTTGTCTATTGTGTGTGCATGTCCATTTGTAGAGGGTGACAGAGGGAGCTTTGAGTGAATGGAACTGAACGTAAGGAAAAGGTGACAACACCGCTTACAGTAGCTTTAAGCAGTTGTTGTTGTGTTTGTAACACACCTGTAACGCGGGTGACTAGCCCACACTGTGGTCCCAGCGGAGGCTCCGATGATAACCATCAGCTTCCAGAGCCAGATGGGTGTGAACACGGCCCAGTAACTCCACTGGATCACTCCATCCAGCCTCAGAGCCAGCAAGATGGAGAAGAGCAAAAGCGAGGCATATATAAGGAATTTGCTGTGAGGGAAAAAAAGAAAGAGGCAGCATAAATAGATAGAGAGGGAGAGAGAGAAAGTGGATGGATCGATAGAAAAATTACAAAATGTGCACTATTATAACTAAACTCCCCCAAATTTTATCCCCACTGTGCAATACTCTGTGCTATTTGTTTGATAATACCACCCCCCCCCCCCTCCTTTTTTTTTTTTTTTTTGCTTCCGTCACCAAAACAAATTCCTTGTATGTCCAAACGTACTTGCCAATAAAGCTCTTTCTGATTCTGTTTTGATAATATTAATAAACTTTAATGAATAATAAATTAATCTCTACTTTCTCCCTAATGGATCTTCAGTGCATTACACAGACTGTGAAACATGTTCTGACTGGAAATAACTCCGTGAAACGCCAAACATTTATGTTACAGCATTATTAATATTATTATACTGTATGCTGACAACGATAATGTTATACAGCCTTATTCATTAGCACACACACATCTATAGCGTATTTGTCCATGTATAAAATTAAAACTACGTAAATAAGTTCGTAACTATTTACAGTAAGTTGGTTTCATCAAACTCACCAGACTCAAAATTTTATACTAAAGCGCTCAGCTAGCGCGGTTACATCACACATCTCTGGATGTCAATTATTACATCACCGGCTGTTGCAGTGTCTAACTAAACATTACTACGCACCTGGGATTAAAATCCTGGAACAGTCCTCTTAGATTCATGATAGAGAAAATCCTCAGCCTTTATTACGACACCATAGTTTACAAAATAAAGAAATGATACAACAGCAGATCTTTGGACTGCTAGCCAGCAGATTTGTTTTGAATATTTACTTCCGTTTCCGGTGCAGTAGCATTATGGGTAAATCAGAGGCGTTAACAGCTCGTACTAGTGAACGTTTGACTCGCTAGCAAGAGTCGACTCTTTTGGTTTACAAACGTTTCATTTAAGATGTTTTTTTTCTTTAAAAAACGGCCAATATTTTGGCAAACATTGGTTGAAAGAAATGGATGTTTTTTTAAAATTATAATCTACCTTCAAATGAACAGAAATAACATTACATTTGTTTTAACACGTATTTCCTACCACTTTATCAATCAGCAAGGCACAGAATAAAATGTTTCCTTTAATTTTATTATTATTTATGGGTTAATTGGGATTCCCAAATATCCTGTAGTTTGTGAATGCTGAGCGGAGGTCCTACTATGGTTGTGAAAATGAGAATAAATACAATGGTCACCATAAGCCTCCCTAGTTGGACTAGATTAATGGATGGATGGTATTTGTATATATGGGCATCAGCTCTTAATGTTCATCTGAAAGAGCTGACTTGTTGTGAACGACACCACTTCTTGTATGGTGGTGTAGTGCTTAGGCTTTGTTTCCCGCCTCGGGTCTGTTCACGTGGAGTTTGCATGTTCTCCTTCCGAGAACTTCGGTTTCATCCCTCAGTCCAAAGACAAGCAGACAAGGTTAATTAATGTTCCCAAATTCCCCGGAGTGTGTTAGCGAGTGAGCCCTGTGATGGGCTCCAGGACCCCTGCTGTAGGCTACACAGAATAAGCGGAATAAAATGAACATTTATTTTGGAAGGAAAAAAAAAAAGGGTCTGCCTAGATCTGGCACTTTGGCCGACAGATACTGCACACCTGGAGATACTGTACATCCGTTATTTTTGTGACAGTTACTTACAGGGTTTGGATTGCCAGCTCGAAGGCCCAATTGTATCTGAGCACTTGGGGGTGAAGAACCTTGCTCAAGGGTCCAACAATGTCAGGGCTCGAACTGTGGACCTCCTGGTTAGCAGTCCAACACTTTAACCACCGAGGTACCCCTGCCCCAAACAGTTAGTTTACATGTTAACATAATTTGTAGTGTTGCAGCAAAACAAAGTAATCGAATTCATATTGTTGGTGGTTTAATAGTTCATCATAAGGAAAAAAAAACACTTCCAACAGTAAATAACAGTGAATGCTGTTAAAAGATTTGAAATATTTTACAAAATATCGAAAGTATTAAGTAAACAATAAACAACTCCCAAGACAACCGCAAAGAGCCTTCAATTAAACACTGTTCAGTTTAAGTTTAGTCATTATCTGCAGCCACAATATAGTAATCATCATCATTATGATCATCCTCACTAAATGGAAAAGATGCCACATTTAGTTTTGTGTTCTTAGAATATTGAAGAGGTTGCTGCAAAATACTGCAATGTTATTCCAGACAATTGATAAAGAAAATGAAAACTGAAAAGAGGAAAGAAAAATAAGACATTTGCACAGACACAAAAGGAAAGGACAGCATCTTACAAACACATGCTGCAATAATATACAACCATTTTGAAAGGAGACATCTGGGATCTTAAGTGCCCTTAAGTCATAATTTTTCAAAAAGTCAAGGAATTTTTCTTGCCCTTTCACATAGATCACCAGAGTTCCACATTTCACTCATGGAAACGCATGATGAATATTGAGGCAGAAAAATTAATTTTCAACATCTTTTAGTTATAAAGTTTCATGTAACAATCACAACATACTCACACAAAACAGAAATTAGTCAAGCCAGTAAAAGATAAGTTCAAGTTAATGACAAGGTGAAATATTAGGAGTAAAAAAAACATATTTGTACTGTACTAACTGTATTCTGATCATCTATATGTGCCAATGTATTTTATAAAGTACTATAGCACGCATGGCTTCAAAGAGAAATTAGACAACTAACATTGTTTAACATGTAGGCAGAAGAAATGTATTTAAGAAAAAAAAAAAGCACTATAAGTGAAATCTTTAAAATGTACAGTTTCTCCTGCCCCGTATATAATTTGGCTGATTCTGGTGAGGAATGGCTCAATGTCTACTCCAGAAATTAAAGCCAAATATACTTTCCCAAACCTTGTCCCAGATGTATTACTAAGAAGACATATAAAGAAATATTAAGAAATTTACATTCATTTTAAAGTAGGGCTTCATTCTGTAAGATTTTTTAAAAACAATGTTCACAATACACTGTAATCGAAACAATTACTGTCTCACAAGATGTTCCCCACATGCTTTAAATACTTAATGTTTTAAGACTTTCTGAACAACAGTAGCCTGTCAAGCTATACATGCCTTCATTCTTTTATTCTACACAGCATTAGCCAGGGAAGAGTAACTTAAGGGCTAATTTGCATGAAGACAATCATTTAATCATATAAAACACAGCTTTGCTGGATCTGAGAACTAGATTTGAAACCAAGTACATTGGTGGTTTTCAGTGGACCAGCTCCAGCTGGCTGGCAGAGAAGGGCAGTACGCCACTCACATAGTAAGCAATGCCCAGAGAGAGCAGGGCAATGATGACTAATAGCAGGAGAACCCTCCAGAAGCCCAGATCCTCCACAAACTCCTGCCAGGTGGAGCGAAAACTAGAAAGAACACCCTCGCTGTTCTGCAGGTTGGGGTTCAACAGCGAGTGGCTCTCCATTGCACTAGGAATCAACAAATAATACACATACACGAGTAAGACAATACAACATACTATAGGCCATTAGAAAACTTTTTCAATAGAAAGAAATAAGAACATTAGAATATCCCAAGAACACTCATAGACTTTTTGTGCCAGCTGGAGTCTCTTCCCGCTCACCTCTCGCTTTCAGCCATCTGCATGGTCTCCAGTTTGGAATGAGCTCCTCTGTTGAAGCCCTTCACCTCCTGCTCCTCCAGACCCTCCAGCAGCCGAATAGCATCTTTATTCACGCCTCGCCGCTTGGCCAGCACCAGAGGAGTTGAGCCGTTATGATTACTGCTCAGACACAAACAACACACAGCCTACGTTCATGGTGCATCTGTTACAAAACCAACAAAGGCCAATCTGGTGTAAGAAAAAGAAAAAAAAGACATGAGTTTGCACAAAGCATAAAGTCAAATCTTTAGAGTCTTCACATAGCAAAAAGTCATTATTGTAGACAATGATTAAATGTGGGATGGGAGACACAGACATTTGGGGTTTTGCAGTAGGGCTGTGCAATATGGACAAAAGAAACCTATCACGATTTTCTTGAACAATATTTTGTAACAAGAACACGATTTTGACACACACAGACATGTTTTACAGTGTGAATATGAAACATTTTTCCAAAGAAAAACAAATAGATCTTTATCAAAGTCCTATAACATGTCTCTAAAACAGACATAAGGCAAAAAAAAGTATAAATTATATATCATTTCGTGTAATTTTTCATCATAAACAATATTTATTTAGTGTAAACATTATTGTATTACATGACTAACCCCTGCAAAATAAATATTATATGAGAATTTGTATTACCTGTCTTAATTTTCTATTAATTAATTTTGTATTAATTTGTCACGTGCCTATGGTT
>JAQMYJ010000008.1:12493699-12513606 GCA_030014305.1 Clarias laeviceps | reverse complement strand
AGTCTCACGCTGTCAGTTTCAGCAACGCCAGAGCTTTTTTAAACAAACTGCACACACCAAAAGTCACATCAGATCAGAGTCTGGAATGCCAAGTACTCTCAGGAGACTGAGAAGGAAGAGCCAGAGGAAGACAAAAAAAAAAGTAAAGACACCAACACCCAATGACCATTCTGATGTTCCTAAGTTTGTAAATCTACAGTCCTAACACACTAACCTAAAGCGTCACCCGGTGACATAAGTATCTGATCTGTAAGAAACTGTATAGAATGGCAATGATGTAATCCCTTTGGGAAACACACATACACTAAAATAGAGTGCCACTGAACTAGTGAACAGATGTTTCCCATAAGTAGAACACTCTAGGAGTTTACAACCCTTCTGGCCTGTTTCAAAAGTGCAATGACCTGACATTTCAGACTTAATATTGCTTTAGTGATTTATAATAATTAATCAAGCTCTGCTTTTACTTCACAGCTATCCTTTATCCAGGACAGACTGGGAGCTGCAGCCTGAGGGATGTCAATAAAATCAGCATCAAGTCAGTATTTGTTAAATCAGCCTCTAGGGTATTCCAGCTGTTAAGTGTACATTTGTGTGTGTGTGTGTGTGTGGTTTCTCCAGACTCACTGTGGTTTTGGTCTCCTTGATTTCCCTCTCCTTGTTCTGTCTCCTGGCTGGTGAGAGGGACCCGGGGCTCTGTGGGGAGAGACAGGAGGCATCGTCAAAACTGCCCTCTGTGTCAAAGCTTTCCTCTGTCTCCATCTCTCAAGTGGACCCTTCACTCCTTCTCTCTCACTCGTTCTCTTCCACTGTATCTCCTGTGTGCCTTCTGCCTGCTTGCCTGCGTTGCCGTGGTGAGCAGCGCAGAGTGGGCTGTGTTTATGTGTGCGTGTGTGTGTGTGCGTGTGTGTGTGTAAGATGTGATGTGTGTAGGGAGAGGGGCGTGCCAGTGCTGTTGGAGAGTAGGGGGGTTTGTGTGATCGTGCAACTGCAATAAGGAGAGCAGGAGAGAGAGAGAGAGAGAGAGAGAGACAGAAAGGTAAAGTGAGTAAGACAGCAAGCCTGAATGAGTAAGTGAGTGGGTGAGTGGATGTGCGACACACCTCCAGTCCCTCAGTTAAAGGCTGAGTGCATGCATGCAGGAAAATTGAAAGGAGAGTAAGGGAGAGAGATAAACTTAAAGACAGGCAAGGCAGGAAAAGTACAAGATGGAAATATGATGAAGGGAGCAGAGAGCATAAACGGAAAGCGCATGGAGGGAAAACAGCTTTTATTTACTCGAACAGCACCACACCTCCCTCCTCCTTCAGCGTGCCTATGTGTGCTTGAGTAACCGAAGAGGAGAAGGAAGAAAAAGGGTGGGTAGCGGGGGGGAGTGTGAGGGATGTAATAAGTACAGAGAAGCTAATGATTTGAGGTGAGCTGAATCCAATATGCACAATTGGGACAAAATAATGTAAAAATGAAAAGCCTTCCCTGTGAAAAAATGAGATTTTTATTTCTGCCTAAGGGTCGCATGATAGCTGTATTTACAGAGCAGGCGGTAGTGAGAAGAGCGTGCATCTGTCTGTGTTGGTGCGTTTTGTAAAGGTGCGAAAACTCCACTGCGTGCAGGTGCTATATTTACACCTAAACTCATCAGCATCCATCATCACCCCTGTATTTGGAGCTTTCTCAGTGTTTTCCTTTGCTGTTTCCCTCACATCCGAGATGCTTAGAACAACCATCTTCTGTTCTGTTCCGTGTTCTATTTAGGATAACACTGATGCAATATTCGAACAAATACTGTATACAAATGTGACTGATCAAAGACACACACCCACACACTGAGCTAAAGAGCAAAAGCACCACACATTGAACCATAGAAAAGGACTAACCACCAAACCCCCAGCCTCTCACCTTTCTCAGGAACATGAAGGCAGTGGCCCCTCACCGCCCGTTTCTTTCTGTGACCTGACGTTTGACAATCCAATCCTGCTTTGTGCCAGCTCCACACTGCCTTTCGATTTCCTTTTCTCTCTTCCCAGTCTAACACAATCCTATCCTTGCTATGATTCTCCTGTTCGATTTTCTTTTTTTTCTGATCCTGGCCAAGGATCAGAAGATAACCACGTGCCAGTGTCCAGGAGCGGGACGCCCATATGGCCTGTGCTCCACTCTGCTTGCTGGCAAGCTCACGCCCTAGTCCCACTGCCAGGCAACCATGTGACCTACCCATACTGTAGCTTTGCTTGGTCTGATTTTCTCTGCTATACAAGCGTTATGGTTCACAGAACTTTGCAGGTGGCTCGAAAGCCTGCAGCATAGACATGATAGTAGTGGTGGGTTCGAATTTAAGTGATCTTGACTTGAGCCTGGCAATGAATTCAAAGAATTATTTTAGAAGAAAGGGTAGAAACCTGCCAGGCAACTAATATTTGGCACAAATGTTTGAATTGTTACTGTGATGAAGACAAGATCCAACTTTGATTTCTTATACATAACCTAATGCCAAAGTCATTCTCATATTGCTGGCATCTTGTATAAACATTTACCAATATAACTGGCAATGCCTTGTTGGTGGCATAACATCACAGTGCTAAACATATGATATTGATGGTGTGTAATTGTAACATTTAGTAATACTTACGGCATGGATGGACAGTTATGTGCAAAAGTCTTAGGAACCCTGTGTACAAACTTTTCTATAGATTACTCATCGTCTATTCCGCTTAATCCAGGAGCCATAGGGCACGAGGTGGGGTACACTCTTCACAGTGTGCCAATACATATCACTCACACCCTCATTCACACACTGCGGGCAATTATTTTGGGAACACATCAGCCTAACGTGTATGTCTTTAGACTCTGGGATATAATTGGAGTACCCAGAGAAAACCCACCAAGTACAGGGAGAACATGCAAACTTCATGCACACAGAGGCAGGAATCGAACCTGGACCCTGGAGATGCAATGCGACAGTGCTAACCACTACACCACCATGCCGCCTCAACCATGGAATTCCTACACAAAATGAAATGTTAAAGAAAAAAAACTTGTTTGCCAGAAAAAAAGAAGCATATGATATAAGCAACCATTTTTCAGACTAAAAAAATTTAATAAATAGAATAAAAGTAAGCTGCTGGTGCAAAAAGAGGGTAGTGCAACAGTCAAAGTCCTCAGAACTGGGTGGTTCTGTAGGATAACCATTAGTAGCTAATTTCCTTAAGAAACTGCACAAATTGTACCTGAGACTAAAGGGTCCTTAAAGCATTGTTGCACCAAAATACTGACTTTGCTCCATTAATTATGGCTCAATAGCATTTACGAGGTGGTATCGAAAAGTTTCAAGACTAGTTTTGTAACACTCCCACAGATGGCACCAAATCGCTGCACGCACAGTCAGAGGAAGCACCAACCTTCATAAGTCAGTGTGCCAAAAGACATCGTCATGTGTACATCTGGATCTGTGCAACTGCTACTACAGAGCTGTTCTCAAAACTTCCAGTGATGACTTCGTATTTGCATGCCTAAGACTTTTGCACAGTACTGTATGTATAATGATTGTAATTTCTAGTAATACCAAAGGCTTATCTACTGTACTTAGTCTTAGCCTCAGGATCCCTGTTAATGGGCACCAAAAGCTTATTGAACACTTATTGAACACTCCTGTGGTTTCAGGATATTGAATGGTTCGTCTGTGTAAAATACATTTTCATCAGTTTATGGGGAAACTTCTGAAGTCTATGACAGCACCAGTGAAGATCTGGTTATGTGGTTGAAATATCGGGTATATTTTTGATGTAGCGCCAGTCATTCAAAAACAACTGTGGTTGGTTGCTTCCTGTGTAAGTCAAGTAGCCACTTTTGTTGAAATAATGTGGTTCTTTGCACCATTTACCAGCAAAACATACTCTGTCGGGTTAAAGATGGATGTCTGGTTATAGTATTGCTGGCATAACATCTTGTCATATAGCAGGACCATTGATCTGGCCATATGTGTAAAATGATGATGAATTGTTTAAAAGTTTCCGAGGCTACCGGGAACACAACGCTAAGCCCATGGAACAAAGCCTTTTTTTAACTATTCACTGTGCCTCACCTATACGTAGAATCCTGCTGACTAAACAATACTCTGATGCATTGTGATCTCAAGGTGCAGTTTTATTCTCTAGACTTTAAGTGTCAAGTGTCAAACTCGAAGCCCTACAGTGATTTATCTTATTCTGTGAATGCCTTGGTAATTAGCTGATAAGCTAAATCAGATGCAGACTGAACTCTGCAGTGCTGTAGTTTGCAGGATGGTAAACTGACATTTCTGTTTTAAGTAATGTATCACACAAACATTCAGATCAATCCTTTTAAAGATCTCACATCTGACCGGCCTGAGCAGGACAGTACCTGGCTTTTCACTCTGGCTTTTTGCACCATCCTGTCCACCTTCTCCAGTCGCTTCACAGGAACGTCAGTAGACTGTGATCCATTTACTAAAAACATATAGATCACAGATTTACATCAGTTAGAACTCTGAAATCTCATTGTGTTATTACAATAGTAGTAATAAAAATGATATTTAGGCTTTTGCACATTAACTGAAATTTTATTTATTGCAATTATTTACAATAACAGTTAGGGCAATAACATATACCTTCTAGCCTGCTTGATGAATGGCTCCACGAAAACAAATGACAACGACAACATCAGCCTGACAAGTGCTGTACAACATGATGATAAATGAGGGTGATAAAATAAATGTGGTGCAGTGATGGTTCAGGCCAGACCACATAATTGGCAACACTACTGGGAGTCACAAGCTGTTTTTCTAATCCTCCCTAGGGTTGTCCGTTAACTCTAACCTCTTCAACATCACCACCAACACTGGCTATATCCGTTTTTTCCCCTTTTCTGTGTATGTGTTCCTCAACCTGTAATTCATTGCCTGGTGTCGTGACATACATAGGGCCAATACTATTAGTTATAATGTGATTTTGAAACACTTCCATGTTATTTTGTTACTTGCAGGCTAAACTTCTATTAGCACTGTATACAAAATATTCTTCTCAAATGTTATTATGGGACCATAAATTTAAACTTATTTTGGAAATGGAATTAATTCAATAGAAAGACAGCAATATATGTGGGGCATTCAAGTCAAACTGGGATGTGTGATGAAATTTCTCCTGAATGATGGCTCAAAACGAATTGACATTTATAGATTACTTCAAGCACAGTATGGTAATGAGACTCTTAGCTGCAGGAAAAAAAATAGTGATTGGTGCAAAACATTTTAAATAAGGTCATGCGTTTGTGAATGACAATCCTGGTGAAGGTACAGCTTGGAGCTCAGTGCACCCGCTCCTGTGAACATTCAACGAGTGGGATGTCATCAGGAATTATGGCCTGGTCGCCTGTGTATGCACAAGTTTTGTTGGACCATCAGTGCCCGTGCAGGTTTTTCTTTTCTTTGGCAAAAACACAATAGTGTGTTGAGTCGACTGGGACTAGGCCATTTATTTACATGAAAACTGACAATGTAGGGGTGTTGTATAGCACATGTTTATGTTAATATGGACCATTGTAATGATGTAGCCTAGCTAGTCAAATAAGTATGAGAAAGATGAGCAGTTGCAAAAGATTAATTGAGGCTTTTTAGAGACATTTTACAAATGTAGCACTGGGAACAAAGTGAAACTTGCGAAATGGGACTTAAGTAACTTGACCTCACCTGGTGTTTTATATGTATGGGTCGTCTTTGTGGTTAGAGTAGACGGCATTTTCCACGTTGTTTCTGAAAAATATATATGGTAAACATTGTTATCAGAGACTATTTTTTCTTAGACTGTTATATTTCTATGTTTAAAAAAAACTTTCAAAACATAATGCATAGTAGATTTTTGTGTATGGTTTTGTGTGTAATGACTTTACAGTTTGGATTACCAAATACTGGACAGGTCAGTGCAAATAAATGAAATTAGTAGACATTAGGGATGGGAATAACCAGGAACAAGCCGATACGATATTATTACTATAAAAATGTGCCGATTTCAATTTGTATTGTGATTTCTTCTCAGACTTTGTTATATTTTTAAACTAACTTGGCATATAATATTTGCTCCTACCACATGGGATGATGCACTGTGTGCTTATGTATAAATAGTTTAGAACTTGCCATCTGTAAGAAAATCGATGTTATACCACCTCACAAGCATTCATTGATTTATCAATTAATTTATCTACTATACTGCATATCCTGGACAGAGTCGCAGGGAGCCTGGAGCCTATTCCAGGAAACTATGGGCACAAGGTGGGGAACACCCTGGACATGGTGCCTATCCTTCACAGGGCACACATGCCCACACCACACACTCATTCACACAATACAGGCAATTTGGGAAAAACACCAATTAGCCTAATCTGCATGTCTTTGGACTGTGGACTTTGGACAAACCCACACAAACCCGAGGCAGGAATCAAACCCAAGGCCCAGGAGGTGTTAGGCCACAATCCATAGTTTTTCAAAAATTAATTTTAAAGAAAATCTGGCCAGACATAAATTGCCATATAATGGAAAAGCCATACATAATTGATTTTTTTCCAATTTCTAGCCTGGCGTAATGCCATCTACCAAATACCAAAGCACTTCAGAAATGTGATCTATGCACAGATTATTACATCTGCGAAATGTATTCAAGACAATGTCTGCATATGAACAATGAAAAGATCTAAATTTGTAACCTGAACAGAACATACACTCATTTGGTATAATTTTTCATGCATCTCACAACCATCTTATGTTTATACAAAAGTTTCCTTTCAGTGTGCCTGGCCCTCTAGAGCTCACACAAATAGCATAAGGAAATACCTCATTTCTAAATCTTGATAATACCATAATGTAATTAAAGCAATTTTTTTTGTACATTGCACACAATATCACACTTTTTGTGTGCTAAATTTACCCTTTTGCACACACAAATTAGCACTCATTATTTAGGATCTTAGTAAATCAGGCCCTAGAAGTGCAATCATATTCTACTAAGTGCAGTGCTTCTTTTGCACAGCAGGACCTACAAAAGATAACAGCATTAAAGTACTTTTTTTTTCTTTTCTTTTTTTTTGTTGCTCAGTTGGTCTGATAATGTTTACTGAGAAGTAAAAAAAAAAAAAAGAAATTCTTGCATAAGCACTTGCAAAGCAGCTGTGTCCCGGGTGGTGAGTGAGAAGTTCATTTTCAAAAAAAGAAAAAAAAAGGACGTGAAAACAATTAAATAGAAATCAAATAGTAGTCCATGCAAACTGTATATTGATCATTTGGCAGACACTCCTTTAAATAATATGATATGAATACAAATCTGAAAAGATGACATCAGTATTAGTAAGTCTGTAATGAATTGAGGGCTGATGTTTTTGACACAGAAAGAAAAAGTCATTCTTCATTTTGACATCTGGCTGTATAAATGAACAAACAGTGCAGACTGCTCAGAGCTGGCAATAATGACTGATGAGCAATAATGTAAGAAGAAAATCTGAGGACACAAATGTTTACAAAGTAAATGCATCAGCATATGATATTAATGCGCACATTAAGTTCACTGGGGATGAGTAGTGCCAAGCCAATGCCAGAAGTGCTCCAAATACACAGAACACAAACTACAATCCAGAATAGCAATGAATCAAGAACGGTTTATCTCCTTGAACCAAGCAGGTTTTAAATAGCATTGTAAAGAAGCAGACTGATCCGAGATCAGAGGCCCTGCTCAGCTGATTCTCATCTCTCTTTCTCTCTTTATCCAAAACTCAAATACAAATACAGCCTGCCCCATGAGGGTGCTGCCAAGGCTCTGGTCTCTAACTACTGATAATGATCAGTATTACACAGTGCTGCCCTTAGTATGCACTTATATTAGTGTTTTGTTGAAAAATAAATGGCTATTGCAGCATTACGCAAGCTAGTCATCATGCGGCTATGCACCAGCCAAATAGAAAAATAAAAAGGTTATAAACCCAGAGTTTCTGTCCATGTTGCTATGTGTATCAGTATACTGTAAATCAGATAAATCCAATCTATATCAGTGCAATGCTTTAGTTTTTAGGATAAACGGTTTGTGGAGATGATGAAAAATGTTAATGGCACATCATGGCCTGCGGCTCTTCACGCAGTTGGCACAGCATCTACGCTTACACAATATAATACAAGAAATGCCTGCACTCATTAAAATTCGCATTTTTTATCAGGTATGCACGCCCTCTGATAGTAGCTTTAGGAAATGTTCATAAGAAAAGTAGAAGATGAGAGATTTGCAGTTTGGTGTATGGCTCTGGTCACTGATGAGGAAAAACAATGAGAAAGTGTATATATACGTTTTAAAATGCCAGAATAGACAACAGGACTTAATCTGTTCAGAAAGGCTTTGTAGCATGCCGCTGTGTTGTATTATGTCCAAGGGGAAAAAAAAACACACCACCAGTCAAAAGTTTGGACACACTTTGTAATTTCATTGTCTTTCTTGATTTGTATTTGTTTCTACATTGTAAAACAATGCTGAAGGCATTCAAAATATGCAATAATCTCTTTTGAACAGACGATATTGAGATGTCTGCTACTTACTGTATGCTCAGTAAAGCCTTCATAACGGCTCTAATCTGAGATGTTGTTAACTGGTGATTTTTGAAGCTGGTAACTTTAAATGGACTTCTCCTCTGCAGCAGATGTAGGTTTTGGTCTTGTTTTCCTGGTATGGTCTTTGAGAGCCAGTTTCATTATGGTGCTTAATAGGTTTTGCAAATGCATTTGACAATACTGGTCTTGCAAGAACTATTCCAGAACAGCTGATCATCTTGTCTTAAAATAACAACTGTTGTTGTTCTTAATTACCTAATTCTCTGTGTTATTTCAAACACATTTCCAGTATTGTTCTATATTAAGGAAAAATAAATCCAAACCTGTGTCCAAACTTTTGACTGGTACTATATCTAATATCTATTCATTTAGCAGCACACTAAAAACAGAGAATTTGCACTTTTTCTAAAATAATGCCAACTTTGTTGATAGACTGGACCAGAGGTGTATTGGTTTAAGTACCAGAGTGCACCTATGATGGTTTTTATCAACTTCCATTCTGAGCAGAAGTTGCTAAGCAGGCAGAGGTCTTGCTCAGCTATTAGGCTAGAATATGAAAATGCCTCATATGCTTTCATTTCCTGTGGAAACTTTTAGCTTTGTAGCTGTTCCAAAAATGAGAGAATGTTTTGCTGTCTTTTCATTTTTATTAGTAAACATAAGGTAAAAAGGCAGCTACATTCACTTGGATACCAGAAACCTTTAAGGTGCAATATTCAATTAAATTTTTTAACAATTGTCATTGTTTCAAAGCAGCTTTAAACAATCAAAATAATTATGGAAGTTTGTACGTATTATGTGTAATCAAAATGATAAGATTGTCCCTGATGAGCAAGCTAAGGGCGACGGTGACAGTGGCAAGGAAAAACTCCCTGAGATGGCAGTAGGAAGAAACCTTGAGAGGAACCAGACTCAACAAGGAACCCATCCTCATTTGGGTGATAACAGATAATAGGGATTTATCTGCAGTCATACTGTGTGATAAATTGTATATATAAATATAGCTAAAGTAATAAATAATATTAATATATAAATATATTAAATATAAATTGTAAACCATTGCAATAGGGTAAGCCAGAACGCAGATGCATGAACAGTGAATGGGATGAATCACTTGGTGAGGAGGGTGGTGAAGTGAGGGTTATGTGAGCCAGTGCATAGAATTCATTCCTTGGATCTTTGGCAATAGCGGTAGGCATTCTAGGTTGTTCAACGGGCTGGCCTGACTAAGGCTGAAGATTAAGAATCCAAGAAGGCAGTCGAGCTTCAGCGAGGGACTCTTTTCAACAGTTGAGCTTCGGTAGAGAACCTTTCTCTGTGGTTTGCCCCATTTTGGGGGATCTCCGAAACACTTGGAGTCTGCAAAGGGAGAACAGAGGGAGCAGATCCATGAGTCATGCACCCAGGAAGTACTACTCACCGGACTGCCATTCAACGGTCCTCTTATAGGGCGCTGATGACACCAGGATGGGGCCTGGTAGATGGTAAGAGGTGCTGACAGTAGACTCGCCATCACAGCACATCTACCAGCTTTGAGCTCATACCAGGAGATGAGGAGAGAGTAAGTATGGTGCCTGGAGAGACCATCCTTATTGCTGTGCTGTGCTCTAGGTCTGTTCAGGATCGAGAATGAGTAGTACCATCTATCATGTAATCAGTGGGTGATGCAAGGATTGGTATCCTTAGCTCTTGCCATCTACTGTAGGGGATCAGTGACCAGAGTGAAGTGCCATTTTGCCAGGTAGTATTTCAGCCCCTCTACAGCCAACTTAATGGGATAATCCTTTCCGTTCTTAGTTAAGGATGGCTCCAGGCCCGGTTTCCAAGGCATCTATATGTACTGTACCAGGAAGGGACGGTCGAAATTGGGGTTACAGAGGATAGAGGAGCTGGTAAGGTGGCTCTTCAATTGGTAAAATGCCACCTTTGTCTCTGCTGTCCACTGCATCTTTTCAATTTGTTTATTCCAGAGCAGGTTCGTGAGGAGTCCTTTTTTTCTTATGGATTTAGCAGTCCATGGCCAATCTAATAATCCAGGTACTGTGCCTCGGTCTGCTAGTGGCCCTGCTCAGTGCAAGGCGATGTTCTCCTTGGCTTTGGCTGTAAGTGCCACTTGGCAGTATTCCTCGGTCAGATCAAGCGTGGTGATGAAGCAAACTTTTCCTCACTGACTTTGAAAGTGGGCCAATCAGGTCTATGCTGATGCGCTCGAACAGCACACTTATAATAGGCAGTAGTGGGCATTCACTCATCATGTGGAGACTTTGGCCATTGCATGAGCGGTATAGCTTTTCTCCTCGTCTTTGTTGAAAACTTGGCTAATTTTCCATATATAGTTTACATAACCATTTCTTTCTTGTTTCTTTTCCAATTCTTAATACAAGTGCCATACACTGAGCAGTCCAGCAGAATTTACCACCATCTATCATGTACATTTATAACATGGAAGAACATAAAACTAGTAAACCTACTTTTACTGGGTAAATTAATGTGGTAATCGAACACCTCCTCTTTGAATTGTAGGAGTTACAGTCCAAGTGTAAAAGAAATTTGTCTAGTATGCTCTATAGTGGTATTGGACCTCCCAGACACCTGGCTCATAACTCAAAAATATCTGTCAGATGTCAGAAAAAACATGGGGGGGGCGGGGGTGAGACTACAAAAGTTTATTAACTTAATTATCTATTGGTTCCTTATCTTGTATTCTCTATTAACTCTCTTTCCCTTTGCCTTCTGAGTAAGATTAGAGAATAGGATAAGATAAATTGTTTAAAAATGTGTTCTAATTAGCAATGTGCCAACAGCATTAGGGACATGCTGAAAATAGAGTTAGTAATACATTGACTGTTCTGATAAATCACATGTCTAATCTCATGTTTTCCAGCTGTCCAATAATACAACAAAATAATAAACCTTGTTTATAATAATTACCTTGTTTTATGCTTGGAAACATATACAGTATAATCAGTAATTTGATGTGATTTGTCTTCATGTCTAGTCAGATGTCTTGCCTCATAAGCTGTGTAGACATGCCTTCAGGTACTGTGCCTTCTATCCAAGCGTCACAGGCAGCTAGAGTCAAGACCCTTATCAGATATGTAATATACTGTATCTGTGAAGTGTGAAAAGGTATAGCTTGTATCATTAAAAAAAAAAAAAAAAACCATTATTACCTTTCAGAAACAAAACTAATGTCTCTTCATACCTTATCAACCACCTCCAGACTCGGACTGGGAGGAAATATGGATATAGAAAAGAAGGAAAAAACAATAGACATAATAAAAGATGCTAAAGAAGTATAGACTACTGCAGTGTAGACTACTTAAAAAAAGAGAAGGAAATCACCTTAAAATAAATGTTGCTAGTTGTTTTAATGAACGAAGCATAAAGTACCAAGAGCAGATAATCTCAAAGCATTCTTATAGTTCTGTAGAATCCATAACTCAATCAGCTAATAGTTTTTTTTTAACATTCTGTTTTTATATATATTTATGTGGGGGCCTGCTGTTCCTGAACTAAAAAACTTCTATTTACAGATATCGCAATAACAACTTTTTTTGTTTATGTGAAATGCAATAAATGTGCATTTAAATATTCTATTCCAACTGCAGCACATACGTTATCACAGACATATTGACAAACAGTATCTGATGACAAAATGATTTGTCCATCTCTCTAGGGTACATACTGTAGCTATCAAGCACCTTGATCAAAGGAAAACATTTACTCTGTAAGGAAATCACATTTAGCTAGAAAGGTTTTGCTCATCTTTGGGCAGACGTTATAACTGTTTCTATAACTGTACTTGTTACTGTACTGTACTTGTTAGAGTAGGTAGATAACCTAGATATGACTAAAGGGTAAATAATTTGGTATTTATGGTTTCTAAAAGTTTCTATAAGCATATTTTGGTTGTTTACCAGAATACAAGACCAAAATATTTGTTATACTATACTTTAATAATATAGTTTTTCCAGACTGCCACAAATGTCATCTCAGATTACTCATACATTATCAGTTTCTAACCTTCGACAGAATTGCAGCCCAAGGGTACTAGCCAGCTGTGATTAAATCCTCAAATGATAAATCCAGTTATTTTAATCGTCCCAAATCTCAACATACCTATTTCCAATCTCCGTTTGTTCAATTTCAATGTGGTTGCACCCGCTGTATCCTCAGGTTCCTGTTCTTGGCAGATTAAGATTATTCTCTTTCTATTAAAAGTGGCTATTTGAGTTACTGTAGTTGAGTTATGTCTTGTCAACTCAAGCCACTCTGTCCATTCTCCTCTGACCTCTGCTATCAACATGGCCTTTCCAAACAAAGAACATTCATTCACCGGATGTTTTCCTAAAATGGGGAGATCAAGGGTGCCAGTGATCATTAGATCAGTTATAAAGGTGTGCATTCTACATGCACTCCTACAGATTGTAGGTCGACGTTTGATGTGTAACATAAAAGACATAAAAGAGATTCCACACTGCATCGCCTCCCTCACCCTCACTCCGAAAGATCTGGCACATGCTGTGATGAGGGAACAAAGGAGAGCTCTTTTACTAATTTTTCATTCCGCTGTATTAGCAGACATCCACTGAGGTGTACTGCTGGCATGAGACTCGTTCCTCGCACCCTTTTTAATGAAAGAGCATGAGTAGAATTTTTGGGGCCATTGAGTTATTGAGGAAATGTAGCATGTAAAAAAAAGAGAAAAAAACACACAAATTGCCCAATGCCCCTTTTAATAATGAAAAAATTATTATGTAAAACAATACAGTGAGGCTTGCACTAATACACCAAACAACAATACCTTGAACCACTGCCTAGCTGGACTGTTGCCGATTTCAAGTAAGCAAAGTGGTAGGATTATCTTTTTAAAATAAAAGATGTGACTAATGACTAAATGTAAAAATGAAGAACTTTCTTTTTCATTTGAAGACGCACTATAAACAATAAATGTTAATTGTTGTTGGGACTCAAAAATGCTATCAAAATAAAAAATATATATATTACATAAGCAGTTTGAGACACATCCACTAGTTTGTTTCATTTAGGTGGATGGATGGGCAAATTAGTCCATTTTATAGCTGAAATACATGTCAGCATAGTGAAAAATACTATAAATAATAAGTTTCCTTTAAATTAAAATTTTGAAACTGACATCCAGAAGCTCAAAAAGCTCCAAATATCAGCAAATAATATGCAATTTGCACTCTGTTTATGATTAGAAACCTGTTTTGTAAGGTTGAGAAATGTAATGCATGTCTGACTGATATATCTTTTGTTTGAAGCTAACTTTATCATAGTACTTACTGGATTTAGCAACCACTGGTACATTTCCATAACTGCTGCTCTATACCCACAGTTCTTCATCACACCCATACAATCTGACTTTGTACCAACACAGTTGGGTAAAACATCCAGTCTCCTTGTGCTTGTCTGAGCATGTACAGTACTGCAGATGTCAATGCCAATAATATACAGCATTGTTTCGTTAAAAGAAAATCTCAAAAGGATATAAACACAGCACATATTAAGCGTACTGTTTTGGGATAATTTGGAAGTTAATGCTATGTGGAGTTACGATTGAAAAATATATTGCATTAATTAAACTGAAGGAATTAAATGACACAAATGTTTCTTTTGCCAGCACAGACTGAGCACAAATGAATAGGATTTACCAGTGTGATTAGGCTGTGGTTTGTGAGTCTTATGTGATGAATCCTGCCTTTCTTTTCACTGCAGTTGAAGTATACAGTATGACTTAACAACTTTCCTTTACCAGCCTGAACACAGCATTAAGTGGCACAAATTATGGTATGATTTTTATGGTGACATGGTGCATCATGTTTTCATCAGCCACAAAATTTCTTGATATTATTATTATTATTGATATTTTTCAGTCAGAGAAGGGAAAGAAAATCTAAAGTTGCTTCTTTCTTGCTTCAAGTCAACACAATTGAACAATTAGTTAAGAGTTATATAAAGTCGTTAATCACACACAAAGTAACCTGAGCAAGATCAGTGTTATGAGAAGAACCAAACTAATCCTATATGCTAATTATAAAATAAATTCTAAATTGGTAGCTTATTGTTGATGAGCTTTTATGCTGTTTCAACAAAGAGGTTTTTGGGGGATTTCCTGTTTAACATGAACAGACATGCCTGATCTGAATTGGATATTTACCAAAAGACATGATATTAAAAAGTAACTGTTCATACTGTTTTGGGGAAGTTCAAATGGCACTATTTTTATACATTTTATAGCACTAGTATACATTAGACAAATCTACTCTGTCTAATGTAATAATTCCTTCTATTATTTTAATGCATTTCTTTTGTTTCTAAATTTTTCTTGGTTTTATCAGTCCAACATCCAACAGTCCAACAAGGTACCATAATGGAACACTGGTAAACATCCTCTTAGTGTATGTTCCTCTATGGTTAAAATAGAAAATGTTGCAAACATTTGGCCAAAGTTATTAAAATGCCCAAATAGGGATGCAGATATGTTGCTGCAAGAATGTTGCTATCTTTGGTCAGTCATTCCATTTCTTTTCATTATGCTAAGTTTAGAATCACAGTAAAAGAATACAATTAATTACACTATTGGACCATTGGTTCATGAAGCAATAATCACTGTCAACAGAAATCCTTTAGTTTGTAATCATTTGGTATACTGGCTTTGGATTTTAAAAAGAATCAATTGACTTTTTATATCTCAAATCATCAGTTGTAACAAAGCTACCAAGGGGAAGTCATGACAGGGAACATGACATCTATTCGGAGATAAACTAGCTTTACATGGTTTGATGTTTGGCTTCATTTTGCTGTCACAAACAAATTACCCACCAGAAAAGCATTCTTTGGCCTTCAGTTGAGACCAGGAGTTTATACAGGAATATATAATGTGACAAGCTTGTCAGGGACCAATTTAGTGCCAGTGCCATTAAAGACAAAGTTAAGGCACTGTCAAGATTTATTTTTTCATTAAAATCTCAGCATGTGACCACTGTTACACTTGTCTAAAAATCAAAGGAACATCAAAGGACTGCAGAAAAACCTACAGAGCAAATATGATAGTAGGACAGGAAAAATCTAATTGAAGAGTGCTAATGTAGAGAAAAATGTTGACCCCATTTTCTGATTAAACCTATATTGTGCTGATTGATGATGTAATCATTGTAGAAGCATGGTGTAAAATCTTTAGAAAGGCTCTAGCATTAAGACTGTCTTAGTCTAAAGTCCACAAAAACAAATCAGTCACCAGGTCTCTCCATTTACACACTCCTTCCTGATTTGTCTGTAGAGAACAAAAACTGACATTTGGGCTACTCTCTCTAAAAAGAATGCTAAGTATCGACCATTGTTCATGAAAATTTCAGCAACAATGGCCAAAATTCATCCTGTTCTCAGAACAGAAACATCATAAGGGTAATTCAAACATTCAGGCTTTGTAAAATAGCCTGAATGTTTGAGTTAAAGTGATACTTAGATCTAGGGCAAGGTGCAACATGACAAAAGAAATAAAATATTATAGATACTGATGATTAAACACACTGGATTGAGTTGAAAGCAGCATGAAAAGAATCTAAAGTCATACTAATGGATATGTCTATTAAAAAACAGATTTTAGTTTAATAAAAATAAACAATAAATAAAATAACCAGGGATGTTATTTGAGAAACAACCACTAGACTGTCAGGAGTAAATAATTCAGAGATTTATTAAATTATTTTAGAAAAATCAACTGTTTGATCTACCATTTGAGTTGCATTGATTAATTACATACATGGAACATGAAAGACACCATACAATCAGAAAAGGTTTGAATAGACCAAGCACCTCATAGCAGGAAAATCTAACATTTCTGTCTATATACTGACACTAAGTAGGGTATATATGTATTTATATCAGCAATGCATATTAGAACATATCTCCATTTTCGTTAGAACAGTAAACACAGCTAATTGACCTATAAGTCATTTTATTTCCCCAAAAACTGACTAAATGCTCTTACCAGGTGCTCCTCTTCATCAACAAGTCAAAATATTCAAAGTAGAAAATTCTGAGTGAGATGATAAATGTCCTGTGTATCACTTTTAACAGAGCAGTTGATTCTAGACCCCTGCACTATCTCTCACCCACTCATACAATAATACAGAAAGTACAAAACGACCCAAATCCAAGACTCAAATATGTGGAATGAATGAATGAAGACCCGTGAACTCTGCCCTTCTTTTTCCTTTCTCCTTTCCCATAAGCAGAGGTCAGACAAAAAATGCCAGGCTGTGGTTGCCAAGCTTGGAAACTTTCTAAAAGGCTTTGTTCTCGAGCCCCAGATGCAATCGGGTTACAAGCCTTCTCCTGGACTCTGGAGACGACAGGCAGCACAGTGCGTGACACCAAGAAGACAGAGAGAGTGGAGAAATGACTCCCTCTCCAGTTAACAAGGCCAGTTTTGTGCTGCTCAAGTCAAATAGACCTTGTTTAGGACTTCTTCTTCCTGCCAAAGAACTCCCGCCCCGCCCCACCAACCCCCCGTAATGACAGTAGCTCAAACAGAGACAACGGTTCTGCTATTTTTACTGGTGTCTAGACCAGAGAGTTAAGGATGAGTGATGAGAAAGGCGGACAAAGTACTTGTTTTGAAAAAGCAATCATGAAGCTCTCACAGTAGAACCCACCCTCTGCCTTGGTTCGAAAATTATTTATGAGAATTCTGTCATGTTAACAGATCAAAGAAAAAAAGTTGCATGCTTGTCATGGGCTTCCAGTTACATCAGTGTGCCCATCCATGCTAGCACTGATAATGGGTGATTCACAAATGATTCAGTTGTGCTGAACAACTCTTATATAAATCATCACAATTGATTTCATTACCATGATTTCTTCATTACGTTACCAATTCATCTATGCATCCAAAGTGGATAGAAACAAATGTTCTTTTTTTTTTACTTTGTCTTGTTTGAGTGCGTATAGAAATGTTTGTAGCATTTCCACCATTTGATGTTTAATCCTTGTATAACGTTATTTAGTTGATTAAAGCACACATTTACATTCAACTGACACTTTTTATTTTTGTGATTTTTATCATTATCTTGAGTGTGATTTATTAATTCGCTACTTAATCATGCTGAATCAAACCAGTAAATTATCTGGGTTATTTTTTTAACATATTATGATGAAGAAATCTTAAATTAATGACATTAGTAACCTTTATATGTATCATTGCCATCTATTAGCATAATGTACAGTACATACTGTATGCAGCTAAAACCTCAAGTTTGCTTTTCTGCTTCCTGAGGCTAAAAAAAGATAATCAATATAGTCAGAATTAGGACGGGCAAACCAAGGAACAGAATTATGGTGAACCACAAAATGTTATCTGTATTATGATATTTGCAGATCTCCAACATCCCATATGCACTACTGTATGTTTGTCAAAATGATGAAAAAACAAGTCAAGAGATTTAAAAAAATCTATATATACTGTATATTCTATCTATAATATAACAGATCAGTTTCAAGATTCTATAAGTAAAATTTATTGGATTAAAATACTAATATGATAATATATCAAATCATAATTTCAAGATCATCATAAATTATAATTACGATATACCTAATCATACAATATAAGATAGAAATGTATTATCTTGGGATACTATGGAGTTTTGAAGGCACATGCTTACAGAGCCTTTTGTGTAATGTTAACAGTTTAATGTTATTTACAAAAGAGGACTATGTTGTACGTATCATATGACATTTTTTTTGTCCAAAAAGAAATCTGTCATATTTAAAAATGTCAAATGTCTGTTTAACCACCTGTAATTAAACACGAGCTATACTAACTACAGTACACATTTGTCTTATGATGTCATGCTGTCAAAACCTATGCCTGATGTCAACAGGGATTTACCTCCATCAGTGCTGCCAGGGATGAAAAAAATGCAGTAGATTAAAAGCTCCACAGGGTTCTCATATGATGGCTAGCCGTCAAATACATAAAAAAAACTCCTTCAAATTAAGTGAAATGAAGTGCCCTCTAGCTTGCTTCTATGTGTTAGATGTGTTGCCCCTATGTGTGAGAAAACATGATGAATCTTCCCCTGGGGTGTCTCTTCTATGGAGAATATGTGAGGAAGTGTCCCATATGGTTCCCCCACATGGAAGTGCATTACTGTGTCTTTTTGGTGGGCGAATGCAAATGCAGTTCCTTTATACTGTAGACCTGCTACATCTATGACAACAAGATAATTTTTCTGCCCTTCTGACAGCCCTTGTCCAACCCTAAATCTCATGACAATAGCATAACGCATCATGGCACAAACATGTAATTGCTTATGTCTATAGTCAATATACAGTTTAATGCAATAATTACTATATAAAATTGCTACCTTTCCTTATTTATATTTATACTGTGCATTTTAACAAGTATTAGATTGTTCCTGCTGTTCGAGTACACAATGTGCGCTTTGTTGCAGGTCACATGACCTCATTTTAAAGGCCAGCTGAAATCCTTTTCTGAACGAAGAGATGCACATGAATGTTAGCTGTTGCTTTCTGTGTTTACTCCGTAATCTAATTTGCAAGTTGGGCACAAATGCACAACTGACATCCTCCCCAAGTGAAGGAAACACACTGTATAATGGTAAAAAGTCTACACAATAAATGGTTGAGTTTTGAAGGACTGATACATTTCCCTTGGTTGGAAATATGTTTGAAATATAGAGAAGAATGAAGCAAAATGCTGTATGAAATAGTTTGTACTTTTTTATAGTACTGAGTGCATCTTGTAAAGGGAAAGAATGTAGCTACACTTAAAAATTAATAAATAAATAATGCTTTATATTTCAAGACAAGGTTAATTCATTCATTTCCATTAAATAAAAAATGGGTTATTTAGGTATTTGTTAAGGATTCTAATCTAATTCTTTTAATGAGAGGTGTAAAGTGTGACTTGGATGTGTTTTAAAACATGCCAAATGAATAATGCGACAGGTTGAACTCTAGGGTCACTGCCATTTGAAATATCTGGAAGAAATTTGTAATTTGTGAAAACATTCTTTAAGTGACTGCCATAGCTTTGTACACACACAAGAAGTCATCTTTCCCACTCATAATGAACGCGTGTTATGAATGTAATTGCACTTTGAATGCATTCCTTTTAAATGATGCTGACTGCTGTAAATGCCATGACCCATGAGAATGATTTCAAAACAATCTTCTTTTGACAAACATTCTTAAAATTCTATCTGAAAAAAATATATAAATAAATAATAATAATAATAATAATAATAATAATAATAAA
>JAQMYJ010000008.1:12461783-12481557 GCA_030014305.1 Clarias laeviceps | reverse complement strand
TTTTCTTTGCTTTGTCCAGTTTGGTACAGTTTCATCCAGATATCACCCTGCTGCAACTCTTCTCGTCCTCTATGGAGTGTGGAATCCGTATTTGGGACCTGCGCACCAGCAAGTGCATCTGCATCCTGGAGAGCCACTTCAGCGCAGTCACGTCACTTGCCTTTTCTCTCGATGGCTTCACTTTAATTAGGTAGACTGAAAGGAATGGTGGAGTTAAAGTTTAAGTAAATATTCCAGCATGGTTCAATGTACTGAGGTTTTTGGCAATAATAAATGCTGGAATGCAAAAGCAAATAGAAGATACATTAGTAGAAAATATTCTAAAATTTTTGTATTCATGGTTATAAATGGGCTGTAATTGCTGTGAACACTATTTTTCATTGTAAGTTTACATGTTTAAAACAGTGCATGCTCTCAGTGGTTTACTCCTGGTGCTTTACTTTTAATTCGTTATGAACTTAGAATTCCTCCCTTATGCATATCTAAGCTGAACTGTGACGCTGTGTTTGATTCCAGCTCTGGTCGAGACAAAATCTGCACAGTGTGGGACCTTAAAGAGAGGAAAGTAAAGAGAACCGTTCCCGTGTATGAGGTATGAATTTTTGTATTGTGCATGGGCGTTCTGGTCATACTTGGACTTTTGATTGTGCAGGATGAATGAACACATAAATTAACACTTCCATCATTTCTTTGTATTATTCCCTGCTACACTAATGCACTTATCCCAGGGTTCCCCTAGTGTCCAGATACGGTCAAGGTAGAACGTTTTCTCAGTACATGATCAGACTGCCTGCATCACGTCTGAAACCCTGGTCTCCCAGGAACTCCTTTAATGGCCAAAACATTAAAGCTGTTTAACTGCGGCTAAGAGTCCCATCACTGTATTGTACTTGAAGTCTTCTGTAAACGTCAATCTGTTTTATAGCGAAATTCAAAAGAAATTTCATCACAGGTCCAAGGTGGACTTGAATGTACCTTGCATATTGTACACATGTTTTATTGCATGTTTATTTTGCTCAGTAAGTAATAAAAGAAGTGGGGGTTGACTTCTGTCATTTGTGTGTATGTATGTGTCTGTCTTTTTTTATGTATTTATTTATTTAATTTGTTGTATTTAGGCTGTGGAGGGTGTAGTCATTCTTCCAGAAAACGAGGATTACTCAAAGCTTGGCGTGAAAAGCAAAGAACTACACTTTGTCACTGCTGGCAGTAAAGGTAATCTCTCTTCCTCTCCTGGAAAACATTGACTCACTCACATTACTGTTTAGTGATTCAATTCCTGACTTATATAAAACACTTGACAAGTTTATGACTACCCTGTATACTATGTTGTGTGTTAATGTGTTATAGTCTGCACAGGTATGTCTTGTGATGTACTGTGTGCATCATCGGTGGGCGTTTCTGACGTTTGGTTAAGTTTTTTTTTGTCAAGTAAACACGATCAAAGCTTACTGGATTCAGATGAATAATCATGTTGTTTATTGCATCACCCATTTTACGTAACCACTACATTTCTAAATAGACAAAACCTACAGTGATTGTCTCTCTTGCTCGAGACTTTAATTGTGGTATTATTAATGTGATCGTTCTCCTGTGCCATATTGTCCAGTGCATAAGGAAGATCTAATCGTCTCCTCTTGTCCCGTAGGTGTGCTGAGGGTCTGGGAGTCGAGCTCAGCACGGTGTGTGTTCACACAGACGCTACCGAACGCTGCAGGCTCTCAGTCAGAGCAAGAGGACGGGGATCCTCTCAGCTTGGTGTACTGCATGTTTCTGCCTCTTTGCAACCGCCTGGCTACAGTCACGGCCGAGCACAACATCCTGTTCTACCAGCTGCCCTCTCTCACTGTGCAGCACCAGGTGAGCACCGATCCGTCAATAATGTACCACCCGAACACTTTTCTTAGACGTTTGGAATCACTGCAGCGTCTGTGCAAATAAATTGAGAAATGATGTATTTTAGGTATATTTATTAAAATATTGGCAGAAATGAAAACATTTTCAATATGCTGATCAGTTATGGCATCAGTTATGCCTCAGATTAGTTGGATGACAGTTTGCACTGCATATCCAATTGATTTCCTTGATTTATGCCGGCCAATAATTTGACCTTTTATAAAACGTGCTTTTTTTTTTCTTTTCTTTTTTTTTTCTGGTGCCAGGCAGTATATCATGTACTGTTATATAACGTTATATTGTGCACGTTTGTTTTGAAACGAAATGGCTTATGCTTTGATTGTTCAATCTGTTCTGCTTTTTCCTGAAGTTCGTGGGCTATAATGATGACGTCCTGGATGTCAGGTTTCTGGGAAAACGGGACAGTCACATAGTTGTGGCCACAAACAGCTCACAACTCAAGGTGTTCGCGCTGGCCACCAATAGCTGCCAGATTCTTTACGGACACACAGGTCAGTGACGGCCAGCAGATGGCACTGTGGCTATACAAGTGCATGTAAATCTTGCGATCAGTATGATTGTGTATACTGTATGTGCGTGGTCTTTAGGATCTAAATGCAAAACTGTAAAATTTAAATCAAGGTTTGTGCATATAGTCAGTCAGGGTCACTCTGTCAAATTCCTCTTTGCAAATTCCAGTGATTGATATATATATTTTTATATATATATATATAGACACTGTCCTGTCACTGGATGTGTTCAAAAATCGTTACATGTTTGCAAGCTGTGCCAAGGTAAGGGGATTTTTTTTTTTTATTAATTTTTTTTCAATTTGAGTGAGGAAATTAAAGACTCACATCAAAATACAGAGGTGTCTTGGAAGTTGCTACTGAAACCTCTTGCGCCTAATGTAACTGCATGTGTGTGTGTACACAGGATAACTCTGTGCGGGTGTGGAAGATGGACCTTGTGACCGGTCATGTAGAGTGTGTGGCTCAAGGCCATGGCCACTCCAACGCTGTGGGCTCCATTTCCTGCTCCAGGTCACACACAAAAGCATATATTAATAATTGCAATAGAAGCAACGGCTGTTTAAGAGTGCTTTCACATTGTGGCCTCAGGCCCAGACCCAAAGACACTTGACTCCAAAGTTTGTTTTGCTTGCATAGTTTGAATGCTCTGTATTGTGCCTGTGCACGGATCAGTGTACCGTGTTTGAGTCCACCTGAAAAAGAGCACAATAAGTAGTACTATTGTACCCGTGTGTAAGCTTTCCACTTTGAGAGAGTTTGCATGACAGAGCTTTGTGTTCTGCCATTAAAATAAGGGAATTACTAGGAACAACTGTTTGTAGCTGCTACAATCTAATAGTAATATAACGCATCATTCTTTAATTATTAATCAGATAAATGTATGAGGGGCGCAAACTACCTTTATTCTCTATAAAAAAATCCCCTGGAGCGAGGTCAGGACTGTACGAGGGATGTGGCAATGACTCCCAGCCGAGTCCCTGTAATGTACAAGTGGTGTTTGTTAATGATTGTGGGAACCGTACACAAATGGATGCATCTCGTCCGCAAGTTGGCATCGATGTTGAAGGATCTGGCGTTCCACTCACTGAACACTAACAGACATGACTGCAATGGGTTCTGAGCCACCATGGCCGCGAACATCATTCACAGCCGCCCCTAAAACCTTTGCGTGTTAAAAGCGTAAAAGCTTTACTTGATAAGTGGAGTAATTTTATGCTCAACATTATGCTCTAGAATTCCCCTAATTTATTCTGTAACTACATATCATTCCTGTTAGGTTCCCTGTACTTCCTTTATGTATAACCAAAACGAAATAATAAACCAAGACTTTATAGAGCTTTCTCGCTTCAATAAACAGCTATGAGGATCAGCTCACAGCAACCTATTATCAGTTTCTCTGAAATCACCATGGCATTTTCCTGGCTGTGTCTTTTTCCTGCTAAGAGTTTAGAAAACCCTTTGTGATGATAAGATGATAAGAAACCGAAAGGGAAGCTGAATATTTTATGAAAAAAAAAATTAACAACCTTGAACAAACACTTTCTGTTCAATGTCTTTGCAGATTAAAGAAGGCCTTTCTGGTGTCTGGAAGTCAGGACTGCACTATCAAAATATGGGATCTGCCTGATAATCTTCCTGGTCCAGGTGTCGAGCCAGTCCAGCTTAGTGCCCGAGTCACTGAGAAGGCCCATGATAAAGTTGGTCATTGTTTTGAACCCTTTCTTTGTTTTGGCTTAGTGTGAGAACGACTGCAATGTGTTCGAGGGCCATTTTAGTTTTTATTTCCGGAAAAAAAAATCTCTTTGGTAAGAAGGAAATACTATCGGGTGTCATGCCGTTCAGTGTGTCTGAAAGGCAAAATGAAAGCTTTGTTCACTTTTTAAGAAAGCATGGATGACACCCGCTATTATTGCAGCAAGAGTTGATTTACTGCAATCTTTTTCTTGTCATTTAAACAGACTTAAGGGAAGGTTTAAGGGAAGTAGCTTACCAGAACAATACATTACTAATATGATTAGTGTTTGATTTCAGCAGTTAAAAATGTGCTATAGACAAAAAGGGATATTAAATCAGTATTTTATAAGTAGCATTACTTCCCTTTAACTGATTGTTTTAATCGATGAAGGGTTGTGAGCTTTGGCATGATGCCATGTAAAGACAATGTTGGCGCTTGGAAGTTGATTATTTTGTGTGTTTTTGATAGAATTTATAATTTTTTTTATCATTCTTACACAGCGCAGCAGCAATTAACCCTTGACGAGGGTTAGTAATGGAAAAGACAAGGAATTGTTCTTTTATAACTATTTATAGTTGCGTGTAATGTTGCAAAACCTTCATGAAAGGTGGTTTGTTTTTGTTACCACTTAAATTACAGCAGCATTACATAATAATTTATTCAGGTTTTCTTGAAGATAAAATGACAAATTAATGCAGCCTTATAACAAACTGGGCACTTCTACCAAAAATTCGTCATACAGAAAGCTTCAACCGTACTGTAATATATCTTTTTATTTAATAACAAAATTTGCATTATCAAACGCTTTTGTCAATGCAATTATTATTATTAGACTTTGTTCACCTTATCAGTTCTTTTGAATGAGAGGTTGCTATTATATAATTTTGTAGGCAACAGTACTAAAACTGTTCCGAGTAAGATTTCAGAATTAATTAAGAATTTCAGGATTAAGTCCTTCTCAAATGTTCCTCTCAGTCAGCCATTTATTATATTGTTGCACTTGTTCTTTTTAGGATGTAAACAGCGTGGCTGTCTCACCCAATGACAAGCTGCTAGCTTCTGGTTCTCAAGACCGCACAGCCAAGCTCTGGTCCCTGGTCGACATGAGCCTGCTCGGGGTCCTCCGCGGTCATCGCCGAGGCATCTGGTGTCTACAGTTTTCTCCTGTGGGCCAAGTGCTAGCCAGTGCCTCAGCTGATGGCACAATCAAGCTCTGGGGCCTTCATGACTTTAGCTGTCTCAAGGTATTTCACACAGCATAAGCACATAAGTCACACAGGCAGCAGTTTTGCTGATAAAACGAGTGGAAACAATGTTTTTCTGAGAAGCATGTTTGATGTTAATGTGCATCTCATGGTCAGGTTAAGCTTAATTTTTTTTCCCTTCTATTCTAATCTTATTTTCTGCAGACGTTTGAAGGACACGATGCCTCTGTCCTGAAGATAATATTTGTCAGCCGAGGCACTCAGATAGTTTCTGGGTAAGCCACACCATCCTGCAAGTGCTACACATTTTTTCGGCTTATCTTAAGTGTCTTATCTCATTTACCCGACATCATCACGTGACTTTGATCACATCTCCAGCTAACCAGCATAATGTAATCTTCACAGATATATATATATATATATGTATTTTTTTTTTTGCATGCTTCCTCAGCGTGCCACATTAATAGGAAGACCCGTAGCACAAGGCATAAAATCACACCATTACAGGTCAATAGCTTCAGGAAGTGCTGTGTGATCTATGTGACATCGATGAGACAATCAGCTTTAAAAAAAAAAAAAAAACATGGTCAAGATCACATTTGTCTTCATTGTGCAGTTTGATGTGAAAATTCCGTGAAAAATGTACACTAGAATGGCATAATTTGAAAATTGCTATATAAGCAGGTAAACGGCTGTTCCTATTAATATGGCCAGTGACTGCCTATAGAATGAGGCACAACAGACACAATTTGTTTTATTTTTTTCCTCATCTTTGTTTTCTGTTTGTCTGGTAGTGGTTCTGATGGTCTTGTGAAGCTCTGGACCATTAAAACCAACGAGTGTGTGAAGACCTTTGACGCTCACCAGGATAAAGTGTGGGCTCTGCACGGCAACAGCAGCGATGATCTGATTGTGACCGGATCCGCTGATTCCAACATCACAGTTTGGAAGGTCTGATCGTCTAGCTTTTTGTACCACTGGGTTAAAAGTGAGGTATTGTTATGGTGATATTTAAAGCTATGCAGAGGACAGAGGCATGCATAACCGCAGAAACTGGATTATTTATTGAACTACAGAAGGAACTGGTGTTTCATGTCTTATAGGCTAATTAAGTAGAAACTGATTAGAAGTCACGGCACTTTGGTCTTGACATTATGATTGGTTTGCATGATTTCTCTGTATGTAATGTGATTTCAAAAGGGATTTTATACGATATTATTAGTGCATAAACTCCAAGGTGGAGAGATCCCATTGACAAGGTGCAAAGGAAGCAATAAATTTTGTATAACTTGGTATGATAAGCTAAATATGTGCACAAATAAAAGCAAGTTGAAAACAAGCACCAGTAGTTCCTTGATCTGGCTGTTTCTGCTATTTCTTTTTTCAGGATGTCACAGAGGAAGAACTAGCAGAGGAGCAGGCGAAGCAAGAGGATCAGATTCTCAAGTAAGATTCCTCAAGTTCGTCATTGTGCTTGTGTTACAATTTACAACAATGTAAAAGTAAGACATGGAATGGTAAGTAATTTAAAATATCCTGTATTCTTAGAGTGAGAATACTATTCGATAATATGTTGAAAACCATGCAGTAGTGTTCATAGAGCGGCGCACAGGCAGGTTAGGTTGAAGTTACATTACACGCTGCAATCCGAGGCGATGATTGGCATAGGGAACTGAAGGTCATGGAGTGTGAGTGAAGTTCTGTGCCATGCATCCAGTCAGCACAAATCTAAGTCGATTAAACAGCCCAACCTTACATACCTTAATATTTCTGTTCTCATGGGTGGTTTAAGGGAGTTTTGTATAGTCTGTAGAGTCTCAAAGCACCTTGCTTCGATAGTCATCATTGCTTATAATGGTTCAACTCTTCATTTCAGGCAACAGGAGTTATCTAATCTGCTTCATGAGAAGAACTTTTTAAAGGCTCTGGGCATAGCCATCTCACTGGATCAGCCTCATACTGTGCTTCGAGTCATCAAAGGTTTGTACGATCATCAGCCCTTACCAGCCAGATTTACTCCCTATGACCCCCAACCCCCCATCGTTGGGATTCAGACCCGGGATCTCCTGGTGATGGGGCTGAAATTAGTGCTGAAACTTGGCATAAACTTGTATCTGTGGATCACTTTACTGCCCATGCTGCCTTACCTGGGTTACGTAATACACTGGATATCAGTATTTCCAGATCAGTAACTGATCTGGAAATCAGTGTCTGCCGTTTTCCAAATACATGAGCTCATGGACACTCATGATTTGAATAACGTCACTTTTATTGGCCATGGGAGAAAAGGAGACTATGCCATCCCAGGAATAAACAAGTTGGCTGCATCCTATATACATCAAATAATTTGAGAGGTTATGGGCATTTTGAAAAATACTGCACAGTTCCAACATAAACAGAAATATCAGAATGCAGGGGAGTGTTCGAGACAATACACCACATAGTGGCACCCGGGTTCTCTGTAATATACTGACCACTCTTGTAACAAGAATGGTTTAATGGCTTGATGATATCTATTCAATTAAATTTTCTTAAATTTTTATAGCACTGTTAACAATTGTCATTGTTTTACAGCTTTACACATTCAAAAAAATATTATGGAAATTAGTATGAAATGTGAAAAATGTGTATGTCACAAGTCACAATATCTCTACTGTTTTTGCCACATACACAGTGATGCAGTCTAAGCCCAACTATATTTGCTATTTATCCTTGTTGTGCATCTGAAGTAAATATCCAGTGAAGAATACCCTCCCTAGCGGACAGAGATTTTAGTCGTGCGGATGTATAAAAGATATAAACAGGAGTGTATGGAAAACGCTTCTTACGTAGCTAAAATTTTACTTTTACAACATTTGGCACACACCCTCATCCAGTTTGACTGATGAGGTGAGCAGGTGAGGGCTAACGTCCTTGCTTAAGGACCCCGTCAGTGGTAGCTTGGGGGTGCTGGGGTTTAAACCTGTGACCTTCTGAACCACTGAGTTAACCCTGCCTTCAGCTGCCATGTCTGCATGTGTCAGGCCCAACTACTTGTATGGTTCTTGCGTACACCATACGATTTATTAGATACAAGCTACCTAGTACATTTCGCTGTAAAATTTTCCACCATGCGAAAGGCATGGGTTCGATTCCTAAGCAATGCTCAAACCCCAGTGCCGGTCCCAATCCCGGAAAGAATGTGGCGACCCCTCGACGGCAGCAGCGGAAAGACGAACAACAACAAACATGTACACACTTTACATGCGCTCATTGGTTTTGCCTCCATGAATGAAAGGTTAAGGTTTCCGGTTATTCAGGCTGTGTATGATAGGCGGTGACCACGCTTCCATGACGTTACAGGAGAAGTAGTTTTCCTGTAATCCAGTGTACAGTATGTGCAGGCATGTATCGGAAAAAATCCTGCCCCAGGCAGTCTCTTAAATGGATTCTATTTGTAGAAGATATGCAATGCTGCACCCCTTTTTTCCAGTTGTCTTTTTAGGAAAGTTCCTTTGACCAACTAAACAGGTTTAACACCCGCTTTGCTCGTTGAGTCATACTTACAAATTCCAAAAAAAAAACAAAAAAACATTTTAGTATGTATTTAAATGCATTAATTATATAAGCTGTGTATAATACAGCATTACAAATTATGTTTACAGAACAAATAAAATGAGTGATAATTTCATAATGGATAGATATAAATTTTATGAAAATCTTAAAATTTAAGAGAAGAAGTTTTTATAATATTCATGTAATCAAATTTTTTTAATGATAAAGTATATATCCAGAGCTTTTTTTATTAGTATGAAAGGTGTTACATAAGAGTGCTTTCAAGGCAAAGTAAATTAGATTATCACTGTACTGCTGTAGTGTGAGCAGAAAATGCATCTTGGAAAGCATAACACAACATTTTAGGCAGGATGGGTAACGGGGGGAGGGGGGTGGCAGGTGTAACTCAGTTTATTTTTAGGAAACTGAATCTCTGATTTGAGTTATGTGATGTGATGTATTACAAAGACAATCAGATGAAACAAATCTTTGTTAGAGGTAATCAGAATCAGTCAAATGGTCAGTAATTGTGAAACATTACAGGTTTAAAATATTTTATGATGGAATTGGTGGAATACCATGACACAGAGATTAATAGTCTTTATTAATTAAGTGAAGAAATATTTTTGTTGAACTCCAGCTACAGTCAGCAGTGAGACGAAATGAAAATAAAAGTGTTTCATCAGTTCCAGGAAAATGCTGTAGACTGAGACTGCAAATGTACGGAACGAACCAGGGGTCATGCATAAACTACAACAAAGTATTTGTAGAGAAATTAACTAGTTAATAACATAAGAATATCTGAGTTTCTTAAATAGTTTAATGATTCAATTTGAATTAAAGATAATTATAACTAATTATAACTATACAAAGGTCATTAATGTAGCCCAGTGGTTCCCAGGCTTGGTCTTGAAGCGGCACTGTCATGCACTTTGGTCTTTCCCTGGTCAAATACACACAGCATGTCGCAGTAAGGACGTTAAGTCCGTTAGTTGGTTACGTTGGTTAGAGGAGTATGAAATTCTGGAATTGTTGTCAAAAAAACAAGGCATGATGTACGTGTGTATGTACTTTCTTTTTCCATTGAAAATGAATGAATTAAAGTTCAAGCTTTGTATGATTTCGTCACACTGGTTGTGATCAGTGGTTGGTCCATTTTACAATAAGTATTTTGATACTGAGTAATGAGAGATGGTAATAAACAACCCTTAGTCGGAAACTCCAAACTAGTTGGAACTTGGCCAATCCTTTGTTGGAGATTGATTCATCGCAGGTGTAGACTGCTGCACTTACAATTAAGTTAAATGGATTTCTCTTTAATTGTGACTGATATATGTATAACCCTCTTGCTTTCTGTTTCCAATGAACTTTATATTGGCAGAAATCCAGCAAGAGGAGGAGGCCGAGCAGCATCTGGAGAAAACCATCCTTAGGCTACGGCAGGACCAAAAGGGTGAGCTCACACCACCATTCACTCCTCAGTTTGAGGACATCACAGCAGGAACATTATTGACATCAGTAATACCAAAATATGTAAAGATTGTTATAGTAATGAATGGTACAATGGTGGCCAGAAGTATTAACACAAAAGTGATATTCAATGTTTTAATGATATTCTTCCTTTTTTTTTAAAAAATGACAACATAATAAGAATATTACTTTATTTAATGAATTTGCTTTACAGCAATCGGTATTTAGTATGAAGTCGTTTATTCCTTAAAACTGCTGCATCCAACTGGGCATAGGGTCAAAAAGCTTCTGTAGTACTCTGGGATCACTCGCTCAATCCATGCCTGCTTGTTTGCTGAATGATCATGTTTCTTGACTGCTACTGTCTTCACAGTTGTCCAACAGTTTTCTTTTGAGTTGAATATCAATGTCACAGAGCCAGTTTTCAACAGATTTTCAGTTAATTAAAACAACTCTTTTGCCAGATAGGCTAGTGAAACTAATAAGTGAAATCATTAAAATGTATTTTTTTTTGCCCAGGGAGAACTATAATGCACACTATTTTGTGTTAATACTTTTGACCACTATTATGTATTATTGTATATATAATCTTTAAGAGTCACAATAAAATGTTCTGACCCTTGTGTTCTGTTCTGTGGGTAACCCCATTAAAGTACATACACAGGTCATAAATCAGTTCCAATTAAAAAAAAATTAAGTATTTTAAGTATTGCCTTATTTTTGATTTTTTTTTATTAATCATCTACAAAAATTAAAGCTCATATAAAGGGAAGATAATCCATTTTATTTGATTGTAAAGAAAAGAAATTTTTTTTTATGGTAATTATGTTCAGTGGTCCAGGAAATCATCTAGTTAAATCTTCTTGTGTGCTTGTATGTTCAGAGTCTCTACTGCGCTACTGCGTGGTGTGGAACACAAATGCACGAAGCTGTCTGAGCTCCCAGGCAGTGTTACAGGTGCTGCTGACTCACCTGAGCCCAGACGAGCTGCTGCAGTTCCAGGGAGCACGCACTCATCTAGAGGGTCTCATCCCTTATACTGGTTAGTACGATTTGTGGTGGATGCCTAGTATGTGCATGCCATTAATTTGTCCTGTTTCATCACATATAAAAAGACCCTAATTCAAGCAATCAGTATTTTGTAAAGATTCTAGTTGTGTTTCTAAAGCCATACTAACCTTTTGCAGACGCTACACTGTGTTCATGATAAACAGGCACTGATTTACAAAATCCATCCAATTTGTGCAATACATTTTTATCTCCTGGTTTATCTTGTTAGGAGCAGTGTTGGTTTAGTAGCTTAAACCTCTTACTTCTGATGGATCCACCCATCCTGGTACATATCCATCGCCATTACCGGCAACATAGTGGATGCTAGGTAGCTAGCTAAAGGCTAAGACTAAGTAATTTCACTTTTAGGCTGTTGGCTCTTCGCGGGAACTTACGGACCCTGTGGAACCTTGCGGCACATCGGGCAATTACTCTACTCGCGTAGGTGAGATAGAGGTATAATTTGTGCGTAATGTGTGAATATTGTCCTACCATGGTCATAAAAATGGGAATAAATACAATGGTAATCATCATTGGTCTCCATGGTACCTGGTTGGCCTGCAGAGGTTCCTAGATAGATGAATTTCTTTCTTTTATTCTCATGTTTTATAACATCATTATCATTACTATTACTATTATTACTGTTTAGATTTATTTATGAGGGGCATTCAAGTTAAACCAGGATTTGAGATGATATTTTTGGTGAATGAAAGCGTAAAACCGATTGATAGTTGCAGCCGACTTTGAGCACAGTACAGTGATGAGACTGTAAAACATTCAAATGGTGGAAACATTTTAAAGATTGCTGTATGTCCATCCCAGCCAAAGTGACTCTGAGCAGTTATTCTCATGAAAATTCAGCGAGTGAAACTCCTGAACCTTGAAAATGGACAGATAACTTATCGCCAACTTGCGGAAGAGACACCTCTGTCTATGGGAATTGTACACGATCATTTAAAAACACCACACACATTTTCTCCCATATCCATGACCTCACTCCAAGCAATTTCAACATGTTTGGCGAGTCCAACACTGGGATAAGTGCATTAGTGTAGCAGGGAATTATATGGAGAAATATAGATAGTGGAGAATAAAAGTTTTTACTCTCATAACTGAGTCTCAGTTTGTTTTGAACATTCCTTGCATTTTAGGTCTACAAAATGCATGCTGTTAAGAAATAAAATACTCTGAGGAGTGCTGTAATAATACATTTGTCAATAAGGTTTTAGTGTTTTATGCTTACTATAGTAAAGCCATAAAACACCCATTCCTGTACAAGCCTTTATTTTATCGTGTCTTGGACAAATAGTTTAAGTCACTCAAATATTTTTATGACCAAGTTCTTCGGCATCAGTGTTTCCTTAAATAAAACTTTCTCCAAAGCACCGTAGTAACTACTATTACCGCTTATTTTGGTTAAATTTGTGTATCTAAAATGTGTTTTTGTTCACACTTTAATTACATGAGCAGCTCTATAATAGCCTTGTAAAAAGTGACACATTAACATGTTTTAGAGATAATGTTTAATGTAAAATCTATAATTCAAGTAAAAATAACATGAATGCATCATTGTGGACCTGGCTTTAGCCCTAGGGAACAAAATTGCACCCATTTCCTGATGAAAGTTATGGTAATAATTTATGACTTTACTAAGCATAAACATGTAAAAGGATGTTTTTTTTGTTGTTTTTGTTTTAATAATGTCATACAGTGCAATGCAAAGGGTTTAATATTATATGATTTTCAGGAGTAGGGTTAATATTTGTTATAGATATGTGATACGGTTCTGGCTTTGCTTTTTTGCAGAGAGACACATGCAAAGGATCAGCCGTCTGCTCCAGGCCTCCATGTTCTTGGATTACATGTGGCAGAAGATGCGAGTGACAGGAAGCAAAGACAGGTGAGCAGATTTGAGTTTAATCTTTCTTAGGATTTTTCCCCGGATAGGATTCATGTTTTAAGAAATCGTATTGTACTCCAATATTTTCATATCATCACTGTGTTCAATTACTTCATACATCACGATGGCAACTGGAATGATATTTGAGCACTTACTTGTCATAGGCGCAAGTTACCTTCTGCCATACAAGGAACAAGGAACAAGTGTTTGTATTCCTGTTGCAGCATTTTCATCTGTCCCTATCTACTATTAAAATCAATTGATATAATTCTTGATAACTAAGGTGCCACAATGAGCTTGAATGCTTAAGTCTAATCAAAAGTAGAGGCCATCATTCATAATCATTCTTGAAATTTAGTCAGTCATTTGTTGTGTTTCAATTAATTGAATCAATAAGTCAGTTCCCACTTTAAATTATTTAAGTAAACTTTCTAAGTTTAAATGGTCTAAAACTGACAAATTCTTAAAAAAATATATAGTACTGTGGAAAAGCCCTGACCCACCCTGCATCTCTTCATGTTTTTGCTTCTAAAGAGGAATTCTTGAGGAATAGCTCTCCGGGCTTCCTAAAGGACTTTTTTGGCTCTTGTTTTCAGTCCAGCTCCTGTACGTGGCCAGTTTCAGAGAAATGTATTTTGGTTGTTAAGCCACACAGTGACTTGTGAACCAGTGAGAAATGGGTGTAGATGATGACGGATGATCAGGCTAATGATTAGTATACTGGCGATGCTGAGTGGATGGGAATTAGGTTACTGTTGAGGTTGTACATTAAAAAAAAGCAATGTTTAAATCTTCAGGCACTTTGCACAGTCAAGTTTGTTCCCAGTTGAAAAATTGAGGGGTTTCTCATTCAGCCATACTGTATATCACTACTTTTGCAGAAAATACAAACAGCTTCCACTTTCCACACATACTCTTGTTTTGTGAGATTATTTCTCCTTTTTCTGAGTTTATTGGTGGTTGGTGCAATAAAGCCCACCTACTAGGGCAGGAAGGAAAAGATTGTTTCATCATGACATGACTTCTAACTAATCAACAACAAAAAATTTCCCCCCACCTACTATTGGTCTGCTTTACATAAATAGAAATTCTGGCTATAAATCAGATGTATATGCTTGATTAATGTTTGCGATACTCTTGGTGTTCTTTAAAACGTATCTCAAACAATTAGATTTTTTAACAGCTTTATAAGTCCAATTAAATTGAAAAATTACAATGGCCAAAAATAAAAGTGAGTTAAATCGGCAGTCTGTTGACAGTCAGAAGGTGTGCATTATTTTATAGCAATATATCTCAGACCATAATTATAGCTGAAACATGAACGACATGCTAACATTCATGTGCTTGTTGTAACACATTGTTTACGGCTCTTTCAGAAGGATTGTATTAATAATAATAATAATAATAATAATAAATGGGTAAAAAATCAAAAATATTTTTTTTTTTTTAAGTAAAAACTGTAAGCATTAATGTGGTGACAATGCTTACACCTTTTCCTTTTTTTTGTTGCATTTTTTGTTTTTTGTTTTTTTTAAGACTTTTGGAGGAATCACAGTACTTTCCATGAATCAAAGTTTCCCATTACAAAAGTGTTCAGGACAAAGGACTTTAAGATTCATTTCAGATTCTTGGTAAAAAGGAGTGTCTGCATTTTTGAAAGAGACAGACATTGCTCTGTTCATTACAAATATAATTTATGTGAGAACATGAAGTAACTTTTTGCTTTTGGATATTCCACAGCGTTAATACATAGACAGATTTTTTGGACCCCTTGAGGGATATTGTGTTACAGCAGCAGCAGGTTACACAACCAGTAGTAAGGGAGAAATAAAAAGGTGTGTGTGTGTAAAGTGATGGTGAATAATGGGATATGTGTACAAGAGTTACATAGAGGTGAGTCGTTGTACAGTGCAATGGCGAATGGAATGACTTTATAGGAATGATTTCGAACCGTTCTTTGTGACAGCGAAGCTGGATCAGTCTGTTAGAAAATAAACTTTGCTGCCTCTTTATGGGATCATGTAGTGGGTGGGGTGGATTTTCTGTGATTGACAGGAGTCCGTTCAGTGATCTGTTATCCCTCCAATATGTCAAGTTTGTATCCATAACCATAAACTATTAAACAATTACTAAACAAAAGTAAAAGGGGTGCGGGCATCAGTCATCAATGCCTCGCTATTAGTTTACTACAGTGCATTTGACACTGTAACTGAACTTCTAGAGTCAAGAGTCTGTCACTTGTGCTAAACATTACAAAATTAAGTGATTGTGCGATAAGGTACAACTCCAGTGAGGTAAATGGAAAAGTGACATTAAGTCTCCGACAGATTGCAGTAAGGTATTTGATCAGATAAAGGAAACATGAACAGATGGACACTAATGCATGGAAATGAAATGAAAGTTTCAGCCATGAGTAAGTCATCTGATTAGACACAATGATTAATTGAAACTTAAAACACATACTTACTATAGAAGAGATTTCTGCATCATCTATTATTCATTCCAAAACAGCAGAACCATTTTCTTAGCAAGCATGCATCTTTCACTTTCATCTCTTCAGTTTCTCTTTAAACAGACAAAGCATAAACATTTTAAATATTCTGCATTCCAAACGTGAGCAAAAGATTATGCTGGCATGCAAAAGCTATTGTTTATCAGTATTTAGTGCTTGTCGTTGTGCACATGATCAGTTAAACCAAGAAACCAGTTTATCCACGTGGCTTCGCATTGTTGGTTATCTAGTGGTAAATTTATTTGCATTTGTGTAAATTTGTGATATTTCATGATATTTTTGATCCTTGTTTGTTATTCATAGGTTTTGGTATTACTCTCTTTGTAAGTTTATATGGCTAAGAATTATGAAGATCCCATATTTTTTTTTGCAAAAAAAAATTAAACAGGATTGTTTAGATCAGGGGTGTGAAATGTTCTCCAGAAAGGCCCAGTGTGAAACCATACGATCCCAACTGAATAATAAATTTATTGTTGGCCTTCCATAGACTGTCTGGCTTCTGCTTGGCTGGAATGAAAGCTTCCACCCATACCTGCCATTCCTGAAGAAGATTTAACACTCATGATTGTGATGATTCTGATGATGCTGGTATTTTTACAGAATCCCCTCTAGCATTTACACAAAATGGTGTGGGGAGAATAAAAAAAAGAATACATTCAGTGGTAACTGAACTAACCGCAAATTTATAAATTGTCAAACCTCATCAGGTTCTACTCTAATAGGAATTCAAGGCTAGAGTAGTCCCAGGGGTTACAGAAACTGGACACTTTTTTTCCATATGTTGTTCTGTATATGTCGTGAATGAAGAAATGTTGTGAAACTACAATATCATTTACTTATGTAACTTAACTAAACCTCTTGACCCCATTAAATATTTGGAATACTATTATTATATATTAATCAAAATGGGAGGGTTGCGTCAGGAAGGGCATCCGGCGTAAAACCTGTGCCAAGTTGTAGTGCGGACTGGATATTCCGCTGTGGCGACCCCTTGTCGGGAGCAGCCGAAAGACCAACAACAATCAGTTATTAACAAACTTAGGCCATTGTCAGCAAAGATGCATTAAAAAAAGTATGTATAATAAGAGTATATGTATATAAACTTTAAATGTTTTTAAGAGCTGCAAGGCACTCAAATGGCACCAGCTCATGGAATTAACTTTTTTTGGTGAAGATTTTAAAGTCATCATTTTAGCTGAAACAGGAAGTGTGTGATGTGCCTTGTCATGATTTTATAACAATCGGATAACTTTTTCTCCAGGGGGGAAATGCAGGGAGAAGAGATGAACACCGAGCCACAGAACATATTTGTACTTGACAAGAATCCAGGGCGGGAAAAACCGAGTGGACAGCAGGAGAGTTCTGATGACAGTGATGACGTGGAGAACGCAGACAGCAGTGAAGAAGACTCGAAGAATGACGACAGTGACAGTGTTATCGCATTGAAAGGTTTCAGAGCCAGAAACAAGAGGGTGAACCGGGTAAAAAACAGAGGTCATCCATCCAATGATGAGAGCTCTGATGATGATGATGATGATGAGGAAATTTCCACGGTTTGTCCCAACAACGCTGCAGTGCCAACTTCGTGTATTGCAACCACCGTGAGCTGATAACTAAGATATAAACTGTAACATTCTCTGTATACAGTACTGATTTGTGTTACCGTGTTAAAAGAGAGCAAGGACCAGGCCTTACTGTTAACAGCTAGTATTAAGCTGAAAGTCATTTAATTGCATGTACAATTATAAATGACCTACTTTGCTTTTTTCATACAACCTTCCTAAATCCAGAAAAAAAACTTAATAAATTCATTGTTTTAATTAAGTTATTTTTTTTCTTTTGTTACATCAGATGAAATGTTGCACATAAAATCCCTTTGTGGCTTTGTATAGAAAATTTGCCACCTGCCCAAGGTGAAGTCATTTCTTCAATTTACTTCTTAAGGAGATTCAGCCCTGACATCAACCTGCTCCTGTCCTAAAGCAAAAAGGGAAATATGATTACACTGCAAACTAGCAAAGCAAATATTTAGCAATTGCCAAAGTTGTTAGGTGTCTACCTGCAGTTGCAAGTGCTGACTTAACATATTTAAGGGTGTTTACATCCAAATCAGGACATAAATGTTTTATGGACCAAAGTGTTTTTTGTTTTTTTTTTTTTAGATGAGAAAATGTCAATTTAGTTCTGGAACAGTGTGGAAAGACAAACATCAATTGTTTCACAGTGACTGGAAGAGAAGCGTATAAAGATGGAACTTTATTCCTCATAATCCATAGCGCTCCACCTAAATACAAGTTACCTTGTATTTAATGTCGTCACTGGTGGAAAAAGGCAGCAGAATGAATTCGATCAAATTCATCTCCAGAACTCCAGAACATAGAGCTAAATTCAGGACTATAATCCATCATAGTGCATTCTGTAAAATTTGCCATGTACCTCCTCCTTTATTTTTTTTAAGGGATCAAACATAATTATTGGTGTGATGTCATGATGCCCAAACCCTATTTGTACACTGTCCACCTGGTTTGGATATAACTACCCTCAGATAAAAGCAATTTTTCTATTGCATGCATCTTAACTAGATATTATAACATTTTAAGTCTCAGACTACACATACCTAATATTTTTTCTTAGACCCTTTGGAGTATTTCTTGAATCATCCTTATCGTTTGCAAAAGTGTAAGTGCACAACCTGGTCAAAATCCTTCAAAAGTAAATATTTATGTAAATGATCCCATCATTGCCATCAGAATGACAAGTCCATATGTGATTATTTGAGATAATTATCTTGTCAGTATGACAATGTACTCTAAGTATTTCCTGATTTAAAAAAAACAATCTATGGCTAAGATTTGATAATTGGAAATGCAATTTTTTTGATGTATATCAATTGAATCGATACAAAGTTATACATAACTGTATGTGAAAGATTTATTGAAGAGATTGGACAGGATTGATTTTTACACTTTTTACTGAGTGTACTGTAATTTGTTGAAGGACCATGTCATAGCACAAAGGAAAAATACTGAATTAGAAATGTAAACATCGGAAACATTCAGCCATAACCGTTTGCCGACTTTCCTGTTTGGCAGGCCACAAATTCTCATCCACATCACAACGCCGCACTGAGAATCTTTCGAACATTTTATCCATCTGCTAACATACCTCATGTGGTATGTTTTATAGAACTGGTTGATCATTGGTTGAAAATTCCTTTTAACTGGTGAAGTTCAGATTCACTGGAGAACAGTTCATCAATTTAGGACACATCTAGAAAATATGCTTGACATGACAACTGGTTCAAACATTTATGTAATGACTTAAGAAATTAACTCATGCTTTGATAATGATAATGTAGAACCGAGCAGACAGTTGTACATATTAATTTGCTTAAATATGCCAAAGCACTTGCAATTTGTTAAATATAATAAATTGCTTTTATGATGTGCACAAGTGAGTAGATGTTTGGCCTTATCGCCGAGTTGTTTTGAGAATTTCAGCTCTGATTTGAGAAATTAACCAATAAGGCAAAACTGCCTTTACAAAAAGATTAGTTTTGTGAAAAATACAGATGGCAAGATCTTTATGCAGACTGAGTGTTTGTACTACAATGTTTGTTTAAAATTGTGCATGCAGAAAGAGCTTAGGCAAGGGTAAATTTTAAATACAATATTTCCAATGTTTTGGCAAAATAGGTCAAGTTGAAAAGTTAACAAGGGTTGAATAGCGTGTTTATTTTGCAAGCCAAGTTCTACTAGAGTCTATACCTAATTGTTACGTTCCCCTCTAGTCTAGGGGTAGAAGGGAAGTAACAAAATGAATTGAGAGAGCAGATTTTTAATCTAAAATTTATATTACAACGTTAAATTTGCTTCTCCCCTGTCCCAGCACTCCAAAAGAGATCACACTAATCTCAAATGCCAAACAAAAGATTTTATT
>JAQMYJ010000008.1:12388807-12426229 GCA_030014305.1 Clarias laeviceps | reverse complement strand
CCAGAATTGGTCATGGACCGACGGACCCAATATAGACATGATCTGCACGTCTATCCGACGTCCAATGTTTAGTGGGTTTCAGATTTAAGATTTTTATGGTAAGAAGAATCTCGGTTTTTCTAGCATTATATTTAAAACTTGACTTATGCTGCACTGTCCAATTCCCCACTATTTGATCTGATGGAATCAAATTCAATCTTCCATACACTTCCAGTGGGATTCAAGTCAGTAGATTGAGTAGTCTCCTCTAATACGGTATTTCTCAGTACATCGTTTTCTTCGATGACATGGAGTACTGACTGCGGAGGACCAGCACCATATCATGATGCTCCTACTTCAACACTTCATTGTGGGATTGCAGTTATTGGGATCGTATATGCAAGTCTTCTTTCTCCAAACATGATAACTGTATTACTCCTAAAAAGGTCTTGGTTATCGATTCACCCAATGCTTTTAGATGCCCTTGTTTTTAATAGCGGAGTTTTGTGTGATCTGCAGGACTGGAGGTGTTTGCTATGCAGTTCAGCGCTTGTTGCTTTCAAAGTTGGTTTCAGCTGCTTTCCGGTCATCCTGCCACACTTTTCCCCCGACTCCTGGCTTCTCTCTTACTTTACTAATTATTAATCTGAGAGCATGTTTGAAATCTTATGCAGCGCAATTGATTTTGAACAAAAACTTGCTTTTTCTTGAACTGTTCACCTGCATTTAGTTGAACTAATTGAACAGACAGGAAAGATTAAGGTCTTGATCAGTATCCTATCAGTTTCAGTAATATAACGTTTCCTTGTAGTAATAAATCTGAAAAGTTTTTCACCCTTACTGACTCAAGGCAGGGATAATGTGTTCTAATTGTTTTACAACTGTGATAAAAAATGGTGTAAACAATGTCATAGGAGTTGTACATGTTTTTGTCCTGGACAATTTAGCCAGTGCAGTGCACATGATCTTAAATTTCTCATATCTTTTACTGTCCTCTGGTCACTTATATCCTGCATCCTGCCTTACTTTTAAAAAAAAATTCATATGGCTATAATAATAATAATATAATAATAAATAATAATTGACATAAACCTACCTAAGCATTTAAAATATTTATTTCAACTTGTGCGCATGGATTCTGATAAAACAGTTTATGTTACAACACTCTGTGAGCTGAAATGTTTTATATCACACTCAGATAATGGTGAAATGAAATATTACAAATTAAGAGCAAATTCACTAATTTAAGGTTTATGGGGAAATAAATATTATATGTCATTAGACTCATTGGAACTGTCAAAGCTTTTAATAAAATCTTGAAATGAAATGCATGTCCCCTGGGTACCAGAGAGAATCTGTATACCTCTGTGATGGTATAGCCATAAATGTTCATTCCTCTTAATTCATGGCTATAATTAGAATAGGATGTGATTAACTTTAGGATGCTTCTTATCATATCACTTAGAAATAAAATAAGTCAGCTGGTATAGTCTCATAAAACAACCTTAATAACATCAATAAAAATCTTCTAGGACACTTCCAGCCAAAGCTTTCCGGGCATGTGGATTTTTTTTCTTCCTGCTGCCAAAATAAACGTGTTCCACCAAGTCAAGTTTAAATAGCCTCATACATTATTTCAATCAACACACACCGAAAAAAACGTAAGGAACAAAATATACATAAAACATAAGTTTATGTATTAGTCATTTTTAAAATCACAGCAATGAACTTAAAGTAATATATGTGTGATTTGAAGGAAAGATTTTCAACTATAAATTTAAATAGATTCAAATTACTTTAGACAGTTAGCAATATTTTTATTAATCCATTGTATTAAAACTGAATGTGTAAATTTCAAATCCAAATGTTTACTTTGTTTCAAATCCAGTGTGGTGGTGTACAGTGGCAGGTCAGAACAGAAAACTGCATCACTGTCCAAAACTTATAGACTGGACTTTATTTCCCCTGGAATGTGAAGTGATGAATCAAGTGATGAATTTTAGTCTTTTAAGCCTTAACATGCTCATTGTTCACTCTCAGATCCGAATGGGACTCTAAATGAGTACTTTGGTAAAGGCAAGTGCAGTCGTTTGGTTAAGGGTTTAAGTCTGTAAGTCTACACTATATTTGCTTTACAATGAACGGTGCATCTCAAAAAAAAATTGGATGAAAAAGTTAATTTTCTTAAATTTTTTTTTTTTTTTTTACACTTTTTAATCATTTATCATGTATTATTCATTTTTAATCATTAAAATGTTATTCTGTACTGTTAATCCTTTTTAGATTGATTTTAGGAAATAACTGCAAAACAGGGACCAAGTCCATATTGAAGTCTATGTATTTGGATACAATTCATTGAAGGTTTGGCCAAACACTTTTGTCCATATAATGTAGATCAAGTCAATTGTTTCAATAGATAATGCCAAACCTAAGCAGGCTGTGAGTATAAAGTAAGCTACAACAGCTCTATCTAGTGGTCAACATCAATCCTTGCAAAAATGTGCTAAAACTACAGATTACACATTGTGTGTGCCTAGAACAGGACTATGAGGCTACACAGCACAGGTCTTTTCATTTCATGCCCACTGTAGCATCGGATTGTTGTTTTATTTTTATTATTGACTGGTGTAACGCTGTTTGCCATTTTGTGTTCAGAGATGCTTTTTGCACTGATACATTATACAGCATGATGCAGTGCGGTTCCATGCAAATCATCCTTTTTCCAATGTAATATCAGCAGTCACACAATGCTGCAATGGGATTTGCACCATTATAACCTGCAGACTTTCATTAAAGAGAGGAAATGATTCTCTGAAGAGAGTACCCTTTTATTTCAATGCAAATGTAACAAAGCTCATCTGTTTATCCTGCACTTAAACTCTCATCTCGTTTGTGGCAGCAAAGCTCTCTCTCCACGCAGAAGTACTAGTCCCAAGCAGGTGTCACTTTCAATCTCTTATTTATTTTTTTTCATTCTAGAAATTAATGATGAATGATTTATAAGGAATCAAATAATGTACATCACAAACTTTATTATGTACACCCTTCTCGGTTCAACGTTTCACTTTACACTGCTGCATGTGTCATTGTATAAAAGTCTTAAAATGCTTGGAGCCCATCAGGTGCAGCTCTCTCAATCGCAAGCTCCTTGGTTACGTGTGATACAGTGATCTCAGTGCGCTGATTATGAAGAAGTGTGCATTTATTTTTTTTCTAGCTGATAGAAAAGCAGAGACGGAAGTGGTGCTTTAGTACAAAACTGTGATAAATGTATACAAGCCGAGATCTACTGTTTATTCCGTTCAGACCTCTGATGCTTCACTGTTGAGAAATAAAACGTTCAATGTTAAGGTAAAGTTGGATATGGAGAGTGTTCAGAGGATGACTGAACTGTGACAGTGTGCAAATAGATTTCTTTCAGCAATTGCCTCTTGTCATATTTACACAATCCAACACCAAACCAAAGCCTGGTAACACTGTGTCCATGTTTGTAACCTAATCAATTAGTGTGCATATCTTTGGAAATAATAAGAAAAAAGTTTTGGAGGTTGTTTTGGCTGACGAGGCATCGCATCTTTTGCTTCGAATATTCCTCATCCGATACAATCTTACCATCCAAAATTACTCATAAAACCACCACACACACAGCTGATGTTTAAGGCAAAGGGTTTGACTAAAGCTTAGGAGGACTGAGCTGGAATTTTCTGCAACAGGTATTTAGTAATTACACAAAGTCTTTTTGTGCATTTCTTAACCTGAAGAACAAAACAATTTATCTTATAGACAGATATTAACATTACATTTGTCTTTCCAGAAAACCTACCTGACCTGACTTCTGAAAGCCATTTAAGACACTTTCCTTTTTTCACGTTCGACCATGTTGATACTTTTCAGCTTGTACACTGAACATTAGAAATCGTCGCCTGTTCATGATAATACATCCCAACCGTCTGAACCGATAGACCGATGATCAAAGTGCTTACCAATCAATACTCTCTTGCTTGGTATGTGGGGGGAAAAAATGCTACCTTGAAATAATGTGTGGGAAATGTTGGTGAGCTAAGATTTTTATGTTGCATAGCAAAACGAAGAAAATATTGTCATTTAGCTTTTCTTAAAAGCTGCACACCATTGACAAAAAAAGGAAGGTGGAGGAAAAAGAAAAAGGAAAAAAAAAAAAAGAAACCTGCTCACTCAAAGCCCTGTGGGATATAAAATATCTCTTTCCAAAACCTCTGAATAAGATTTGTTAGAAAATATAGAATCATATAATTATATTCTTTAATCTCTCTAAGAAGCAAAAACGACCTCTCCGTTCTGATTTTGATCCGTGGAGACACTTGCGCTCTTCCCACTTCGGAAAACACAGACTCCAATGTCCAAGTCACTCACAGGTGTCGTAATTACGTCCACCTTGAACTTTGTTCTCTCTAAGACATCCCGCTGCTTTCGTCCAGTCTGATTTGAAAGAATTTGACTATGTGCGTATAGTAATCTATATTTGTCTGACCTAATGATCCAGCTGACCTGGCAAAAAAAAATAAAAAAAAAAAAAAAAAAAAAAAAAAAAGATTTAACTTCAAGAAAATTAATCTCAAAACACAGGCTAAAATCTTTAAATAATTAAGATGCCAAAAAGACTGAAAGAGGCTTTAAAAACCTGGAGGCAAAATGAAAGCAATCACGGAAAAAAAAACACCCGAAACAAAACAAAACAAACAAGAAAACACTGCTGTAAATTCTACAATTCATCACAATGATCTGCTTGTGAAGACTTCTTTCATCCGCATGTCTTTTTGTCATCCTTTCCGTCGTGAGAGAAAATGACAGAGTACTTGGCATGATTAGGCAGTTCTGCATCATTTCCTTGAGACCAGTGTCTTTAATCATATCTCAGTCCAAAAGTTTCACCCTTTTCCACTCATCAGAGGGCTTTAGTGTCACCGGAACTCGTAGATGGGTGCGCTATGTTCGGCAACATGAGTGAGGTTCAGCGACTGGTACCTGAAAAGCAATGCACAGAGACAATGAGATAAATCAGGAATGGTATTGATTCTTGTTCAATTAAAAAAAAAAGAAAAAAAAAAAAGGAAGAGCTGGCAAATATACAGTAAAGGTTCTCTTTGAGCTCATTTGCTGTAATCAAACCTCTTAAAGAGGATTATTTTAGATGTGTGAAACCGATAGCAACAGCATCATCGTTGGTTGTTTTTTAAAAAAAATAATAATAATAAAAATATAACTGTAGCAGTTGATCCATGGTCTGTATGATCTGTCCTCACAATTTGGCACACGACTGACCATGGATTAACTGCAAAGTTTAACCATCAGGCAGCACAGTGACGCATAATAAGATAACTTTTCCCAGGTTATTGTAACAACTGGTAGTTAAGGATGGATTAAGATTCTGTAATTATCACGATTTTATAAATATCACGATTCGATATTACTTTTATTCGGATTTTTTTACAAATAATTTGCGTACCACTCAGGATGCTTTGCTTCGTGAAAACATATTACTACCTCAGATGCAAACATACAGTGTGGCCGAGAAGTGCAAAACAAATACCCGGAAACTAAAACTCAAAAACAAAATAAAACCGAAAACTAATTTTAAAAACAAAATAAAACCGAAAACTAAATAAAATCTAGACCAACATAATAAATCAGAAAAATTAACGACATCCAAAATGGCGACAAATTTGCAAATTAAATTCTTAATTGCTGATTGTGAGGCTGACGTCTCGTCCAATCAGCAGTAAGAATCAACAAAACAAAAAAGGTAGGTGTGGTTTGTGATTGAAATTCTTAAAAATGTGATGATTGTATATCTTGAGTGACAGATTTCTCCTTTAATCACCAATAAGAATTTAATTCACAAACTATACCTACCTTTTTGTGTTTGACTGTATTGTCGTTGTTTACTCATTTCGTATTTTGTTTCTGGATACGTCATTGTGTTTTCTAATTATGTTGCTTTAGGTTTTATTTTGTTCCTGGTTTTGTTATTTTCCACCGTACCGGTTACTTACGACCAAAGACAATGAGAGTAGTCCCACTTTAGTTCAGGTTATAAATGCCTGTGTAATAGTTTCTTATTATGCCCTTTATAGCAGCTTATAAAACCTATTGCTCAGCCATGACAGTTTCACCGTCATGCTATTGACAAATACTAGACCTTTCATATAATAATATAACTACCATTTGTTATAATAACCTGGGAAAAGTTAAGCATGAATTAAGATTCTGTAAGTATCACGATTTTATAAATATTTTGGATTTTGTTATAAATAATTTGCCTGCCACTCAGGATGCTATGCTTCCTGAAAATGTTTAAATGTTTGAAAATAGTTTAAAGTGCACCACCTTTAGGATAATAGAGGAACTGCAACACAGATGCAAGCACAGAGTCAGCCAAAAAAAAAAAAATAAATAAATAAATAAATAAATGTACACACTTCAGGAAAAATTTAAATAATAATAAATTAATTGCTATACATTATGTATTGATATACATGATAACATTATGGTAATATGATAATATTATTAATATTATATTACTATAATCTCCATCCATCCATCCAGCAACCTCTGTAGTCCAACCAAAGGCATATTTGCACGACCGTGGTAGAACCTCCAGACAACATTCACACACTACAGGCAATGTGAAAAGACCAATTACACTAATCTGCATGTCTTTGGACTGTGGGAGGAAACCAGAGAACCCGGAAAAAACCCACCAAGCATAAGGAGAACATGTAAACTCCATGCATGAAGACCCGACGTGGGAATTAAACCCAGGACCTGGAGGTGCAAGGCGACAGTGCTAACCAATCAATCAACTAATATAATATACATCATACTATCCCCCTGAAGTACGTACACATTTTTTGGTTGCCACTGTATATAAATAAAAAATAGTGTATTTAAAAAATACGTAATCAAAGATTTTTTTTACCCCATCTCTAATAAAGATCACATTCCTGTGTCTACTGCATGCAGCAGTTCGAAAGAACACTGTCATGTACTGAAATGAACAGAAGCCCTGTTATTTTCACAGTGAAACAGCTCACGGTCATCATGCAAATACTACAGATGCAGGAGGCTGAGATTACGCTGAAAAAGACTGCACTGCCTCTTTGTCTTTGCATCTGTGATCGGCCGCAATTAGCATTTCAATTAGTAGCTTCTGCACTGCTATGAATCAAAAATAGATGGATCTCATAGAGGAAACGGCTTTGTTACAGCAGCTAAAGAAACCTTAGTGCGTACATGAAGAGCAGCTCATACACACACAGCATCTAAATAATTCAAGAGCCATAACATCCATTAAATACAAAATTACCAGATTTAACTACTGAAAATTCCAGTAGAATGTATGATATAATGCTGATATATTAATATAGACTGCACAATAAATGTTCGTCTGATGCGTTTAAAAAAAAAAAAGTTTAAGTGTGTACATCACTAATAAAACTGATCAAATAAACATTGCTTTTCTTTTCATAAAAAACTGTGCCACCTACAACAAAGTAATCTAGCTGACTTGTGGTCAAGTTGAAAGCGTACCATTCTGAGCTTCTGTGGTAGTAGAAACCCTCGATGGTGGCTGTGGACTTCTGGAAGCAGATGTAGTAGAAACCAGCAAAGGAAGCACCGCTGATGTCTTTAATTGTGTGGTCTGGGACAAGAAACTGCTCCTGCAAACAAGAGAACAAAATACAAAATCAGCCTCTTTCTGTAAATGAAAAAAAAAAATTAAAAAAATCAAACTTTAGTTTAGTTTTAGTGCAATTTGACTTGAGAACGGTCTCGATTATGCATCTGGATTTGCACTCATGAAACGTAGCGCTATTCCTCATCCTTATGTGCTATGACTAATCACTTATTATATAACTGTGTATGCACAGTAGGAATGACGGTGATTAATCATTAATTAATTAATTAATTAATTAATTAATTAATTGCCCAATAAATTAGTTTCCAATTTAACAAATAAGGTTTGCTTGGAATCATATTTCTCCATGCGTCACGCTTCTAGTGGTGGGGCAGTGGGTGGCTCAATTGGCTGTGGGTTACTGTATTACTGATCGAAAGGTCGGGGGTTTGAGGCCCAGCCCTTAACCCCATCTGCTCCAGGGGCACTGTCTCCTGGCCGACCCTGCGTTCTGACCCCAGCTTCCTAACTGCGATATGCAAAAAAAAAAAAAAAAAAAAATCACATCATTTCACTGTGCTATAGGGTACATGTGACAAATATTTGAATATATTATTATATCATCATCTATTAACTTGTGCACCACAAGAGGGCGCACTTACAGTTCAGACAGAGTGCAGCATTTGATTCAACTTTAGCAGCAATAGCCTTATAATTATTTTTATTTTTTTTACCACCGTTTAAATTATTCTTTGTTCCATTACTTTGTCCCAAATAACAAATTTGTTAGAACTGTTTGAGCTGTTTAAGAAGAAAATGTGCGTCTTATTATTAATTATACAACAGACCAAGTGATTGGACGAGAGGCGTTTCATGAGTGCTGATATCACTGGATGTTTACCCCTGATCAAGGGTACCACTAAGTGTGAAACAAGTAAATATGCACCCTACATAGCACAACAGGCTTTTTAGTTTACGCTATTTGGGAATCAACCCTGACACAGTTAAGATAGCTGATGCCATGTTAAAACGGAATAAGTGGAAACACAAAGAGAAACTTGAGAGATTTACAGGACCGTCCACCAGCTCCATGGTTTATTCTCCTTTTCCATTTGGCTACAGAGTGAAGGTAAGTATTTTAAACTACTTCTGCCAGGAGAACAAGATTATGTGCTGGTGGAGAAAATGACTGATTAAATGAACAAACAAATCAGAATCTGCTGATAATAAATAGTATTTGTGGAACTGTTGCATGAAAGCAATATCACACTTAAGGTTGTGCCGTTGTACTGAATATCAGCTCTATACAGTACATTTAAAATTTGCATCGCTAATGCGCGCACACGTGCGCACACCAGAAACAAGATTACAGAATAATAAAAAAAAATTAAGTAACCACTAGGGCTGCACGATATTAGGAAAATATGCGATATGCAATATTGTTGTTGAATATTGCGATAACGATATTTCTTGCGATATATCATTTCCCTAGAGAAATACATTCATTATTATTATTATTGGCTATATTTTTAAAACTCTTATATATGTAATGATCATTTTAAAATAAACAGGTAACAGATATTCGTCTGATGTAATTAAATCTAATTCAGGCTAAAAAGAAACTATATGTCAAGGAAGTTATATGACTTCAAAACACTATGAATGACTTAAAACCCTCAGCAGAGATTCTGATTTCTGGTTTGCTGTTACCACAGATCTGCCAACACAATATGAATTACTTTCAAACATTACTTTTTATTTACGTGTAACCATACACTAATCAAGAGTGTCTTAAAACAAGAGCATTTTTTAAACAAAATATTTCCTTTGGCTTGCCTGTTTTTTTTTTTTTTTTTTAATAAAAATAAATATTATTAAACAAAAATTAAATATGAAAATACTATTAAGTATAAAGATATAAGTATAAAGATATAAGCGGGTATAAAGATAGTAAGGGCCCCACCTGATTGTTAAAATTTGGACACACAAATGCTTGGCACATAAATTAAATTTCATTTATCGCAACTCTTTGCGATACAGATATCGCGTATACCATTATCGAGATAACGATAATTTTTCGATATATCGTGCAGCCCTAGTAAAAACAGCCACTTATTTTGAGCAGCAGGAAACCTAAACCATTATTTCAGGTTAAGTACTGAATATTAAATTTACAATGATTAAAGAAACAATAACTAAATGTATGAAATGAAGGAATGAGGTGGGAGAGTCGCGATGGTGCACGACATCCAAAAACCTGCCAATAATTCATTGTGGACAGATGGTGTGTCAAGAGCTTTTTTTCTTTTGTGTGTGTCATGAGCTTTTTTACCCTCTAAAGTCTTATGTTTTGCTATCAGCAGAAGAACAAAAGCATTGCCAAGAGTAATTATGTAATCAGGTGGTAATATCGCTTATTTGCTTTTGACTTTAAGCCTTTAAGCTTTAAAGCATGTGCGATTACATTTACGACATTTATCACACACCCTTATCCAGTCAGACCTATAGCAGAAGGCTACCGAGTTAAAGACGCTGCAGCAAATCTGTGATGCGAATCGCAGACACAAGAATCCTCCAGCAAAATGGCCCAGTCATGAAAGAATTTACAAAATGCACATCAAAATACTGCTCAGAGAACAACACCGTACCTTCCATCGCATGAAGACAAAGTCGCTGTTCTTGAGCTCTTCGTAGTCGAAGTCGTCGGAGTTAAAGCTTTTTGCATACTGATAAAATGCCTGGAACTTTCCCTGTGAATATTCAAAGCAAATCGGACACGTTAAAATATCATTCTTTGATTCTTTGTTAAAGCTATACAGCAATTTCAACCCAGCCTACGTCTACTGCATGTGTAATACAGGGTGGGTGAAGATAAAGGCTATATTTCTGATAGAAATGTATTGAAACAAATTGTACATGTACTTTATTACACAGAAAAATTAAAGCATCGATTTAAAATTTTTAATGGAAGCACCAGAGACTTCTTATTGCGTCATTCACTGGTTAATTTTTTCAGACAATTTTTTTTATTGCCTCTGGACGTAGTGTTGCATTCAACAACACTTCATTGGGTGCTTCCTTCGGTCTGCCATCTTTACTCACATTGCATGTGCTACCTCTCGCGGCCGATGGCTGTACGATCGACGCTGGAAATATTAAATCCTGAGACTGTGCTCATCACGACTTATATAGCCATTGGATATTCCCTAGTTCATTTTCACCCACCCTGTGCATGCACACATTTCTAAGCAAAGACAAAAACAACAAAAACTTGGGTTACTCAAGCAGACTAACGGCACATGCTTTGGCCATGTTACCCTGATTATGACATTTTCATAATTTCATTCGGCAAAAGCGGTCAAAAATTTCGCTTTAAAGAAATGAGCCCTTTTTTTTTTTTTTTTTTTTAAAGAGGGAACAATTTGTGCTTGTGTTACCAACATGTAAATACAGAAGTGTCTCGGTTTCCGTCAGTATCACTTTCAGCACCACAGCTAGTAAAAAAAAGCTCCAGCACCTTTATGGTTCAAGTGCGATGATTTTGTCTACGTTTTTGCGCAAAAATCAACGGCTGTCCTTAGACGTCTTCTAGAAATGAGCTTTTAGTAAACGTGCTTCCTGTTGTTTCTCAGGAAATGACACGTGTGCTCAGTAATCTCGCACACGCTACAGACGCATACACTACAGTGGCACCGTATCTTTACATGAAATAAATAAATGAACTAACAAATGTCTCCAAAATGTTTAAACAAAGAACATTAAACTCATGAAACCAGTATGAGATGACTTGACATGTGTATGGTTGAAGTAGCCATTCAAGGAGATAAAAAGGGAAACTTTGACCATGAAGGGATGCACATTGGATGTCATTCAGGTGATGAATGATTGGTGTTAACCAATTAACCAAGTGTGCTAAGAAAACATTCCCCACATCGTTACACCACCTCCACCAGCAGACATCACGATACAATTTTCTAGTATTAAAACTGTCCTGTTAGCTAAGAACAGAACGCTGAGGCTGCAGCGGGCACGGGTTCACCAGAACTGAAGAGAATGGTCTTCTGCTGTTGTAGCCTATTCTCCTCAAGGTTTGATGTGCTGTGTGCGAGATGCCTTTCTGCTCACCACAACACTCCAGAGTGGTTATCTGAGTTACTGTAGCCTTTCTGTCCGCTCGAACCAGACTGAACATTCTCTCATTAACGAGGAGCTTCCATCTGTCTTTACTGCACCAGTCTGAGTAAACACTAAAGACTGTTATGCATAGAAATTACAGGAGATCTGCCATTATAGAAATACTCAAACCACCAAAAATTAAGCAGCATTTAAAATCAGTGGAGGTCATATTTTCTCCCAATATGATGGCTGACGTGAACACTACCTGCAGCTGGTGGCCTGTATCTTCATGACTGAATGGACTGTTCTGCTGCCACACAATTCGCTGATTAGAAAACAGCATGAATGAGTAGGTTTAGTGCTGTTCCTAATCAAATGCTTACTGAGAGTATAGAACTCTTTGGGATGCACAGATTGAACATCTGAACAAGAATTTACACTGTTTTGATTTTGATGTTTAACAAGTTAATTGTTCAATGATCAGATTTACATGTTAACGTTTGCATTATTTGATGCGTCCAGTGATTTCTCGCACCGTCAAGTGGTAAGGATTATATATATTAAATAATTTAATGTGTTTGCTACAAGGAGAATAAAATTGCACTATTATTTAAATACAAATCGCATACAAATCGAAATCACAATATGGACCAGTGCTATTATTTAAACTCTAAAGACTGCAATTTATTACATGGTTATATACGCACATTTGGAAATTTATGAAGAGTTTGTCTATAATTTAGGGGGTTTTATTATATATAATTTTGAAGTAATAAATATTCATTGTCTTAATGAGATGAGTGCTAAAATTTGCAGTTGGCTAACATAAATATGTTTGAATACAAAATTGTACATTTAATAGTTCAATGGCAATATGGTAAATTAATCCTGCTGTGTGTTTTATAAAATAAATAAATAAATAAATAAATAAAATAATTAAAAAAAAAAAAGGATTCAGACTCATTACCCAGTGCTTACGATCAACATCCTCATCTGCATCCCACTTCCTGGTTAGAAAGGGACGTTTCTGACTGATGATCTCGCCAGCAAAGAAAGTAGTCAGTGTTGGATATTCCTAAAGAGAGAAAGTAAACAAAGCTTAAACCCCATTAACATTCTGCCAATATGCATGGAATTAACACAATGCAATGTTAAAAAGAAAAAATTATACAGTACTTATTACCACTCTATCATTACTAGCAAATTCCATTGACCTCTTCAGATAACATCTAGTTTAAGGCTTTAAATTTTTTTTAAGATGTCTATGTCTATGCAATTGGTCAAATCTAGTAGAAATGGATTCCATCTGGTATCTACTTAAACTGGTCCCTCTAGGAAAAAACCTGTAAAGGTTCTATAAAGAAAACTTAAACATGAAACATTTCCTCACAACTAATCAGTACTCATGAGAAGTTATAGCAGGATGCACAGGAACCAGCAAATACAGCACATATGACCCAAAGTTGATGGATGAAGCCAAATCTGCCCCCCCTACATAAAACATTATAGATCAGCTACTGGACAGCAGCATTAAAAAATATTCCATAAAAGCAAGTCTGAAACTATAACCTGCACCAGTGATGCAGTCTGGTATTGCAGGAAAAGAATTAAACCCAAAACCATACGAACTGCAATGTTCATAAAAAAGCAGATGTTAACTCAGAAATGATGTGTCATTAGGATGTGACAAGTCTCCTCACCTCGGTCAACCCCTTGATCTTGAGATATCCACACAGGTACGAGTCCTCCATTGTTACATGCTACAAACAAGAAGATGATAAATGATCTAGCTATTACTATAATCAAAATGCAATGCAATTCATACGATCAATCATTTTGGATTTTTTTAAGGCAGTAGACATGATTTATTCCATGTGACTAATACCTGCCAGTGGTCAGAACCACATTTTCACAAAACTATGTCAGTAATGCCTTAAAAAAGTGGAACAAAAAAAAAAAAAAAAAGAAGCTTAGACATAAGAGGGAGAAGAAGAAAAAAAATCAACTGGAATGCAAAAATGCAAGCTATTATTGTGTTTCTTTTTTGTTGTACCATGTGTTGTCTTGGATGTGTGAAATACACACTGACCATAAAGCAAAAGACTGACATCGAGTTGATGGTGAAAACATGGAAAAATGTTGAATGTTGAAACAAACAGGTTACTTACTCTGAACTGAACTACCCAGGAGAGCTGCAATGGATTTTAGCTACCTAATAAAAAAATCTGTATCAATGGCCATAAATTAAATCTCATATGAGGAACCTATTCAGACTTGCTCTGACTTTAGTGCGGTACTGCGAATAAATGTACAAATGTAAAAATGGGTCAAATCAAAATTAAACAGGGTGAATATTAGTAAAATGGGACACTTAATATTAATCCTGTGTATCTTCACCATGTATGTTAAATCAATAATTTGTTAAATTTTTGCATTTGAACACTGTAAAGGAGATTTTAACCTTAAAACACAAGCGGCACAGATCAGTGCCAGCAGTACAGCATAGGTCAATGACGATTTCCAAAAAATAAAACTATATTTTTATATATACACACATACATACATTTTTAGGGCATTGTGTGGCTCAGGGGTAGGTTTTTTGCCTGTGATGTGCAAGGCCCAGGTACGATTCCTAGCCAATGTGCAGACCCCGGCCACTGGATGCAGGGACGGTCCCAATCCCAGATAAAATGGGTGGGTTGCGTCAGGAAGAGCATCCAATATAAAACCTGTCATACTTGTGTGTGAATATAAATATATATTTTGTCATGTAGATTTTTCGTTAATTTTAAAACATGTACATTTTTCACCACCGGAATATTGGTACGACTTTGCAAAAACGCAGGACTCTCAAAATGAATGTTTTTTTTAGTGAAAAAAGGGGATGTCATACTATCCCGCACAATCCTGAAGCATTTATATAATATTCATGTGTTCTGAGTTTTAAGGGTTATGTTTTATATATATATATATATATATAAAAAATGTGTCCTGTGAAGTAATGGGAAAAAAATGTGACTAAAAAAAATTTTAATGTCCCACTTTACCAGAGTTCACCCTATTAAGCTGAGAATAGATTAGTGTGTGAGTGTGTGTTCACACTGTCATGGTAAAGTAACAGATCAGTGCTACATGATGGAGGGAAGAAAAATGAAGAAACGTTAGATTTGGGTCAGTGTGAATGAATCCTCTGGCACAATTTCACACTTTCGTCATGAAGCAGAAACGGGAGCCAAAGCGATAACGTGTCTGAAACACGCAACTTGTGTAATCGGCCATGTTTAATGAAGTAACGTGAACATCTGACCCGTTTCAGAAAGCGTGCCTGTCTCATGACATACACACAGCAGCTGAAGCACAACACGCAGTGGTAACGATCTAACATCTTCACTAGTAGTTAACCGGCTAGTCGAGCGCTTACTAAAACTGTGAACCAAACTAGCTCACTAACAGAAACGTCAGCTGCTAACAAGTGGCGCGTTAAAAAAAAAAAAACTCCCGGCGTGTTGAAAATAACCCGAAGTTAAAACACTGGACAGTACTGTTTTTACCACTGAATTACCTGTAGAACCACTTCGACGTCATAAGAGTTGCCTTTGCTCTTCTGGTGTCCGCGGAACTGCGAGCCGCTGTACAGGAGCGATGTGGCGACGCCGGGCTGCTGCGTGTTGATCGGGGGCGGCGGAATGAGAGAGGCCGAGGACACGCAGGCCGCTGCTGAACCGGGACAGCGCTCGGTACGGACCGGCATGGCTGATAGATAACGCTGGTCGCTTCGGCGGGGTGAACCCCGACTCAAAGTCACGAATCGAATTCAACAAGGTGTAGAAGGAATCCGAACCATGGGCCGGTGCGGGGTGTTTATTCGCAGTCTGCGCTCTCCTCCGCTCCTGCAGACGCGCCTTCGGTCTCTCGGCATCTATGAAGGAATGAGGTCGCTAAAAACCAACATTTCTCGCGATTGGACGGCGAAGCGTCACGTGTTCTAGTAAAGCAACGGTGATTCGTGATTTGAAAAGCAGTTTGGTGGGAGTTGTAGTTTGAAGAGCCCAGGAATAAACACTAAAAACTATGTGGTGTATACAGTATTAACACAACATAGGATTTTATAGTAAGTTGGCGTAGAGGTTAAGCACTTGTCACCTCGCACCTCCAGGTTCTGTGTTCGATTCCCACTTTGGGTCTGCTTGCAGTGCTTGGTGGGTTTCCTCCAAGTTTTCCATTTTCCTCCCACAGTCCAAAGACATGCAGATTAAGCTAATTGCCATTCCCAAACTATATGTAGTGGGTGTGTGGGTGTGTGCCCCCAGTTTCCTGGGATAGGTTCCAGGCCCCCCCCCCCATGAACCTGTATAAAGAATAAAGTGGTATAGATGATGAGTGATTAAGTGTATACAAAGTGGCATAGTGGTTATACTGTTGCCCTCCACCTCCAGGGTCAAGGGTTTGATTCCCGCTTCGGGGTCTGCGCATGTGATTTTGCATGTTTCCTTAGAGTATTCGATTTATCAGTCCAAAGACAGGCAGACTAGGTTAATAGGCATTCGAAATTGCCCATAGTGTGTGTGTGCTCAACGATGGATTGGCACCCGCCTTGTACCCTAAGTCTCCTGAGATAGGCTTCAGGGACCTGTGACCCTGCACACAGGATAAAGCAATATAGAAGGTTAATAAATGAATGAATGGATGAAAGAATTAATGGGCATATAACACAGGATAAAACATACAACACCTCAGGATAAACCACTGTTGGGTTATTTCTTTTTTTTTTAAACAGAGTATGATGGTTCAGTGGTTAGTTATGACCCTGCTTACTGTCTGTGTATTTCGCATGTTCTCCCCATACTCAGTGGGTTTCCCTGGGTAACCAAGTTTTCTTCTACAGTCCAAAAATATGCGTTGCTAATATTTTGTGTGGGTGGTTGTCATTCTGTTTTCCGTTGCCATGCCTTAAAGTTAGGCTATACATAAGAGAAATATTAAGTGATATTACATGAATCCAAAGACCATTTCATACATACCCTGCTTTGCTCAACTGTAGCCGAAGTTTAAAAGGCTGTGTTCATGGATTCGCTCAACGTAAGTTGTATTTTTCAAACTTTCACTGGTGATAATGATAGATATTCTAAATGAAATGTGTAGAAACAATGAGCACTCTCATAATAACTGGGTCTCTGAACACTGTATATCACCTGAAGAAAGACTTTCTTTCATCAAAAACGAAGGGGGTTAGATTAAACAGTTTTCTTTTGCTCAATAACATATAATTATTTTTTTCAATCATTATCAACATCACAGAATATAGGTTAAACAACACAACGTACTTTTGTTTGGATTTATAAAGCCTGAAATGTTATATGTGTCTGAAAAGTACTCAGCAATAACGTAAAAGGGGAACTCCTAAACCATGTTTATTTCTTGCGACACATATTAATCCCTGTAGGTGGCAGCATTGTGCAGGAAAAAGACGAAGAAAACGTGATAAAGGACATGGCCTTTGCAACATTGACCTCTTTCGGCATACAGAGAGAGAGAGAGAGAGAGAGAGAGAGAGATAATACAGTACATTGGCCCACAAATCTCACAAAATTTCACATTTGAATAGCATCTATACTAGTTTTGACAACCCGTCATCACCCCCCCCCCCAGTCATCCCCTCACTCACACAGATATTATATCTGCTCCTAGGCCTGATTAATAAAACAATAGTGATATTCAGTAGACACTTCATCAATAGGAAATTTTTTATTGATTAGTGATTTTTGGTTAGGTATTTAACTAACTGATTTTAGAATTGTTTCTAAAATATTTTGCTTTAATTTGCAAATGATACAATATGTAATTAAATATGTGCTGGTTTGCTTACATTTTAAAAACAGAAGTCGGAACATTGGATAAAGTCTGGTTCTGAAATCCGGTTAAGTTTTTTGACATATTAGAGTGCTTACAGAGGTAGTTTTTTGTGGATATCTGCTCTTATCACTCCATCATTAAAAAATACTGTAAACACTAAAATCAAAACCTGCCATTTTTTTGTCTAACATGTTTTTCTGGTTGTTTCGTTGTTTTTAGGACCAAAAAATTGTGAGAGTTTGCAACATATTCCGGTAGTGGTAAAATTGACATGTTGTAAAAGTAATGATAACTTTCGTTCCAACTGACGTATTTGAAAACCCAAATGCAAAGTTTGAAATCTTAATCCTCCCCGTTAACATCTACCAACAACACTTCTATATAAGCCCCTACAGTATATTGTTTTGTAATCATTGTTTCCCAGTGCTGTGTTGCCAGCACAGATCAGTGCCGCTTGGGTTTTATTAATGTGTTCTTTTCTTCACTCTCTCTGCTCACCACAATGCACCAAGGATCAAGCTGTTTACTGCTAGTTTGGTAGATGATTGTTTTTTCTTGGTTACATTGCACTTTTGGTGCATATTTATTATGTTTTAATTTTACTAACTTGCACTATATAATTAGGATTCAAAATTAAAAGATATTGTAAAGTTATTTCTCCACACACATTATTAGAACTATATGGAACCCCCAAGGTGGCACAGTGGCATAGTTGTTAGCACTGTGGCCTCATACCAACCGGGTCTGTGTGCGTGGAGTTTGCATGTTCTCTTCCACATTCCAAAGACATGCAGATTAGGCTGCAGGTTCCCAAATTGCCAGTAGTATGTGTGTGTGTGTGTGTGTGTGTGCCCTGCGATGGATTGGCACCCTGTTCAGCGAGTACCCTACCTTATGCTCAAAGTACCCTGGGATAGGCTCCAGGCCCCAATGACCCTGAAAAAGGACAAACAGTATAGAAAATGAATGAATGAATGGAGCCCCAAGGGGTCAAGAGAATATTATGGAAAACAAAAAAGACCACATTGTACTTTATTTGTAATTATGTGTTCGATCCAACTTTAATCTTTAATTTCATTGGGAATCTTGTATTTATTTGTTATATATTTTATCAAAATTATATTATGTTGTGTTATAGTTTTTCAGGTTCTTGTTATTTGGCCTCCAAAACAACAATATTATTACAATCATGGTGTGTTAATAATTTATTGAATATGTTTGATACAAATTTACGAAAAATCTGTAAAATAATAGTATTTCACTGCAAAACATCTAGTGCTGTCGCTTTAATGAAGGCGTTTAGTTGTATAAATAAAAAAAACAAAGTGTGTTAAAATAACAATATTTCCCTGCAAAATAATATTTAACAATTTCTGTAAATTTAATGTTTTTGCACAGCATCTAAATTAGAATATTTTACTTAAATTTTACTGATTTTGTTTTTAATTTTTTTTTTATAGTGTGAGTGGGTGTGAGATTCCCAGCCTGAGTTTTCGTTCCAGTCTGACTCAATTCCTGCTACTGGTAGTCAGGAAACGGTGTTCCCTCCAGCTGGTCTTTTGCATAATTGACATATTGATGAATTTCTGAGATTCGCTTGTGATTCCTTTTAACTTTGTCATCATGTAACTGTTAAAAAAAAAGGTATTTTATATTGGCCCTCCCACATGTTCAAAATAAACAAAGAAAATCAGCGCAATTGTACAGCAGACCTCTCTTGATCTCATGTGCAATTTAATTAAACACATCCTTCACCAGTGAGCTGCCTAAGTTGAACGTTTAACAGGCTCTAACTCTCTCTTACCGACTTCATTAGTTCACTTTTCCAGCTGTTGATCCGTGTCAAGAGCTCATCCTCTCTGTTGTCAATCTTCAGCAGATGTGTGTCATGTGATGCGCTGACAGCATTGATCATCGTGTCTTTGTCCACAAAAAGCTACACAGCAGTGATGAGCAGTGAAACCAGATGCCATCGTCACTCTATCTAGATGTTCATAACACTCGTAAATTGTATGTTATTTCACTAACCAAGAGGACATCTTCAGGCAAAGCCTCCTTCAGTTCATTCTTAGACACTTTATCCAGTGTTTCCACAGCAATCTCCAGCACATTCTCATGATGTTGGTTTTCCAGATCTCGACACTGAGCAAATGTGAAGATGGGTTAAAGAAGGTACATTTGATAACGTTTCACATCAAACTGACACCAGAGCCTCTACTGGACATTTTTGAAAGGATATATGCCTTGCACAAATTCGGTAAACCCTCCAACCATTTCTGTGATGTTTCTCTCAAAGTCTTTAATGATGTCCTAAGAGAGAAAAAGAGTTACATATGATTATATTCTTAGATCAATAAATCTATGAAGCACAAATAACTGAAGATTTAATAGCATTAAGGTGAACATGCAGGTCATGTTGGTCGGTTACAGCGCACTTAAACTGCAGACAATTCTTTTCACAAACAAACTTTATCATATCAAGAATTATAAATTTTTTATCTGTATTTACACTATATGGACAAAAGTATTTGGCCAAACCAGAAGTGAAATTGTATACAAATACACATATACTTCAATATAGAGTTGTTCCACCTTCTGCAGTTATAACAGCTTACATTCTTCTTAAAAGGCTGTTGGAGAGCTACTGTGGGAATCTGTGCCCATTCATTCTGTAGAGCATTTATGAGGTCAAATACTGATGTTGGACGAGAAGGCCTGGCTCACAATCTCCGTTTCAATTCATCCTTTATAGTCAGGGCTCTGTGCGGGCCAGTCAATTTCTTCCACAACAAACTCATGCCAAACTCATGTTATAGTTCTTGTTTTGTGAACTGGAGCACAGTCATGTTCAAGAAGAAAAGGGCCTTCTCCAAACTGTTGACAAAAAGTTGGAAGTATTTGGATAGCATCGCCTTGGTATGCTGAAGCATTAAGATTGTCCTTCACTGGGGATAAGGGGCCTGATTTCAATAATTAACAAGTTTGGCCAAATACTTTTGTCCTTAAAATGTATATTTTGTCTGCAGGTCCCTGGAATATCTGTTACTATAGAAGCAATAATGTGTTAAAACAAGCACATTAATTTACTGTATACCTGTGATTTGCCTTGCCACTGGCACTACTGTCTGAGCTATACTATTATCGAAAACTAATCACAATAAGGGCAAAATTATGTGGAAAACATATGCACCATTGTGCACCATACCTCCAACTGAGACACTAGCTGCAGCTCCAGAGTCAGGAGAGTGTCACAAACCTGCGCAATCTCATTTCTGACTCTGTCTTTCACCAAGCTGTGGTCTGCCTCCTGCTTCATCTCAACCATTACCTCCAAGAGAACGATATAGTATTTGGGTTATGTATGTGAGTAACATTTTTAGCACTCTATTAGTCTACTGTGTACTGTCTGTCTATATCTGAAGCTACATGTTAAGAAGAAACCAACCTGTCTCCTTGACCTTTCAAAGTCAGCTACTACTTGAGCTCCTCTCTGCTGATTGTCAGCCATGGCCATTTGGAAACAGGTGAAGAAACATTCAATATCATTCTGCCTTTGGGTGTGCTGTGTTAAACCTGCTTCAAAAATCTGCATGCAGAATGCTTCCAACTGCGTCCGGTATGTGTCAATGCAGTTAAGAAAAATGCAATGTTTATTATTGTCTTTAACGGCACCATTTTTAATATTTACAGACCTTTGTGTGCTTCATCTCTGTTTATGTGCATCCTTCCTTTAAGGTTTAAAATTGTGCCATTTTTATACCGACCCGACTGGTGATGTATGTCTAATGAATTTTCATTTCGATTTACTGCATTTACTTACATTAGGGCTATGAAGTTCTCATCAATAAATATATACTTACATTGGTTCACTAAGATACCAACTTGAAGTACTGTACCATCAATCAGGCACTCTTGGGTATTGGCTTCAACCAATTACCTAAGAAACGGAAAGGTCTTTATACAGTACGTCGTTCAAAAAAACCTGAAGAGAACATGGCTTGCCTTTTAAGGAAATGAGGTACGGCTAAGCAGCTCTATTTCTGATTGGGGTGAGTTATGCTGCATTAAACTAATTCTAAAGTGGGGAGTTAGTTACTTGGAATTACATCAATTCTGACCTGAGCTACAATACGAAAAAGCTATGAATGTTTCCATGTTTTGTTCTTGTTAGCAAAAATGTACCAACTGTAACTGTGATGAATGTTGTATATTATCGAATTGCTGCAAACTGTCTTTAACTTACAGTGCCTTGCAAAAGTATTCATAACCCTTGAACTTATCCATATCTTGTCATGTTACCTCCACAAACCTTAATGTATTTAATATGGATTTTATGTGATAAAACATCACAATGTGGTACATAGTTGTGGAGTGGAAGAAAGATCTTCTAAAAATAAAAATATGAAAAGTGTGTTGTGCATTTGTATTCAGCCCTCCTTACTGTGATACCCCTAACTAAAATAGTGGAACCAACTGCCTTCAGAAGTCACCTAATTAGTGAATAGAGTCCACCTGTGTGTAATTTAATTTAAGTATAAATACATGTGTTTTTTTTCGAAGCCCTCAGAGATGTGTTAGAGAACATAAGTATCATTTTCCTTCCACTTTACAATGACAGTATATGCCCTTTTGTATTGGTCGATCACATAAAATCTCAATTAAATATATTACCTTTGTGACTGTAACATGACAAAATGTGGAAAGGTTCAAGGGGTCAAAACTGAATACATATTATATACTGTACAATATACTGTATATGACTTAAAGGTAGGAAATGCTACTTGTTTCGCTGCTCTTATGAGGTGACATGTCCATTTGAAATGCTGAACTCTGGCCTGATGGAACATCCCTGACATTCCAAGCTGACATGCCATATTATTGTGTGATCTTTTCAGTTTCTTTTTTTTAACTGATGGCCCAGACCAGAGAGTGTAAACTGTATTTTACTCAGTATATCATCACTTTAAGTCTGATGTCAGCATCAGTGTAAGTAAGTAAGGATATGATTCCAGTAGGTCATCAACTCCAGGAAGGTACGATAACTTAGATGATTCGACATCATCTGCAAACATGCTCTCAAATAGCTGAGGCCCGTCCAAATATTCCACAAATGCATCCTACAACACACAAATTAGAAGAAAATTGTATCATTACTGTAGCTTGTATAATTTATTCACAGACATTTAGTCACTGTCATTCAGTAAAAGATAAATGCCATTATATCAACTACAGACACACTGGTGATAACAAAAAATGTCCCTAATCTGTGTTAAGATAGCAGAGATACATTGGGTAATATAAGCAATGAATGATATCGTCATTGTTATGGTATAACAAGTATGTTAGTGTTACACACAGAACTGCAAGCATGATAATAATTTAAATGCAATTACTGACTCATTTGACTTTCTGTGACTAAATTCAAGCTAGTTTATTAGCTACTATTAGTAATAGCTACTTGATAGTTACCTAGCTGTCTAGTGGTAAGTTATCCAGATTAACTAATGTTACTGATGAGCAAATTTCTTTACTAGTATGAAATACTTTGCTGTTTAGCATTCTTTTAAATACATCACACAGAATATGATGAAATTAAGATGGAGTCACTTAAATCCCACTTAGTTAGTTAGCCAGTTATTAGCCGATTTGGGATGTTAGGGTTAGGGTTAGGATGTGGGACTTTTGCACTTTATACAGTATGTTGTGCCTTACAGTATCCCTCCATTCACAAGTACTCTGACCATGATGCACCATCACCTTCTAATATTAACATTAACAAATGAAATACTATTTTTGGTTTTAAGAATTGTCACCTTATGCAGCTGAAGCTCTTGTTCAATTTTATTCTGAGCCTCTGCTGCCTTCTGCTCCTGCATTTCGTTGTGTTTCATGTTCTCAACTGAATTCTGATACTGGGACTGTCCCTTTTTTCTCTTTGGAGAGAGCAGAGATCAAAGTTAAAAGAAAACATTTTAGACAATACTCAATGTAATCACCACAATACGTCAGTTCCTCAGTTGCAGTAGTTGTTGTATAATTACTATGTGATAGGTAATGCAAAAATGAGCATTATGATACACTGTGCCATCGTTATACCCAACTCTCAAATCCTCTTGTAACCATACTGGAAATTGTAACCATACTGTAAAATAACTTTGCTGATTTAAAGCTGAGATGAACTGGGTGTTCATTCAACACTGGGGAATTTGCTGTGCAACTGCAAGCCTAGTGACAGGTTTATAATATTTTTCACATTATAAACATATTATAACAAATGTAACACCTTATAAAACATATAAAACATAATACACAGTAAAGTCTCCAGGGTTGAACTGGACCTACTGTATATAAACACTGTACGGTATTAATTCAACACTGAAGATTTTGCTCTGCATAAAACATAATAATAATAATGCCTGTTTCTAATATGTTTTATAGTAACAGTTAATTCACAGGTACATGGATATGTACAGATAGAGTGAATAGACTATTTCTGTGAATAGACATTACTTTGCATTTTTTAGCAAAGCTTTGTAAGGGATTCTGTTCCTTCAAATTTTCTGATAAAAAAAGAATTTCTAAGTTTCTTTGTGACAAACTGCATTTTATCTTATAACCTTAAAGAAAACAGAGGCTTATGTGGATATGACTATTTATAGGAGCTGTAACAATAAATGATAACCTATTTGTTTCACAGATGTTCTAGAACATTGATCAGGAATATAAATTGATTAAAATAGCATGACATTATGACAATATTTAATGTAATGTAATGTCATTGTTAACAAATATGTAATTATTGTCAAGGACGTAAGAAGAGTAGAATATATGTCATGGTAATGGTGTTAGGTATTAATTAGGCATTTATAAGGTGTTAATTATTGTCCTATAACAAGCTTTCTATATATTTTTAAATGTCTTAAAAGATACAGAATGACTTATAAGGTATAGTAAAACAAAGAGTATAACGAGGTATTGTTTTCTATACTTTATCAGAATGTACATGTTTTTCTGAATAAAATTGAAACTATGCAAATGCTCAAGAGTAGATCTTTTGTGGAGCTTAGCCTAATATATAGTTATGTGTACCTTTTTTTTTTTTTTTTTTTTTTTTTTACAGTTCTTTGCTCTCTGACTGATTCTTAAGTCATGTGTTTGTTACATATAATTTATAACTCACAGTTTGTTCATCTATTAGCCTGTAATCCAGGTAAACCAGATCTGGAAGGTACGCAGCTACAAAACGTTTATAGTTTTCATCGTTGCAGATCTCATTTCCAGCAAGGTCAAGTGTGCGCAGGTTCTTAAACTTTCTTAGGTATATTACCTAAGAGTAACAAAACAGAATTAGAATGTAAAGCCTATATTTGGAAGGCACAGTAATATATTACATGCAAGATAATTGTTATTCACAAAAGTTATTACACCCCTCTAATTTCAGCAAACATTTTAGTATATCTTCTCAAAGGACAATACTAAAGAAATTAATACTCTATAGATTTACTGTCATCTGAAAATAACTCAACAGCCATTATGGTCAAAATAGCTGGCAACAAAAGTAAGTACACCCTATGTGATAACAGCTGTACAGCTTTAACCAATCAAGGTCACATGTCCTATTCATCATGTTCATGTGTTTGTCTCCAGACCTGAACCCTATTGAGGACCTGTGGGGCTTCCTCAAGAGGAAGGGGCGAAGCGCTATGTGTCTAACATCCAGCAGCTCTAAAATGATATCTTCATACAAGTCTGCATGTTGAGTAATTGTTAGAGAACAGATCTGTAGGTGAAACGATCCCAAAATTCCCCATGTTGAATTAACACCCAGAGTCTTTATATATTTTCAAATGATGACACCTGTACATTAAATCGATGTCCGAGTGTTAAAACAACACTGGGGATTTTGCTGTGCACATATGCAGCTGTGATTCCAAGTTCACTTCTTCAAAGCACAAATTCTTAAAAGAAACAAAAACAATGTATTCTCCGAGTTATGATTTGCACAATCAAAAAAACTCATTGTTTTAACTTTTCAAAGCTTTTAGACTTACACTGTCAAGCTGCGAGATCAAATTGTTTCCAAGTGAAAGAATATGCAGGTCTTGCAGTGCATCCATGTTCTCAATTACAGAAATATGATTGCTGAACAAACTCAGGTCCTGAAGTTTCACTAGCGTATCCAACCCTTCAATCACCTTAATATTATTGAAGGACAAGTCTAACACAACAGTAGAAGAAATAATGACATTGCTAGTGTGATTAAGAAAGTCAAATCAGAAGAAAAATGTTAAATGTTCTTAAAAGTAAACAGTAGCTGAACTCACCAAGCCATACCAGGTTAGTGAGTTTTTCCAAACCATCAATCTTCTCAATTATGTTATTGTCGAGCTGAAGCTTGGTTAGAGATGTAAACTGCCACAAATGGTCTATCTTTAAGATTTCTGGAAAATAGGCATAATACATAAAGCAGAACATACAGAAGGAATGCAAATGTGAAAATGGAAAATGGTGAAATCTTACTTCTGTAGTCCAGACGCAGTTCAGTCACTTTATCGTACTTTAATCCCTCAGCTTTGGCTATAAGTCCAGCTTGATCTTGAGGTCCCTGCTCCTCAACTGCCTTTTTTAGCATTTCTTCATCGATTACATTGGATTCTTTTATATCGTATAGTCTGCTCATTTTGACGATGCTGCCAAAGTTTGACTCATATTAATAACCTGGCTACTACACAGTATATACACATATACTTTCTGTGACCATATTTCATCATAGTTCTCATAAAACACCCTCAAATCTGTCTCTTGAATCCAAACGCAGGATTAGTGTCTTGTTTTGGCAACATTTGTCTGAGAAAACCCTTCACACGGAATCTCCATTCAAATTCCACTGAAAGATGCCTACCTTTACATTTATAATGATAACAATTTATAGAAAAACCAATATTTATTCCTGCAAATTATAAGATGACATGTTAATTTTCAGAACATTCCACATCGGTCTCAAAGGTAAAAGTCACTCACAGCAGGTTCTAGACTAAATGTCTTGTCTTTTTATCAGGTCATTTTGTCATTTAAACATATTTTTAATTTGTCTGCTGTACAGAGTGTGTACGCACTCTTCTCTTTTTTGATGAAGGTGTATACAGCCACTACATATGAACAGCCAGTGTTTAATTACAAACTATACTGATAAGACTTACACCTTTCTGCCAGGTGAACTGAATAACTTTGATTATTAAGTATGCGCCAGAAAACTGTTTACTGGATCATGGGTACTTAAGGCTCACCCATTTCTGCAGGGACCAAACGCCAGCCTGTTTTGTCCAATCCTACAGAAAAGCCAATGGTAGTCATGACAGAAAGGCACCAGAATGACCACTGCACCATAGCCTGCTGTACATCGGGTTCAGCAGGCAAAGGCCGCCAACCTGGCCTCCAAACTCCCCAAATCCCAATCTGATCAAGCACCCATAGGATGCACCAAACAAAAAAGTCTGGTCCAGGGAGGCCCTACCTCACAACACACTGCCCCCAATGGATCCGCCATCAACGTCTTGGTGCCACACACTGCAGCACACCCCCAGAAGCATTGTAGACCCACACCCAGTGGGGCCAGAGCCACCCCAGTGGCACAAAGAGAACCCAAAACCTAAGGGGGGGTTTTATTGGTTTTAATGTTATGACTGATCAGTGTACAGTACTTTGTAATGGTGTGTAACTATGACAGTCATTCTGAGAAAAGCTAGAAATTTTTACGTCATAAGATTTTAATTACTGCTTTGGTTAAACTGGTTCCTTATTCAGGGTTATTTTTGAAAGAATGCAAACAATTGCAATTTTGTTTAAAAACAGATTATTTTGTAAAATACTGATAGAACAGTTACTACAGTGTACTTACAACAAACACCATGTTCCAAACCGTTATGCATATGATACCAGCAGGATTCCAGTAAAAGTAATCAATACGGCTTTAGTTATTCAAAGAAAGAATAAATTTCATTTATCATGTAACTGGTATCCATTAAAGGATAGGTTTGTTATTTAGTTTGCCAGGCGCTCTTATTTGAAAAGGAAACATACTTAAAGTGGTTGTTCCACATTATTAAGCAAGTCACAGTTCTTATGCAATACAGGGAGGAAGAAAGATCTGTCTGAAAATAAAAAGTTTGAAATAATGCAATCTCTTTCAAACTACGTAAAACAACTGATACAGTAGTTCATGAGTACAAATAGCTGTTTGGAAAAGATTTTTTAATGATCTGTCCATGCAACAATTTCTTCCATGCAAGAATATATCCAATTTCATTATGACCTGCTGAACATGTTCAAACATTCTCCATACTTATTTGGACCAGTGTATTGTCTGTTCTTTTTAAAATATCACAAAAACTGTTGTAATTATCAATACTTTCACTCATAATAATTTCTAAATTATCGATTAATTGACTGTTTTACGAAAAACAATCAAAAATGGCACATGCATAATAATTTGGAATGTACTTTGATCAAAAAGTATAGTACAGGCTGTTTGTATTTTATAAGACAATTGTCTCACAAATAATATAAAAAGCAAGTTAATATGAAATAATTAGCATAGGTAACCGTCATTGATGGGAAAAGAGTTTGTAGAAATAGTAAAAAGGTTAAAGCTAAAAATAAGCCAAACAGCTTTAATTTAATTAGTTTGAAGCCACATTACTTGTCTGCCTGCAAAGATGAACCCCTTAATTGTTTTAAACTGTCATTTTACAAACTTTTGTTAAGTGTTTGCTGAAAAAAACAACCTAGTTCATGAGAAGGTTTTGAATCTACTCATTTCATCTTATTACGATCAGTGAGAAATAGAGAATATGGAAAGGTTTATATCCCCATCAACCAAATACCCTAATCTATTTTTTTTCGATTCCTCATTTCTGATGAGAAATCGAAAAAATGACATTGAATAAAGATTAAGTTTGTTCTTAAAATGACTCCAGCGCATTAAATTTCACTTTTACCACTTCAGTGCTGTTATTTCAGAGGTAAGAATATTAACTAATCCCAGTAAAAATATTCAGTTTAGATTTTCTAATTATTAATATTTATTGATGTAAGTGTTTGTTACATTGAGCAAGTAGCTTATTAAAGTAGATTGTTGAATCTGACACATAACTGTTCATAAAACCGCTTTTACTCAACATTTTGTTTTGGTTTTGCATGATGCTGTGACAAAATCTTACTGGACAGACTTACGTACATACATCCAGACAGACAGAAATGTTTTTGAGACTGGTTTCAGGTCCTACAACTTATGAGATATAAAGATATCATGAAAAGAGCAAATTCTGACCAATGTACAGACACAAGCTTTTATTCATATTGATATATTGTAATTGCAAATTAGCACTGGTAGTTATGAAACTGGTTGGTGATTAAATATTATACTTATGTCATTTCCATGTTTTTAAATGGCATAATTTTTTTTTTGTATTTAACTTAGTAACCCTTGTCCAGGTTTAATGCAACGTTTTAGTTCTTTATCTCAGAATTACTCATTTACTAACCAATAATACTCTCATAATAAGTCTATATTTCTATATCTAAATTTTAAATGTCATTAGAGAAAAGTTTAAAAGGCGGAATCTATAAAAAGTAACTTACCAATTTATTTTTCATTTACATCGGAACTCGTGTCTCGGTGTTAGACTAACTATCGCGTAGCAACAGAACGTATTGCTCTTGTGCCGTCACGCTGTTGCTATGCAACAGAGCGTATTTCTAAGAGGCAATCGCGCTGTTACGCAACATAACGTATTTCTGGGGTGCCTTCAACAGCGTAAAACGTTCATGTTGGTTGTTTAATGGACGAGCCGATTGAAGATTCACAGGGACAAGCACAGAAACTTAGAGGACTGCGTTTATCACTTGTGTCTACATTTACACAGCTGGTGTTAAAGGTGTTATTGGTGTACATATGTATATTTTTTACATGTCTTATTCACTGTTTGCCATGTTATACTGTCTATTACTATATACCATATCCACATTACCTCCTGCAACTTCTGTACATTATTCACTCCCAACCCTGTATCCATACCTTCATTTACCACATTGTTATTTACTGTAAAATAAAAAGTCACTTATGCACTTCTTGTTTGATGCAAACTTTGATTGAAACTCCATTTCATTGGATTTGTAAATTTCCTTTGCACAATGGCAATAATGTTGAATGTAATGTAATGTAATGTAATTTAAAGAAACTTTGAAAGTATGCACAATTTTATATAAATTTGTTACTGGATCTCTCTCACTCACTCTCTCTCTCTCTCACTCACCCTCTCTCTCTCTCTCAAATTGCTCATAGTGTTTGAATGGGTGTGTAAGTGTATGTGCTTGTACCCTGCAATGGGTTGGCACTCCATCCAACTCCATACATCTTGTGCCCTGAAATAGGCTCCAGGCCTTCTGTCACCCCTATACTTGATAACAATGTAGCTATAGATAATGGATAGATGGATGCATGGATGGATAATGTAGGTTTTGCTGTTGTTCCGCCTCAATGGACCATTCGATCTGCACAACAACTTGGCACAGGTTTTATTCCTTATACAACTCTCTCATTTTATCCGGGCTTGGGACTGGCAGTGCATCCAGGGGCTGAGGTTTTGGCATGGAGTGGGAATTAAACCCGGGATGGATAATGTAAATGATTAAATAAACTGATGTGTTTCATGGACACTGCAAAACAAACCACAAAATTAAAAAGCATAAAATGTTATGTTTTTTTTTTTTTAAAAAAAAGGTTAAATCCGTAAAATATATGAGTAATAAAATACTCAGATCATGGTTTTATATGAAAATAATCATGTTCTGGCTGACAAATAATTTTTATAAAATTATTTGGTACGAAAATCTTTTTGTCAGACACTATCACTCTACCCCATTGCTGAGTATTTCCCTAGGTGTATATTTTAAATCAGTTGAGTCTAGCTAGATAGCTATAATGGTGACACTTAAACGCAAATACAAATACTTAGTCATTTAAATAGATAGAGATCGGTTTTGGTGAATTGAACGAGGAGCCTGTGAAGGTAGCACAGATTGCGTTCGACGTTTGATGGACAAGCACTGCAACCATCTAGAGAAAACCTTTTTTCCCCGTGTTGTCCAATCCAATCTCGACATGTGAGACGCTTCGCTCTGCGCCCGCCCACTGTGCTCTCTTGCCTGTGCAAGGTTTGTTGTTATCAAGATGGAGTTCCTGTTGGGGAATCCGTTTAGCACTCCTGTCGGCCAGTGCATTGGTAAGTTACGTGGTCATCAAAGGCTTTCCTTCAAATATATCTTTTGGTAAACTAACTTGTGTAACACGGAGGATGAATTTCAGCGTAGTTCAACGTCAGTTAGCCCACCGCCGGTTAGCGCAGCATCCGGTAGCTGTAGAGTTAGCCTAGCTGGCTGGGTGGCTAACGGGATTAGCTAGTCTGACTCCTTGGAATTATTATTATTATTATTATTATTAGGCATGTTCCAGTGTCCCTATTATGCTGCTAATTCACGTTTACGCTAGCAGGTGTGCTAGGAAAAAAATACATTAGTGACGCTTGTCTTATATGCTGATTATCATAAAAACTGATTTAACTTTTTCTTTTTGTTTAAATACTGTACTCTTTGAACACTTACTTTATTTCAGATTTGTCCAGTAAGATTTATTGTGTCATAGTTGCGCGATTACGTCACTTCGGTGGTGTTCTATTAGTTTTTGCTATCCTGTCAGAATTTCCTATCAGTAGCAGAAATTTATACTTGCATCACTTTGTGCTACTTTCTCAATATATCCTACTTACAGGTATTTTTAATGGTTGTAACACTGCAAAAATATAGTCTAGTTTTATCAGAGGTTTCATTTCCTGACAGACTGGTAGCACTTTGTGATTTTTTTTTTCTTAAAGTTTTGTTTTTAAACATAGTTTTATTGAAGTTAAAAATAATTCCATACACAACGGTAGACAATAATAACAGTAATAAAAGCATTCAAGTGCACACAACAAACTTATAATTGAACTAAAAATATCTTTTTGCTCAAGAAACTTTATAAAAGGATCCCAGACACTTTCAAACGCTTTCTCTTTCCCCAAATTTCCCCTAAAGTATGTAAGTTAGTTTTTTTAGTGTCATACAAGGTGTTATCTCCCTTGTTATAATGTGGTTTAGAGGAATGTTAATTATTCTCCAAGATAGCGCTATCATTCTTCTGGCCTGCAGGAGTCCAAAATCAATTAAAAAAAAATATATATATATATATATATTTTTTTTTTTTAACAATAACGTCATATATACACTAAAAATACACAGCTTTGCATGTCAAGGCACCTTTTCTTCAACAATCTCAGATGTAATCTAAACAATTATTTAAATTTTTTAATTTTCAAATTGAAATTTTATTTGTGTCATACACAGTACGAAATGCAGTGAAATGCTTAGATGACTGCCCATGACCTTAAAATAAAAGACTATTAATAGGAAATAAATATGAAAAAGAAAATAGAAGGTACATTTAACTAAGAAAGAATAAAATAACTGTACAGTACAAAATATACAATATAAGAAAAATATATGAAAAAATATAGAATAATAAGAAAAACAGCTGTATATATAGAAAAATAGAATTTATGGAATTTTTGTGTGGGAATGAAGTTGAATATAAATAGAAATGTCCAGGGGGTGTGCAAATATGCCTGTAAGTATCATGATTCACATATTTAAAGTGACTATGCGCATCAGGGAAACAGAATGTCCAGTGCAAATCTGCCTGAAAGTGACATATTTAAAGTGACTTGTGTTAGAGTAAGTAACTAATGTCCACGAATGTGCAGGTGTGCAGTGGCCACTAATGTCAACGAATGTCCGTAAATAAATTTCATTCTTTTATTAATTGTTTGCTTTTTATCTTTTAGGCATGTTATTATACATTCCCAGTCATTTATTGTATATCCTCTTCTACATCTGTTCTCCATGCCTCCAAACTGTCAGTAGAAGATATTCTGTCAAAAGACATGAAAGCTGTATAGTAAAGAGAAATCTGACCTTTCCCCTTTATCTTTGTGATGTTTATAATATTATCAAAATATAATCTGATGGCAGGGTGGCGTAGTGATTACTTGCTTCCATCTCAGGGTTTGTGTGTGTGTGTGTGTGTGTGTGTGTGTGTGTGTGTGTGTGTAGTTTACATGTTCTCCCCCTGCTTGTTTTTTTTTTTTTTTCAGGTAGTCCGGTATCCTGCCACCATGCAAAGACGTATAGATTAGGCTAATTGGCATTTCCAAATTGCCCATAGTGTGTGAATGAGTGTGTAAGTGTGTGCAATTGATTGGCACCCTGTCCTTTGCTTTGTGCCTGACGGCTTCCTGTGACCCTGTCCAGTGTAAGGCAGTATAGAAGATGAATGAATCCTATTGCTTTAAGACTGGTAGCAATATTTGACAAGCTGATTTAGCCTTATATGTCAAGCCACTAGTCAACTGTTCAACTAACCATGTAAATAAAATATAATGTGCAATAAAACACACAGACGAAAAAGGAAAAAAAAACATGATTTATTATTCAACATTAACCCACAAGTCACTTGGAGTAGTAGCATTGGGAGGGCAGTGGTAGCTCAGTGTGTTAGAGATCTGAGTTACTGATCAGAACTCCATCAAGTTGTCACTGTTGGTCCCTTGAGCAATGCCCTTAACCCTGTCTGCTCCAGAGGTGCTGTAAAATGGCTGACCCTGGGCTCTGACCCCAGCCTACTAACAAAAAGGCAAAGAATAAAGGATTTCACTGTGCAGTAATGTATATGTGACGAATAAAATGCTGAACTTTGGATTTCTTTGCACTGATTATGCTAATTCTTCCATTCTCTATATAGTACAGATGTATAATGGGGTTTAGGGGTGTTTTTCCAAATGTAAGTCCACTGTCAGTGTCAGAATCAGAGCAAAATTAAGTGAAAACATACTCGTAAGATTCTTTCATTTATTGGTCAGACATATAGCGGGAGCTGTGTAAAATAAATAAATAAATAAATAAATACACACAAAGGATGCAGACATGTTTTTACAGTGTTGTCTCTCTCTCACATTGTTTTCTCTTGTTGTTTGTCAGATGACTTGTATCCCAGACTACAGCACTACAGTTCTGTCCTTTGGCTCAGTTTGTGTTTAACACAAATTACAGTACACCGCATATTTAAGTCACTTCCTGCACTTGGGTGGATTCAGGGTCACGTTGCTTCCTTACGCCAAACCACCTCATTTAGACCTGCAGCCGAGTGCTGTGTGGAAATATACAGGGGTGCGAGTCAACTTCACTAAACACTGCTTCACCAGACACCACGATGATGTGTTTCTCAGATATGTTGTGTCTTGTATTTGCATGCAAAGATGTGTCATGATGGCAAAAGCCATACATTCCTGACATGAAATACTGCAGAGAATTAGGTAACTAGGTAAAGAATGACAGGGAAAAAGGCCCAGTAGGTTTTGGACCGGGGCCGGTGCCACCCCAGGCTCTGCACCCCACCTTTATAAGCAATTGCTGCATCATAAAATACTCATAATTTCTACCATTGCATGCTTAACATTCCTTATTTGATGTTCAATCGCCCAGCAGTGAAGTATGCAAGGTCTTCACATCTATACTGTTAATCCAGCAAGGATTTATATATTCAAGAATGAATACATTCTGATTGTTTATCATCGGTTCATCGACATGCATTATTAGTAATGTTTGAACTAAAAAAAGAAATCACGCTCTCATTTCAAGCGGAATAAATCGAATGTCATTTTCAATATGCTTGGGAAATCTGTTACGATATCCTTGGCAGTCTATGTTTCCTGTTGCTCTGTAGCTCGCTGTGTGATTCAGCAGTTTGTGGTGTAAAAGTGGAGACGTGTGAATCATGCACCGGTGCAAGTTTTCCTAATCTGCACTCTGAATATTTTGTGAATGCATACGCTGAATATTTAGTAGATGAAAATGCTCACGGAGGAGCTGTTCTGGTTATCTCTGTGGCTGCTTACTGACCTGAATGTACTGACTGATAGAGGAATGAAAACCATAATCAATGAGGGCAATAGTAAATAGGTCAGCACACGCACGCATGCACACTTGCACGGACGCACACACACAAACACACTACATGCAATTTGGGAATGCTAGTCAACATAATGTGCATGTCTTTGGATTGTGGGAGGAAACCAGAGTCCGCAGGGAGAACATGCAAAGTCCACACACACACACACACACACACACACACACACACACACACACACACACACAGACCTGAGGCGGGAATCGATCCCACAACCCTGGAAGTGCGAAGCCACAGTGCTAACTGGCTAGGCAAAAAAACAGATCAAATAATATCAGTACTAGAACGCCTACTGTAGCTCAGCTGTTTATGCACATACCTCCTTTCACCAAAGTCTAATATTTATGACCAGCCTGAGACACGTTTTCCTGCCAAAGGTGATTAAAAACTAGCCCACTTACTGGAAAACTGGAAAATCTCTCAGCTTTGCAAAAAGTGAACTCTGACTGGCCATTTCTTTTCCTGAACGTCAATATGTTCTTCTTTCCACCAATAAAGAATTATAAACAGCTTGTTAGTTTAGTCGTCTATTAGACCTCCAAGCTGTCAAAAATATTGCCTTTGTCTCTTGTCTCTCTGTCCTTATTCTAAATCTTTTATTACAAGTTATTATATACAGTAGGTGCTGTACAGAGCATTAAGGAGTAATCATTAACATCGCTAGTTCCTCCAGTAGTCACTCACTGTAGCATTTGTCTGCCAGAGCAAACATCCTGGTGCATCAGACAGAAGGGGATTTCTCAGGGGATCTCTCTAATGTTCCTTTCTCATTAGACATTTTCTTCTTATCTGGTTTCTCAGTCATTTCCGTTTGCTCCGATGTTTCACTAATCAGATGTTTTTTAATTAATAGCAAAAACATTTTTTTCGTATCCTTAAAAGATACACAAACACTGTGTGTAAGTAAAATAATATCTACATCGATGCTCGTCACGAATCATGAGGATGTTCTCTAGCTGTCGTTCATCTCGGTCTCAGGGCAGATCACTCGGTCTGTCTGGTCGGGGTCCTGAGATGCACAGTAGAAAAAGCATTCACTGAGTTGTCGGGATAATCCGTAGCCTGAAGCCCAAAAGAGCAAAATCGTCCGTGCGCCTCTGAGAATTAAAGTGCACACTTCCCTGCTGATTATAGTGACACTGAGCCAGTCTGTGCAAAGTGTTTATTTCAAAGTGTTCTCGACTGCTCATTTTACCTCAAAAAGTATGGCTTCTCGGCTTGGCTTTCCTGTTGTACTCATGGTATATGAGACAGAGGTGTTACTGGGCCTCTCTAGCGTTCTGTAACATATTGAATGCTGAGTGATTAAAGTATAAGACTGACAGGCTACTGATCAGTACATCATGAGTTCAAATCATTTTGAGCAAGGCTCTTAGCTAGGGCTGGGTGATAAAGTAAAAAAAATAAATTAATATTAAAAATTATAATTTTTTTCATATTCATTTAAATATATAATTATTGATAGCTTTGTAATAATTCATTAAAAATTATGTTTTTTTTTTGTTTTTTTTTTACATAAACAGCAGGAGAGATGGTTTAATTAAACCACTTTTGTATCAGGATACATCAGGATGGAGAAACTCTCACCATAAATAAAAATAAATAAGTGTGATGGAATGATCGTACCTAGAGTCAAAATACAAGTAAAATCAACTGACCTAACATCAATAAGATGTAATAAATAATCAATCTGATTAAAAAACCTGCCATCTCAAGATAACCTGTTCTTTTTATCGACACCTTCTCCCTCACATTCCACACTGCTTCTGTTATTGGGTGTGTCTCATATCGGGGGCCGATGAGTATGTTGCCTCCGCTGACTGTATAGACCACAAAGGCTGAAACAAAACGAGACGATCTGGAGGCGGTAAGGAGCCGAACCACGTTTTACTCTCGGAAACCTGTCTCTTGGGGAGCAGATTTCTCATCAATCCCCTTGTTTTTAAAATATTTTAACCTGTTTTATTTTGGCGGCGCAGTGGCATAGCATCTCACACCTCCAAGATAAGTGATCGATTCCTGCCTTGTGTCTGTGTGGTTGGCGGGTTTCCATACAAATTAGGCTAAATGGACTTCTAAACTTTTTATTTTTATTTTTTATTGTTAATGAGGAAGTGTCTATAGCAGTGTGTATCGTTATCGTCTATCTCCCAGGTCCACCCTTAACTCAAAATTGCTCAGCTGTATTTTCTCTCAGCTCTAATCCAGTTTAAATGAAAGCATTGGTTGAGTGAGGTAACAGCTCTGCAGCAGAATGGAAATCTAATGATCGTGATCCATATTTTGAGTCCTATCACATGTCCTCCTACTGTCTGCCTGCTTTCCCTTTGTAATGTCCCAGGAAAATTTTCCAAGTGTAGGTGGATGTTCTGGATCCCTTCAGCTTCCTCCAGTCTGCTGAACAATACCGAGCTGCTGCTCTTGTGAATGTGGAAAACAGATCTTTGGGCTTGTTCTGAAAGGCATTAGCTGCTGTTCTTGATGTATTAGCTATTATATCAGTGCACGCTTTCCACTTTATGTCCACCAGATGAGTTGGACTCCGATCTGGTGATATGATCTTGATTGTGTTTATAAGGCCTTGTTCACACGGGCGTTAAGTTTTTGGATTAACGAACTTGCTTTGAACGTCCTAGACGTTTATGTTGTGTTTTGTAGTGGCGCTCGATTGACTTCTACACTGGCGTTCGTTTGTCTCTGT
>JAQMYJ010000008.1:12360177-12382177 GCA_030014305.1 Clarias laeviceps | reverse complement strand
TGTGGGTGTGTGTGTGTGTGTGTGTGTGTGTGTGTGTGTGTGTGTATGTGTGTGTCTGTGTGTGTATGTGTGTGTATGTATGTATGTGTGTATGTGTGTGTGTGTGTATAAATACTTAAAAGGTTAAAGCTAAAAATAAGCTGATCAGCTTTAATGTAAATACAGTCCGTCTGACGACAGAACTCTCTGCATAACTTATTAATACAGTTTAGTTTTGTAAAAGTTTTGTCTTAAAACGACTTCAGCGTATTAAATTCACTTAAAAAAATTCAGTGCTGTTATTTCAGCTGTGAAAATATTAAGTAATCTCAGTAAAAATATTCAGTTTAGCTTTTCTAATTAATGTCTGTTGGTGCACGTCATATATTACACGTCGATAATTAAATCCGGCACATAACAGTTCATAACATTTCTTTTAGTCAACATTTTGATTTGAGCGCATAACACTGGGGTTTCAGTTTGGGTTTTTTACACGCCCTCACCTCAGACTGCTGTGGATATGTTTGTCGTGTTTTATCCCATAGTGGTGCTTCACATTACTGTGTGTCATTTGCACCGCGGTTTTGGAACATATGAGACAAAATGGTTTTAAACTTCCTGCAGGAAGAATAAACATAATTGGTCTGTCCATTCATCTTTGAAGATTCATTTTTTACAGTCTATTGTTTCTTTTTTTAGAGTAAGTCATGCCGAGTCATACTTTTGTTTCTGTTTGGTGAAGATTTGGGTAGGTTTGCATTTTGTAGGTGCATTATTTTCATTTCTGTGTCTTTCGCATATTCTGTCTGTAAACTGTGAACTATGGCATTGATTGGTTCTGTTGAGTCACATATATATCTCAGGAAAAGAAAACCCACGGAAAAAAACGCTATATTCGAAGATAAGCATTATAAACACTGTATTCGGCCAAAAAAGCGCTAGATTCTGTGACGTAATCTGGCACAAAAACATAACATTCCTGCTACTCAACAGATTTAACTTGAGGCAAATATCAAAGGCCTGACAAGGTTTTCTTAAATTCTGTTCAGCCAGTTTTGCGTTATGCTGTGACGAAATCAGCTAGACAGACAGACAGACAGACAGACAGACAGACAGACAGACAGACAGACAGACAGACAGACAGACAGACAGACAGCTTTAATTTATGTTGATTAATTTTGTGAATATTCATGAGGAGGCACAAGACTTTGATATTCTATAAATTATATAAACACAGTATAGCGTTCAAGACTTAAAGAGATGATTTATAATAAACTCTTGTAATAGAGGATATTGCATTTAGTGTTGGTACATGGATTTGGTTGGACACTGTGGTGGGGGTCAGTCAGTAATTAGTGATTGCAGGATTGATGTTCAAAACAGATTCAAAATGAATGCGATGTAATTATGATGACAGTAATCTTCATTCATTTGCATAGATTAACACACCCTTAATCTTCGCTTCTAATCCACCATGGTGTGTGTTTGTGTGTAGGCCCAAAGATGCCATGCGTGCCATCAAGAAGAGGCTGAATGGGAATCGAAACTTCCGGGAGGTGATGCTGGCCCTGACTGTGAGTAATTCTGCCTGCGGGTTCGTGTTTGGTAGGGGGCGGATCCACTCATTAGACGTTAACAAGCTAAACTAAGCAGTGACGGATTTAGCATGTTTGTAGAGTTCTGCTTCACTTCATGACTTGATGGAGCGCATGCACCATGTGATGCTCACTGCAATACCAACTAGAGGCTGTTTATTTTTCTTTAATGAGCTGATTTGTGGCTTCTCAGCCGTGAGCCTCGCTTGGCTCTTTGATTCTTGCCTCGTTAGTTTAAAGCCTCTCTTTTTCACTGTCAGGAAAAAAAAGCAGGTGAACTTCTATTTGTGTGAACGCAGCTCATCGGCCGATCGGAAATTAAAGCCCTGTGTGTTCCCATAGGTGCTAGAGACTTGCGTGAAAAACTGCGGCCACCGATTTCACGTGTTCGTGGCTACCCGGGACTTCATCGACGGCATCCTGGTGAAGATCATCACTCCGAAAAACAATCCTCCCACTATAGTGCAGGATAAAGTATTGGCACTGATTCAGGTGAGCAGTTTAATTTAAACTCTTTTCCTAGATCCATTTTGTGTATGTGGTCTGTAATAAGGGGCTGCTGACTGCTGCATGCACTGTTTATTTAGACAGAGGGGTAGGAAAAAATACTTGGTACATTAAAGATAAATAAAGAGTCTTTTCTGATTTGATTTGCTCTAAGGAGTTCTGACCAGTATTCTTGTATTGGCAGACCGTCCCCAAAATCAATGTTTTAAAAATATATATTTATAATAGAGATTAATTAGAATTGGCTGGTTTTCAGTTTGATCGGCCAAGAACTGGTGATCACCAGAACTGGCGATCGTGTAATCAGCCTCAGATATAACTGATTTTATATGGAGCGCAGAAGCTTTCGAGTGCAAAAGAAATGCATTTTCATGGCATTACATTATCAAAAAATCGCATGCGTTGAAAGCCTCTGAGCAGCCTTTTTATCCAAACCTTGTGAGTGAATTTGTCTCAAAATCCTACACACGCTTACAAAAAACGCGTCTCAAAACATAGCGAGCGCTAATTAGTTTTGAAAAGAAGTTGTGAGTGCCCGCGTTAGAAGCCTCAGCCCACGCACTTACTGTTAAGTCAAGTTGAGATTTTGGAGGCATTTGAGGCAGTAAAATGTCACCGTTTCTTTATAACCATACAGGCAGTAGACTATAAGCAATTCACACAATTTCATCCCATGTGGTAGGAATGAATTATTGTGAAAGGAGAGAAAGTTAAATGTTAAACTCCTGTGCTCTTGGTTTTTATGGGCTACATTTAATTACTCTTGTTCAAATCAGTTGTGTTAAGACAACTAATTCTTAAAGGTTCAAGGTGTTAAATTTGCAACAAAATCAGGAAAAAATATATAGATATTTAAAAATAATCCTTATACAGAATCGCAATATAAATTGAAGCTGCACCTACTGTAGGTATCGTGATGATATTGTGTCCCTTGTGATTTCCATCCCTACTGACCAGAATACAGTAGGTTTTGCTGTTTGAATACAGTCAATAGAAATGAAATTCACATTTTGATGTTCTATTTTAATTATGATGTTAAAATTATTAGCGGACGGATCATATTAATGGTTAAAGAAATATTGAAAAATCTATGAAAATTAAATTACATATGAATTTTTCAAAAAGATTTATTGATCAACAGAATAGAAATGCTATAAATGGTATTATATTTGTATAAACCAGTGCATTTTTTTTTTCTGCCTGAATTTTACATGCCATATAATTAGATATAATACGTATGTGGGTTCTGTGACTGCATTATGTTGTGCTTTCAGCTGCTTGTGTTCTTCAGCTTGAATTTTATAGTAGCTTATATTTAGAAAAAATCCTAGAAGATCCCAGATTATCTTTTTTTTGTAACAAATGCCAATAAAACATCACTGTGGGTGAGTAAGTAAATAAACCTAAGCCTAAAGCAATAATGTTTGAGGTAAAATGATATTTTCATATTATATTGTGCTTTTCAGATGATGCAAACTGTCTTGAATTTAACAGACAGTACTAGTCGTTTTAAAAAGGTTTTACAGCCCTATAGTATATAGAATCAACTACTCTTTTAATATTTAACCCCTGATTTACAATTGCTGGTCTTTTACTTTAGCACCATCAGCTCAGGTGCATAAACATACACCTCACCTGACTTGTACTAACCTTTAACATAGAGAGTAGCTGGGTTCTTCATGGCAGGTGTGTCAGGATTGAACATGGTACATTTTTATTTGTACTGAGTCGCCCCTCCTGGTTGGATCCATCACCACAGGTTTTTACATACAACGGGAAATTGGCACAAGACTATGAATCCTAAATGTCGGTGCCTTTTTTTTTTTGTTTGGTTTGCAGGCTTGGGCAGATGCGTTCAGAAGCAGTCCAGACCTGACTGGAGTCGTCCAAATTTACGAGGAGCTGAAAAGAAAAGGCGTCGAGTTCCCCATGGCAGACCTGGATGCTCTTTCACCGATCCACACGCCGCAGAGAGTACGACAGCTGTGTCATGCAGCATATTCTACTGTTTTTCTGACGTCGTTTTATCTTTTCTCTTTGCTCATTCGAAGTCGTATGGAGAGTGCTCCATGCTGAAAATGCAGAACATTCAAACAGATTAAGAATGAATACTTTTTATACTTGATATAAAAATAAAAATATATATATTTTTTTTTGTTTTTGCGCTTACTAATTAACTAGGGAGTCCCAGAAGTTGATCCAGCCTCACATAAGTACAAAGCTCCTCCTCAGCCGAAGCCAGCATCCCAGACACCTCAGACATCTGCAGCTAGTGTCTTGCCTGCTCAGACTCAAATGCCAAACGTGACTGGGCCGATCACTCCAAACCCAGAACAGGTCAGTCTCTCCATGAAACGGTGTGTCGTGCATCATTTATGTTGGAGATATATAAACCTAATACGTAGATGAATACAATGAATCCTAACACAAAATTTTTAATTTTGGTTTAAATTGTTTAAAAAATTAAGCTTTATGTTTAAAGCTTATTCTGCTGGTGTGTGCAAGGGTGTGTTTGTGCTTTCAAAGATTGCCAGGCTGAGGAGTGAGCTGGACATTGTCCGAGGGAACTGCAAAGTGATGTCAGAGATGCTGACAGAGATGGTGCCAGGGCAGGAGGATGCCTCTGACCTCGAGCTTCTCCAGGTCCTAAATCCCTCTGGGTTTCCTTTCTGCTTTGAATGACTGTATTCAATCACTATTTGTCTCTCACAGTATCTTCTTCACATAATGCCCATTCCTGAATGCACCACTAGGGGGAGTAGAAGCATCATGTATATCAGGAAACAGTCATTTTAATGTATTTCCTTTTTTTTTTTTTTTTTAGAATTGGTCAGTGTGAGTGATTGTGGATTTGACAAATTTTTAGATATTAAGAAAGCAATATTGTCTTTTTTTTTTTATTTTTATTTTTTTATCCAACAATTAAACTGAATTGCTTGTTCGCTGCAGAAACATATGAGCAACAAGCAAAGTGCCACGCTGATGACATACATGTGCTGTGTGCGAGCAGGAGCTGAACAGGACGTGTCGGTCCATGCAGCAGAGGATAGTGGAACTCATTTCTCGTGTCTCGAATGAAGAGGTCACAGAGGAGCTCCTGCATGTCAACGATGACCTAAACAACATCTTTCTTCGCTATGAACGGCAAGTACTTATAGCTGAAGTGACAGGAAGCATAAACAAGTGATTCCTTCCACATGTTGTTGTGATTAATGATTGCAATGTAATTAACTATGATTTAAATGTAATGTCCGTGGCCTAGTCTTACCCATCACTTGTCTACTCCACGTTATTTATCAAAATTGTGCATTTATGCTCGAATGGTTTCTATTAGAAGCCACATGGTGAGAACCTATCAAGCGTAGATGACTGATAATGCTAAGATTTGAACACGTCACGTTGAACAGTCCTGACACTCCAAGCTTGTATTTATTGTATTTAGTTCTGCTTGAGTGGCAAGACGGGCTGGGAGTCTTGAAAGGAGGCGTGTCAATCAAGAACGCTTATTACAGTATTAGGCTCGCTTTTCGCTTCAGTCTGATGAGAGTGTTTGACTTATCAAGGGACTTTACTGGATGTTTAAAGTAGCAACTAAAATTTGCTCAGATATATACAGATAAGGCCTGCTGCTTCACTCACTCATCGTATATATTGCTTTATCCTGTATAAATGGTCATGGGGGGCCTAGAGCCTATTCCGGGAGACTTAGGGCATGAGGCTCACACATACACACACTTACTACAGGAACACAATTTGGGAACACCAATTAGCCTAAGGTTTTTGCAAGTTTTTGGACTGTAGGAGGAAACCGGAGTACCCGGAGGAACCCAGCAAGCACGGCGAACATGTAAACTCCATGCACACAGACCCGAGGTGGGAATCGACCCCAAACTCTGAAGGTGCAAGGCGACAGTGCTAGCCACCTACACCACCGTGTCGCCTTCTGCTGCATCACTAAGCATTTAAAATGAGCATAGGATTTAAACAGACAAAAGTGTGTTGTTTTGCTGACTGATTGACTGTTTCTGTGCTCATAGGTATGAGAGATACAGACTGGGCCGGAATACACAGAACAACGGGGTGAGCTGGAATCTGCTGAATATTACCATATAAATATACTCCTTATCGTTTTATTGCTTTTTAAACTAGTTTATAAAATTTGATCTGTATTTGTATACAATTTAAGTTTTAACTGGTGTGTGTATATGTTGCATGCTGATATGCCAATGGTTTTTTTTGTTTGTTTGTTTATTTTGTGTTTGTGCACTGGATAGCTAATGAAGGCAAGTATAGTAGAATTCCAGCTTTTGTGATAAATATGGGTGAAGGTAGATAAATAAATAGGGGGGAAAGTTAAAACATGACTTCGAAATCCATGTGGGGCATATCCGACATGCCCCCGGTGACATGTTTTAACTTTAACATGCTGTAGAATACACTAGAGTAGTCATCTTCATGTTTTATCCCACCTCTCGGTCACTCTCACATTCTTGCAGTTGTCTGATCCCATAGCCGTGTCCTATCCACCTCGATCCTCCGATAGCAGCCACAAAACCGATTAAACGGACAGCACTTCTGTTTCGATGAACCTGCTTCCTGTGCATGTGAAGGTCTATCGTGTAGTGTGTAATATAGTGAGTGTGTGTGATGATGTGCAGGTGTTAAACGAGGCTTCAGCAGAGGATAATCTGATAGATCTTGGTCCAGGCTCCCCAGCTGTTGTCACCCCTCGAGTCAGCACTGCAGCCACTCCTACACCTCCCTCTAGCATTCCTGCTGCTGCTGCTGCCGCTGCCCCGTCACTCTCCACACAGCTTGCAGGACTGAGTAAGACACACACACACACACACACACACACACACACACACACACAAGAACAATCATGCAGTTGAAGCCCATCATTATGTTCAACTCTGACAGCTGTAATGGTCTACTTCACACTGATGCTAGGATTTAGTCAGACACAGGTGCACTTGCACATGCTGAAATTCATTCCCCTTCACTCACAAACCATGCCAACACCCTTCACAGCTCGAAGGACCTTTCATCTAAATGTGTTTCTGAAATCTACTGCCTTTTTTTCAATCTGCGGTGTAATTATAGCGTTTTAAAATCCGGTCACACCCGGAAGCGAGATGGAAAATTATATTTAAAGATTTCTACTGCGGAGTTGGAGAAGTGCAGACGTCTTGGCAGCTGCTGTCTGATCTAGAACGGAGTTGATTAGGCTTCTATACATTTCGCTATGGCAACCAGACATCCAAATTAAAGCATGGCATTCAACCATGTGAGTACATCCATTAGCAAGCAAGGTTCCATTTCCCACTGAAAACAAGAATAAAAGTACTTTATACAGCCAAAGTTTGCGAAAACGTAACCATCCCACTCATTTCTACTTGTTGTCCATCTCATTCCAGATACCATGCTTTCTAGTGTTTAATGGGTTCAATGTCAGGGCCACTTGAGATCTTTTATACCAGCCTTGCAAGACCATGGCTTCATGGACCTTTGGGCTTGATATCCTAGTTCAATTGAAGAGGATACAAATACATTCTATATAATTATGTGCTTTCAAGTTTGTGGTAACATGTGGGACTGATGCTCAAATGTCCGTAAAAGTACACCGCCAGTCAAAAGTTTGGACACGCCTCATAATTTCATTGTCTTTGCTGATTTTTTTAAATTACTTTCTACACTGTAAAACAATGCTGTAGGCTTTCAAAATATTCACCATTCTCCTTTGAATAGTTGACATTGAGGTGTGTCTGCTACTCATGCTCTGTAAAGCCTTCGTAATAGCTTTACAGCTGTGGTGAAAAGTTTTGAGAATGACACAAATATGATGCTTTACTCTTGGCATGACACATTACTGATGGTACAGCTTCATACATTTTAAGAAGGGCAGCAAAGAAGCCACTTCTCTCCAGGAAGAACATCAGGCACACACTGATATTCTGCACAAGGTACAAGGATTAGACTGCTGAGCACTAGGGAAAAGTCATTTTCTTTAATGAATCCTCTTTCTCCGATTGTTTGGGGAATCCGGAAAAAAGCTTGTCCGGAGAATGAAAAGGTGAGCGCTACCATCAGTCCCCTGTCATGCCAACAGTAAAGTCTCCTGAGACCATTTCTTGTGTGAGGTTGCTTCAAAGCCAAGGGAGTAGGCTCACTCACAATTTTGACTAAGAACACAGCCATAAAAAAAAAAAAATGGTACATCCTGCAAGAGCAACTTCTTTCGACCATCCAAGAACAGTTTGATGATGAACAATGCCTTTTCCAGCATAATGTAGCACCTTGCTATGAGGCAAAAGTGATAACCAAATTTCTCGGGGAACAAAACCTCAAAAATTTTTTGCGTCTTTGGCCAGGAAACTTCCCAGACACTTTATCCCATTGAGAACTTGTGGTCAATCCTCAAGAAACGGGTGGACAAAAACCCGCAAACTCTGATAAACTCCAAGCAATGATTACTCAAGAATAGGCAGTTAGGGTGTGGCACAGAAGTTGATTGACAGCATGCCAGGGTGAATTGCAGAGGTGTTGAAAAAGAAGGGTCAACACTACAAATATTGACTCTTTGCATAAACGTAATGTAATTGTCAATAACACACTGAAACTTATAAAATCCTTGCAGTTACACTTCAGTATGCCATAGTAACATCTGACAAAAAGATCTGAAAACACTGAAGCAGCAGACTTTGTGAAAATTTATATTTCTGTCATTCTCAAAACAATTGGCAACGGCTGTAATCTGAGGTTCTGTTAATTGGTGATTTCTGAGGCTGGTAACTCTGAATTAACTTCTCCTCTGCAGCAGAGGTACGTTTTGGTCTTGCTTTCCTGGGAGGGATGTCATGAGAGTCAGTTTCATCAATCCTTCAGGGGTTTTCCAAATGCACTTGACAATACTGTTCTTGCAAGAACTGTTCCAGAACAGTTGACCTTCATGTCTTAAAATAACAAGTGACTGTTGTTACTTAATTACCTAATGGCATATGTGTTATTTCACAGTTTTGGAAAAATCCAGTATTGTTCTAGAATGTAGAAAATCTGTGTGTTTTGACGAAGTGTGTCCAAACTTTTGACTATTACTGTATATGTTATAGGCAGAAAAAACTATTTCTTAGGCTTCAACATCCAATCAAAAAAAAAAAATAAAAAGAAATGCTACATCTAGATGTGTGTATGATTACGATTCAGCACTGACACCAACTGCCACTAAAAAGCAGAATGTGTACCAACAGTACAGAGTTTAAATGAGCTTTAGGAGACAGAACCCCTTGCAGGCCGATAAGCTCTAGGATATTTTTATTAATTCTGCAACTTTACTAATAATTCCACACATGTAATAGTGAAGTCAGTTATTCAGTGACTTTATGATTGTCTGTGTGTAGATTTGGAATCAGAAAGCGTAAGCGGCACTCTGAGTACGCTGTCTACTCACAATCCTCGTGATGACTTCGACATGTTTGCCCAGACCAGAGGCAGCTCCCTTGCTGACCAGCGCAAAAAGTAAGTCCTCCAAACTCAGACATTAAACTCAATAATGCCACCATTGATTTGCTTCCTCGCTAAACTTTCCCCTCTCTCTCTCTCTCTCTCTCTCTCACTCTCTCTCTCTCTGTTCCAGTGTGAAATATGAAGACCCACAGGCTCTCGGCGGCCTGGCTTCCGCTCTGGACGTCCGACAACAAAATGCCGCCGGGGTGAGTGCTTCGCCGCATGATATATAAGTGAAATATCACTTTTCACCTACCATGTGTCATGTGATGGAGGATTGCAGTTCTGTGAAATGTTTAAGGCTGACAAGACCTTTTATTCTGCGTTATTACTATCTGCATGGCCTGGGTGTATGTTTACTCTAGCTTTAACTAACCTTGTCAGAGGACGGCTTTTAAGTAGAGATTGCATCCTAGTATGGATTGCACATAATATCTAAGTTTCGCTGACTTTCTGGTCAAAATATATATATGTATATGGTTAAACAACAGTTCATATGTGTAGATAATTCAAGCAGGTTTGATGTCACATGTAAGTTAGGGTAACAAAGATCACCAAGACCATCCAGTTGCATCCTTTAGTATCCCAGTATGCTTTAATGTACAATTACCAATTCATATCTGTTGCCTGATGTGTTAGAGTTTAGCATCTAAAGAAATGATTTGAAATTAATATATCAGTATAATGAAATTACCCTTTGCTAGTGAGGATATTTATGAAAAATTATTGGCAGGATTAAGTCTGAGTCAGGCTTGGATATTAGTAAAATTCCAGACGTACCTGGGAAACATGCAGGGGTAACAATAAAATACTAATTACAATCTTGGAGCAACTCATCCAAAACTTATCAGCTTCAAAAATGTTAATAAATGTACATTACGTTATCATCAAATCATTATTTATCACCAAGTACATAAAGCCTGATTACAGCTGGTGTTCTGCGCCAAGGACCATTGAGTGTTGAAATCTGGCTAAAGTCAGTGTGCTGTGTTACTATAGAGCAGAATCTCCTGATCAGCCCACTGGTCAAAGTTTAGTCCTTTTTTTTTTTTTTTTTTCTTCTCCACTCCATATTTCTTACAGTAGGTAATTCTGTTATCGTTTGTCACGACATTTCTATATGTATTAATAGAGTCCTACACCTTGAAGATGGCAGTCGCATGTCATTTCTATTTTCCCCTTTTTTCATTTTTCTTTTATATCTGTATTTTCTTCTTTTTCTCTGTGAGGGGGTGTTGAGGTTGGGTTCTGCTTCACATTTGTAAGGTGTTTTCTGTCGTTGATTTAGCCGAGTGTAAGGGGTGATAACGCAGAGTTGGAGCCCATAGACAACTGGCTCATTACCCAAGGAATGGTGAGGACTTCACCAGTAGCATCTCCTCCTCACTGTCCTCCTGCGTCTATCTACCGTGTCATCCCTAGCCACTCACCACTGCTAAACAAGCCCATCCCATACAGTAAAAGGGAGAGCCTATTTAACCGTCTTAATTCATTTACTATAATATAATGAAATTATTCCCTATCTTATTTCACTCGTCAGTCATTTAGTGATGAAGATTTGTTTAAGAAACCTACAAAATGCACTCAGCTTAAATTTATTTAAATCTGTTTTAATGCTCTCTTCGTATTTTATTTTGTTTTGCTTTAAACGAACGCTGCTTTTCTTCTATAACTGTAGGCTTTGTCCTTTCAGAAAAGTCATTTCTCTTTGTTTTAAAGCCTAAGCTTCTCAAAACACTTCAGGGTCTGCAAATTTCCTCCAAACTTTTTCCTTCACTCTGTCCCTTTTACTGTGGGCCACTCCATCCTCCGCTGTCTTCTCTGCATACTACAGTATGACTGCCAAAATGAAAAGACTAGCTTGTTCCTTGGGGGCAGGTGTGGATTTTCATAAAATGCTAGCAGGATTTGTTCCTTAGGTTTAGCCAAGATGGCTCAGCCCTGGCTCATGGTAGAATCATGCTGGTATGGTGTGTATTTACTGCACTAAAAAAAGGTTGTGTCTTATTTAAATGTTTAATAAAATAAAATCAAGAGATAATACAGTGCCTTGTACAAGTATTAATCTCAATAATTTATTTATTTATTTTATTTTATTAAGATGGAATTGAAATGGCATAAACTGGGATTTTCGTTTGATTTTAAAGCCTTTGGCTGCAATTACAGTCTTGAATATGTTTCCTTAAGCTTTGCACATCTGGATCCTGGGGGTGAATACTTTTCCAGGGCACTCTACCATTCTGAGTTGTACAATGCAAAACGTTTGTGCTATATTCATACTTGTACAGCTTCCTGTACAGGGCTGGCACACAGTATTATCTCATGAGCCTCACCTCACTAAGCCATTTGAGACTCATTTACTGGGTTCGTTACAGTAATTGCCTACTCTGCATTTCCACTGACTGTTTTCATTTATCTTGTCTAACTAAATTAATAATGACTAGCATGTTCATACTATTTTAGATCTTAAGTTTGATACACTTCCTGGTTACTAATCCAGTTTTAATCCCTCAAAAACAAAATGAACTTTATTTTATTTTATTACAGCATGAAATAGTTTACTTTTAGCTACCTCGCTCACGCTGGGTTTACTTGCAGGACATAATGCTCAGAGTACCTTCAGCGAATTTCCTAATTCCTAAGGTAATCTTGGGTAACTGAGGTGGACAAATCGTGAGTTTATCTCCAAAGTGTTGGAAAGTCAAATGATTGGTCACTCTAATGGTCGCTCTCTCACAAATTATAAGGCATTAAGCAGGAGAGTTATGTGATGGTTTTTCCCTGGTTCAGTACTATATGACCAAAGGTATACAGGCTAAATGTTCAAAATGTGGCCACAAATTTAAGCACACAGTTTCTAATCACTGGAACTTAAGCCCCCTAATCTGCTCCAGCCTAACAGTATTTTGCCAAATGCTTTGGTTGCCAACATTGGCATTGGAGAACTTGAGTGAGCTCAGACCTCAACCCCCGAGAACATAGGGCATACCAGACCTTCTTGCCTTGTTCACACAGCCTCATTCCAAAATTTAGTGGAACACCATCTGGAGGGAGGACCACCATTTTGGAAGCAGTGCATAAATTGTTAACCTCACATTGTTCACATCGCTTAGAGACAGGCTTAAAGTGTAAAGGAGTGGTTCAGGGAGTATGAGACATCATTTTCACGCGTGGATTGACCACCACAGCGTCCAGTCCTTCTCCACATTAAGGATCTTTGGGACGTGCTGGAGAAGTCTTTACACAGCGGTTCGAACTCTTCCATCATCAATACAAGATCTTTGAGAGAAATGAATGCGACTACGGACAGAAATGAACGTTGACATTGCATAGGCTTTTCAAAATGATGCCACGGCCATAATCAAAGCAAAAGGAGGTCCAATGAAATATTAGTGTGTGCAACTTTTTTTGGCTGCGCACTGTAGAATGAATAAAAGAAACTTAACATAATTTGAAAAAAAAATCGTGGTGTAGCATTGCTATACCACATTACCTTACTGCTCTACTACATATTGCTGAGTCTATATACTAAAGGAGGATGTTTATTTTGCAAAGGTCACAAAGAAGTAGCTTTTTTTTTTTTCTCCTCTGGTTGTTGAACTTTATCTGTTTTTCACCTATAAAAAGCCCAGACATAAAAAAACTAATCCTGGTCCTGTTTTGTCCACTCCTGTTTATGATAACTACATAGCTGGCTATCTTAGTTTAGATTTTATATAATTTTTTTTTTTTTAATAAGGAGACACACCAGTGTACTATATGGACAATGTGTTTTTTTTCACCCGGGTGCAAACAGAACTAAAAGGCAAACACAAATACGGTAACAATAGAAAAAGTCTTAATTATGGTGAGTATTTCATAACCTGGCAAAATCACTTGAGGTAAATATAACACACTGTAGGATGTTGAGTGTGTTATAAATAATAAGAGCTTCCTTGCAGCTTGAGTGTACGTTTTCGAAAATCAGTCAACTTTTCTGTTTTAGGAACTCCTTACATAACTATGTACACAAATTTGGAACATATGCATAGCTTCATCAGAGCTATTGACCTGCCCTTTATCTGCTTGAGCTTCACCACGCTTTACCTGCTTGAGCTTCTCCAGACAGCTCCTTATTTTTCAATCTCACTGCATGCTGTACAATAAAAAACATTCATGCTTAATGTGCTCTGTGTGTGGGTGTGTGCGTGTGTGGCTTGCTATGTGAATCCATGCATACTATGATTGCATGTGTTGCTGTTATTTTCCTCGCAGAGCTCCTTGTGATTTTAAGGTGTTTTTTTATTTCTTTTCTTTCTGTTTGTGTTCGGGGGCGGCTTTATTTGGTGGCTTTGCGGGGCCCTTGGTTTGTCCATGGCTTTGCTCCATAGATTCCTGTATCGCAGTCTTCTGTCATGGATGACATTGAGGAGTGGCTCGGTGCTGATGTGGTGAGAATTCTTTTACCTTGATTTCATTCTCTCTTTGTTTTTGCCATCGCATTCCATGTCCATTTCACATAACCCAGCACATCTATATAGGTTTCTTAACTTCATATATGCATTTGGCAGTCGAACGATCGTCTTAACACTGTCCACAGTCAAGCTTGCCTTTGCGTCTGTACTCATATCATTGTTATTTTTTTAATTAGGGAAAGCAGACTTGTAGCAATGGGAAGTCATGTTGCAAGGTCGTCTGTCACTTGGCTTGTTTGTGTGCACTAAAAAGCAAATTATGAAAACGGTGGTCACTGAATGTTTCGGTAAAATGGTGCAAATTGCTCAGTGGGTCTAGTAAAATGTCCTCATACCCAACTGGATTGTTTTGCTTTTGTGTGGATCAAATGAAAAGGGTATGTTACATCTGAAGTGATATGTTCATTGTCTTCAGTGGAAGGTGAGTATCGTTTAAAGGATTGCTCCATTGTCTTTCAACCTTCCCAATACTTCTATGTTAACTCATCTAGCTTTAACAACATCCCGGCCAAGACAGGATACCATCAGTGTCTTAAACTTTTTAGACACTGTTCCAAATAAGTCTACTAGGGTTCTCTTAGGATTAAAGGTCAAGTGATTGCACAGGCCAGACAAAGTGTCCCTGTGTTGTAGACAGAGGTTGCATTCAGTTTCACAATGTACTTAATTGGGACTGGAGTGTCACTGTAAAGTTCTGCAAAGACACGAAGCTTAAAAGTTAGTCCAGTGTTACCGCTGTTACATAGGTACACAACCTATTAATGTTTTATATTAACATTCTGATATTGCTGGATGAGAGTAACTTTTTCGTCTGGAGAGCTTATAGCAAGATCTGCAATCGTTTAAATAACCTATTAATCTAGCATTTCTTTTTTATGGATTACTTGATTAGTTAATTTGAAAAATGTAGTCAAATGCCAGCAAGAAATATTTAGCATTATAATCAACTAACAGTATTACAGAACTCTTAAAGTTCTTGGGTATTATAGGTAATATTTTTTGGTTCTAGGTCCTAAGTTTTTTTTAGTGCTTAAAACGTGTCCACAGTTAAATTCCACCCAAATAATAGCAAATTTAATATGAGATGGACATCTTGCTTATTGAAATATTAAAATGCTAAATCTTTGCTTTTCTAAGGAACATAAGACAATGTTTTTTTTTTGATAGGTCAGGAAAGATACAGATCGAAAATCAGATAAACTAGGACAACTTGATAAACGTCAGTTAATAAGTATGACTCGTCTGTTCCCCACACAGACACAAAAGACTCAATTAAAATCAAATTATTGCTAAAAAAAATTCCCATCGCAGGGCACGCACAGGTACACACACATACACACTACGAACAATTTGGGCATGCCAATTAACAGTCCAATGTCTTTGTGAGGAAACTGGAGGAACGGGGAGAGCATGCAAACTCCATGCACACAAACCCCAGGCATGAATCAGACCCGAACCCTGGAGGTGCTAAGCACTACGCCACTGTGCCGCCTTTACAAGGATAATGTTACGTCAAGAGTTAGACATTTTGGTTTTCCCAAACGGCCCCATCACCATCTGTATTTTGCAAATGTAGTAATTTGTTGAAATACAATGGAGTATCCTTTAACTTTAATTAGACATGGGACAGAACGCCAACGATACAAATGATCCAATAATCCACCAGTACAAATAATTACTTTGCTTCTTGTGTTCTGCTGAACAGAAAGGTGATGAGGCTGAGGAAGGAGTGACCAGTGAAGGTAAGAAGTTTAAAACTGTGTTAACCAGTGGATTCTGGACCAAAACCAGCACTGCTGATGAATCGTCACTGTTCTTGGCTTATGTTTTAGAGTTTGACAAGTTCTTAGAAGAGCGAGCCAAGGCAGCAGACGCTGCATTACCATCACCCCCTAGAGGCGATCCCTCTGTTCCCGCGAGTGCGCCGAGCAGCAGCCGTAAGAAAGCCGAGCGGACTGAGGACAACCTGTTTGCATTGTAAGGTCGATCCTGAAACTTTACGAAACGCCCAGTTTCATCCCCATCAGCGTTCCTCTGGATGCCTGCTGCCTTTCCATGCTGCTCTCTGTCACACATTTCTTGATCCATTACGGGACTCCTGGTCCATTTCCACCTCTCAAGCTGCTGGCTGGAGCAGGGCAGCTTCTGCTCGTTTCCCAGACTCGACATGCTTTTGTGTGTAAATTCAGGGGCAGAGGGATGATCTGTCTTACACAAGCAAATTTCTTGGCAGCGAAGTCATGATGTAGTTTAAGTCTGTTTGGCTGAGATACGCCAGGATTATAACTTATTTCTGTTTATTAACAGGAGCATTGCGGAATCTGGCTTAAAAAACATGTTATAATATCTCAGATTTCTCATGCAAGTTTACATACTAATCTAAAATATGCCATTGTTTAGGGTAAGTCTTAAATTCCTGTGGTCCAGTGTCATTATACCGCTAAGGGAAAATCATATATTTAAAACTGACAAATTAAAGGAAAACCAGACATAATGTGTCAGAGTCAATAGTCTCTGTATAAAGTCAGTATAACTGACCTGGCTGGATGAACACCACTATTTTCTTAAAAAAAAAAAAAAAAGGGGGATTTTGATGATGATCGAAAGCGCTGTCTAAGATCTTTCATAGGTGCTTGATTTGAACAGACCCGACATTATTTTCATACTCTGCAAACTATTCAGTGAGCTTTTTGTGCCGTGTCGGATGGGACGGGGATGGGACTCATCCCGGAAATGTTTTAAAGGATAAGGATGATCAGTCAAAAGAACCCTGTATTGATTTGCAGTAACTCCTCTAATAGCGCGTTTGCACTCAGCAAGCTACCCGTAATCCAAGTTGTCGCTATTTCCACCACCATGTAAGTGCAACTTAAATAGTGCTCACCATTGATTGGTAAAACAAAGTCAAACAGCAGACACTGATTAATGTCTCTGGCTGGACTCTGGTATCTACAGGAATGAAATCTGCAGGAAATTAGTAATTCTGACTGCCAAAGTGATTTACTCTTGATTGGGACTGTGCATCAGTCTCAGCAGAGCGATATCTGCAGAATGAGAGGTTCAATGTTTCTAGGATTTATGTGGAATTATCATTGTTGCATTCCGATTACATTTGGGAGTTAGAATAAACAGGACTGAGGTCATGGCCAGGTCAAATGTCTGAAAGTTTTTCTTTAGCTTCCTACTTGTTTTGAGTATATTTTAAGGGTATCCTTAGTAGATAAGGCTTCCCCATCAAAACCATTGTAGTTCTTATTTAAGCAGAGTGATATCTAAAGTAAATCCCATACAGCGTCCCCTTCACTTTGTTTGTGCCTAGGATGAAGCTGTCTGGTGCTCTCATGAATATTCTAGAAAGATATTTCAGATTTAGTCCCAGAAACACAGCTTTGTGTGTGTTTGCTTTTAAAATCGTCTAATATGGACACTCAAATGACTCTTGTACTAGCAAGCATTACTATGTTTGGGTTTGTAGGCAGCCGTTAATTAAAAGATTGCCTCTCTGATTAGTTTGTTGTCATACTTGTGTTTGAGTGGGTGCTTCCATTAAAATAAATGTTCATTAGGGAGGGAAACAGAAATCAAAGAGGCAGAGTTTTATTTAATGTGATTGCTCAAGCAATCAGATTATTGTCTATCTTAAGGTTTATCTTTGTCACTTTGGTTGTTTTGTTTTTACTTCGGTGCCACTTCTAACGATTTTTGAAATACAAATCGAAATACCAAATTGTAGTTTGTTTGTATAGACCCCCGTGTAGTTTGGGTGTAAAAATGCTTGCACCGGCCCATATCATTCTCTTGTTCCTTTTGTTCTTTATCCCTGTGTTTTTTTTTCTCCATTGAAATGAATGTTCCAATGTTTGCCGAGTGAATGTTACTCACCTTGCCAATTTACTGCTGTAAAGCAATCTCATATCACTTAATTTGATAACTTCTCCATGACTATAGTTATATGATGGGCAAAACAAGCAACACAAGCGCTATAAACATTTTTTATTTGGGGCAAATTGCGCTGGTTGGTGGGGATGCACTACTATAAAGGGATGAGCTATGCTAAATAAAATACCCTCAGTAGAATACTAGAGCCACCAGTTTTTCCTTTAATTTGTCATATATGTATGTATTCCGTTAAATCTGGACAACAAGATTTTTTTAAAGGGATTTTTTTTTTGCACCGTCAGGGTTTCATTCCTCAATTGCTTTGTGTGTTAGGCTGCTGAATGAAATTGCATTGTTGTAATCATGAAAATGGTCACCAAAGACAATAGATGACACTTGCTCTCCTGTAGATTTCCATTACAATAAAAGGACATGTTCACTCTTGTTTCAGAGAGCTAAGAGCATTTCCAAACAGTTCCAAGAACAAAGTTCTTTAAAACACACTGCCTGCTTAATACTGTTTAAAACATTAAACAACCTTTAAGTAACTGAATTGATGAAATATTTCACAAATGCTTATTAAGCATTTGTGAAAGAATATTATTTTATTTTCAGAATCATATATTTTTGTGCTTGGATTCTCAGCTTCATAGCCAAAAAAATAATAATCCAAAATGATTATCAGGGCCACAGCAGCATTTAAAGAATAAATGGATGAAATTTGTTTTCTGGTTTAATCTTTCAGGATTAAATTAGGGTAGCATAAATTGTACACTATGTATTTATATTTATACATAAACATATGTATATACAACCCAGAAGTAATGAAAATAAATGCCTGTTATCATTTCTGAGTAAGTTGTTCTTCAGAAAGAGATCAAATTCCACTCCACAGCCTGGAGCTCATTTATGTGACTTGGTTCATATTTTTGGTCGTGATGGTCATCGTAGGTGCCACATTTGACACCTGGACAAGTACGTTAGCAAGTGGATACAGTTGTACAGAATGCGGTGGTTATACCAAATTAATAAGCATAAGTGGGAATAGCTTTTTTTATTATTAGATTGCTCATATTGGTAGAGAAACTCTTCCTCTATATGAAGGTACTCAACATACTGTAGTTTCCACCACAAGCGATGTATTTGGGTATCGTTGAACCCATCTCTCAAATCCCCTTTGTAAAATCCCCTTTGTCGCAGTTGATGGTCTTCTACCTTACTACAAAATGTTTGTGATGACACCGTTGACAAGAGCAATGTGCACAGATGGATGAAGAAGTTGAAAGAAGGGGAAATCAGCATTGAAGACCAACCATGCAGTGAAAGACAAGCAACTGCGACAAAGGGGATTTTCAAAGATAGGAATCGAGTGTTGGGTTCAGTGACTGCAAAAATGCATGCATTCAGTTTTCAGATGTGATTTGTGACACTTTGAGTCTAAAACTCAGTCGTAACTTTGATGTACATCAGCTTTTCAAATGCAGTAGTTCAGTTCAATGATCATTCCGCGTAACGTAGCATTACTCACAAATTGGTCAAAACAAGTTAAAATATTTAGATACGATTTTAACATTTCAGTACACTTAATACATTATTTTTTATTTAGGACAAGGTGTCATAAATCAGTGATAAAATGCCACGTATAGATGGGCCTTCTATTGCTTTACATGAAATTAATAGACATTAATGTCTAAATTTCACCTGTTTCCAGAAAGGAACTTATAACAAAAGTCACAATTATGAGCATTCAATTACATAAAGCTTTTTTTTTAATTTTTATTTGTTTATAGCTTTGTATAAAATTAAAACAATGAGGCTGACGTGTCAGTAACTGTGTCCTGTAAAAAGCTTTGCTTTCCAATAAGGTGGCAATCAATATTTTTAATAACTGCTTTAATAAATGTTGCCATGTGACATTAAGTCCTAACTATTTTGATTATTTGTCTCGAACATTAATGTCTTAATGTATTTTAGGATATAATAAAGTTTCTTATTGTCATGTGTAATGTTCATGTGTCTCCTTTCAAGAAAAGACAAAGTATTTCTCAGGAACATGATACAACTTAAGCGTTCCCTTTAAAGTGCATTTTTTTTTTACTTTTACTTTACTTTTTTTACGTTTTACTTTTGAACAGTACTTTATTTCCTGCAAGTAACTGTCTACTTTTTTTTTTCGTTTTTTGGCAATTTTGTCATACTTAAATGATTGAGATCATCAAACAAATTTTAATATTACACAATAATAATCAAGTAAATATAAAATGCAGTTTTTAAATGATGATTTCATTTATTAAGGAAAAAAGCTGTCCAGACCTATGTGAAAAAGTAATTCACCCCTTTGCCAAATCATAAATGAACTGTGATTTTTGGAAAGCTGGGTTAAATTTAACTTGCCACTCCCAGGGCTGATTACTGACAGACCAAGAATCAAGAAATCACTTAAATACAAAGTGACAAAGTTAAGCATGCTAAGAGATGTAAAAATAATTTTTTTAAAAAGCTACACGATCTAAAAAATAAATCAAGAACAGATGAGAAACTAATTAATTAACGTGCTAGTCTGGAAAGAGTTACAAAGCCAGCTCTAAGTCTTTGGGACTCAACGAACCACGGTGAGAGTAATTGTCTACAAATGGAGAAAAATGGTGAACCTTCCCAGATTCTTCATAGAAGTGGCTAGCCTACCAACAATTCTCCAAGCGCACAGTGACGACTCATCCAGGAGCTCATACAAGAACCCAGAACAACATCTAAAGAACTACAAGCCTCACTTGCCTCAGTGAAGGTCAATGTTCATGATTCAACAATGTGTTGACCAAAATTTATCCACAGCAATGTGAAAGACTCATTGCCAATTATCACAAACGCTTGATTGGAGCCAAGCGTTGTACAACCAGTTGTTAGGTTTATGGGCAATTACTTTTTCACGAGGTAGGCTTGGACAGTGTTTTTTTTCCACCCCCTTAATAAATTAAATCATCAATTGAAAACTGCATTTTGTATTTACTCGGGTTATCTTTGTGTAATATAAAAATTTGTTTGATGATTTGAATTGTTTGTGTGACATATGTAAAAAGTCAGAAAGGGCGAAAACGTTATCACGGCACTGCACTTTAATCCCTGATGTACTTGTATACTTCACGTTATGCAACATTACAGTTTTAAAGATTGAATTGTGTCAAAGTAAACAATACACTGTGGATGGTGTAATAAAGCAAACATCAATTACAGGTCACATTTGAACTAGGTTATAAAGCAACATATGATGAAATATTTGTTTGATTTTTTTAATAAATGTTCAGCAATTGGAATCCGGTTCACCCTCTTCCAGCTTAAACTTCATCTCTTATAGCACGGAAACATGAATCAATCAGCAGTTCCTGAACACATCTATACAAACTTCCTCTCTGGACTGGATACCTGTTTTAATGTAGGTTAGGATAATTAGCTGATAAAATGTAAGAGGAGGAAACGCTTTAACAGTCCAAGACTATGAAAAAAAACTTTTTTGAGGTGAGGTGCATGTGACGAATAATTTTTAAAGGTCACTAGCTCACTGCATGAACCTTTTCTTTCAACTGAAATGATACTGAATGAGAACTTAATGTAAAATATAACTCTTGCTTCAGTTTACAGACTTAAAATTTAGCTTTTTTTTCTTTTGATAAAAAAAAAAACCTCAACCAAACACAAAAAAGCATTAATTTTCCCTAAATAATTAATGTGAGTATAAATTATTTAGGGGGAAAAAAACCTAATCAATGATATTTACAAAACATATGTTCCAATCAGGATTTCAGCTGGATTCTTAGACCCTGATAGAAACATATGTTTTGTAAATATTATTGATTTCTCTTTTTTTTTGTCCCCTAAATAATTAATTTTATTGTATACAATGGATAATTTGGTTATAGGCCAAACATTATTATAAAATATATATATATATATATATATATACTGGTCCTTCTCAAAAAATTAGCATATTGTGATAAAGTTCATTATTTCTTGTAATGTACTGATAAACATTAGACTTTCATATATTTTAGATTCATTACACACAACTGAAGTAGTTCAAGCCTTTTA
>JAQMYJ010000008.1:12325590-12360077 GCA_030014305.1 Clarias laeviceps | reverse complement strand
AGTCATTTCTGCAAAAGGATTCCCGACCAAGTATTGAGTGCATAACTGAACATAATTATTTGAAGGTTTACTTTTTTGTATTAAAAACACTTTTCTTTTATTGGTCGAATGAAATATGCTAATTTTTTGAGATAGGAATTTTGGGTTTTCATGAGCTGTATGCCAAAATCATCACTATTTAAAACAATAAAAGGCTTGAACTACTTCAGTTGTGTGTAATGAATCTAAAATATATGAAAGTCTAATGTTCATCAGTACATTACAGAAAATAATGAACTTTATCACAATATGCTAATTTTTTGAGAAGGACCAGTATATATAGTTGCTTATCAGTTGTATATTTCGATTTTTTTTTTATTGCTTACTCACTGCTGTACTCATCATCTATACCTCTTTATCCTGTATACAGTGTCACAATGGGCCTGAAGCCTATCCCTGGAGACTTGGGGCACAATGTAGGGTACACCCTGGACCTGCACCAATTCATCACACCTCTTTCACACACTATAGGCAATTCGGGAACGCCAGTTAGCCTAATCTGCATGTCTTTGAACTGTGGGAGGAAACCAGACTACCCGGAGGAAACCCACTAACCACGGGGAGAACATGAAAAGTCCATGCACACAGATCTGAGGCGGGAATCGAACCCGAACCCAGGAGGTGCATCGTGACAGTGCTAACCCCTAAGCCACTCATAATTCGATTGCTAAATATATTTAATAAAATTTACTGAACATTTAACTTGTGACATTTAACGAAGTTGAGATTAAACTAAGAATAAACAAAATCATATAATGTATAAATTATGACAAAACACTAGTTTAACCCAGGTCTCCAGTGTAGACTATGTGCTGCTGGTAAAACATACTTTAAATGAAGAACTGCTTTAATGTTTTTGCCCCCCACAATAATGTGTGCTAATTCGCCGTGGAGACTAATGGAGGCGCTCTAAATGTCTACACAATATGAGTGCAGCTTTGAGAAGAAACTCGTCTAATGTCTGCGTTACTTTCGGTCATTGACCCACTTCACCTTATTTCACCCATGTTTTATTTTTAAGTGCTTTGTTAAGACATCAAATATTCCTCATACTGCACAGCACGAATTAATTCAACTATTTATCTCTAAGTCAAAACATAAATAAATAAACAAAACATAAAATAAATTCTAACATCTAGTACTTAAATGCATTATATTAACTACACCGTGGATTATTAAACTGCTTAATGGACAATTTTGTCCTTGTGTATTTGTATTATTATTATTATTATATAAAATCATGAATCCTTCCGTATGCAGTAACTTCTTTATTTTAAGAGAAAAAGCATGATGTAACCACGGGAGCCACATTCGTGACGTCATATCACCCCACTCCACTTCTGCTCTCCAATTGGCTAGTTACTCTGGTTCTACAGGCGGAGTCGAGTCTGCAGATCGGAGAAGCTTGAATATCCAACAGCCCTCCCCTCATACAATTTGATTGGCTGAGTCAGACAAACCCACCGCAGCCATCACGAAGTCGTGGAGACCCGAGTCAGACGTATTGTAAACAAGCAAATTGTGTCAGGCTTTTATTTCATTTTTCTAGAATATATGTCTACTTAAAATAACTATAAAATAATTGTGCTCATATTAAAACATAGTGCATTCCCTTAAGTAATGTTGTACGGCCATTTTAACACCGGGTTTGCCTAATCATTAGGACATGGTTAGACATTTTTATCAATACTGAAACAAATAATCCAAAAGTAAACTTCCTTCATACACTCAAGGCACCATAGAGAGCTAATTAAATGAAACAAGCTAATTTATTTAAACAAACCCTTGCAATTTAGCCCATTACAATAGCGTTCACATGCTTAAATGTAGCGTGGGAAGCGTGACGTAGACATAGACCTGTACTTTGATTGGTCGCAGGAGGAGTCAATCACATGTCGGTATCTCTGGGGTTTGCTCGCCCCGTTAGCACGCGCCTACACCGACTAAACTCTGTTTAGACAAGTTTGTCTTGTGCACCAGAGTGAGAATGGCAGCAGCCAGGATGTTGACAGATTAGAAACAAAAGTTGGATTTTTTATGAAGTTTGAAGAGTCTGTTTTAAACAAATGTACCTGGACATAGAGTTGGGTCCTACTTGAAAGAAGTTTCGGGTTTATATGGAATAACGTTGCGTCGTTGGATTTGAAAATTGTTCAAGAGAGAAGCGAATCTGCTAAAAAATGAATTTGTCTTTTGACGACCCGTCACTGGATAGCTTGGATCCAAGCTTATCCCTGAACGATCCAAGTGATATCGACACAGCTCTGCTAAACGATATTGACGGTAAGATGAGCTGTTTGAGTCAGTTTCCTATCCTAGCCTTACTTGTTCACAATTTAATTTTTAGATAATTATAATGCATTGAGTTTTTGGCTGGATAAGGCAAAAATATTCAGATAGACAAACACACGTGTTAGACAAACGCACATAAGACTGGAGGAAAGTTATAACACAGCATTTGTTGTCATATTAAAGTTATATGTAATTTTTTCACTTGCTCTTATCTAATTATATAGTTAATATGCCTTATGGGGGAATAGTCCTATGCATAAGCATCTCGTTACTGTCTACAGTGCCGAGTATTGTAATACAGGGTCCAATAATAATGCTCATACACACCTGTACACACTGGGCATCCGTGTGACAGTTCTGAAGCACCAATAAATCATTCAGCGTTTGGTATTAAAAAATAAATATACATTTATTGATTAAAAATTGATAATGTGTAGCTATTGTTTGAGTTATAAGTTGCACTGGCAGTGGCCACGCCCCCGCGAACTTATGCGCGTGACGCCACCAGAGGTTACTTCCGTTCATTCCCCCCATCTGTGTAAGGATAGCCAACCAGCATGGTAGCATGGTCACTCACAATCATTTATGCAACTCAGACATTAAAATTTACGCTTCGTTTTTCATTTCACGTTCAATCTGAAAATTGCCTGTTTTATTTTTAAATGCACACGCAATTAAGTTTGCCTGTCTGTCATTAAAACATGTCACGTTTAAGATTTGTATTTTGCTCTGTTAAGATGGATATATATAATTTTTTAGCATGCATCCGAATACATTTTTCGCTAAAACGCGAGCTTTATAAGCTGTATAACCTGTATAACCGCGAATAACCCCAGTGTCCGATAGTAACCCGTTGTCAGTAGAGCTCGGCGCGCACTCCCCCACCCTCCCGCGCGTGTGACTGTAATGCTGCGCTCGCGCGCTCTCTGATTGGTCGAGAGCGATCACCTCATCCAAAACAGTCGTGTATATATTCCTGTCAGGCCTGTGCTCAGACCTGTGTCTTGAACGACATACAATCTACACATATATTTTGCATCAATAATAAACAGACGAATGAGGTATAACACCTTTTATAAAACACACTGTATACTACATCTTCTATATTGGGAATAATAGAAGATGTAGTATACAGCCAGGATGTGTTGCATTTAGTTTTGGCTGATGTTTCTAACAAGGATGAAATGTTAAAAGAGAATACAAATCAACATGAAGCTGTTCTGGTATTGTATGAATTTAGGCCACAGATATTACCCGAGACAGACACTTCCTTAGTGTTAGGTTTAAGAAGAAGTGTGTCCGAACCCTAAAGCCTAAACCCGAACAACCAGGAGAGACGGGACAATTTAAGCTTTGGCCAGGTGCCACCTTCACCCCCTTCACCAGAAGAACCAGTCATTAACACAAAACTCATAGAGAAACTCGGAGACAGACAGACGATAGGAAATACATCTGCATTTTCCACTGAAACGAAAGGATTTCTACAGATACAAGCTGTTTGGATGAATATTTGTCTGGATCACATAATTTGTCAGGAAGTGCAATGTGGGGTTTTTCATCACATTATAAATCTTTACACAAAGATTTCTTTAATCTATTGATCTCCAGTAAAAGTTTTATCCTAGTCAGGGTCTCAAAGGATCTTGAGCATAACCTGGGAACATTGGGTTTGAGGCAGGAATAGTCTATTGTAGGGCATCATACACACACACACACACACACACACACACACACACACACACACACACACACACACAACCTATCTGCAGGGGGCAATTTAGTTTCTTTGAGAGATTGTTGGAAACCAGAGAACACATCGGAAAAAGTAAATAACATGGAAGGACTGGGGAAATATAAAATTCCACACAGACATTAATTCAAGCTCAGGATTCAACAAGAGAACCTGAAGACCATGCGAGCTGCAAGCTCATCTCACCTAAATTGTGTAAACTATAATAGGGCTGCCAGCTATTCGAATGACTGTAACCATATACAGTACACAGGTCTTTTTATATTGCTACTCGACTCCGTTTGAACCAGCGTGTGAGATTTAGGCTTGCTCTGTGACTTGTTAGCTTCTATGGCTCCAAAGCTTCTGCGTTAAATTTAAGAACCAACCTCCAGATACCTTGGCTGTCTCTCTATAGTTCTTACTACATATTGCATCAGGAGAATACAAAATATTACATATTCACTATTCACTTTCTTTAGAAAATGTTTTTAATAGCATTTGAAAACAAGCTTAAATAAATTTTTCATGTGACTGTAGAGTAAGTAAAAGGTTAAGAGCATAGCTGTATTGGAAGAAACCTCAAATACCACGGCACTTGAGAATTCTGTATTAATTCCTCCTTGGAGTATTTGTCTGATGGTGCTGGAGCTTGAAAAAAGCCGGCCTGTCTCTGTGCCCTAAATGTGAAATCAGTTCTTTGCCCTGTAAACCTGCCCCAGTAATCAGTTAACTGGTTGCATTTTCCAGTAGCGCTGGTTGTGTGCGCACAGGAACTTTACTTAACGATTATACAGAATTTACACTTTCAGTTTGAGAACTGATAAAACCAGTAGCATTTTTTGTTGACGTATACAATTGAATTTGTTTGTGAGTCTATAATATCACCAAAGTTTTGCAAATCCTTTACATCTCTGGTGAAGGATTCCACTCAGTTTTGGACCATGGCTATGGGTACTTGTGCTCATTTAACCACAAGAGCATTAGTGAGGCAAGTCAACTATAATTTCTAATCAGCTCATCCTTTTTTTCCGTCTCTCTCCCAGACATGCTCCAGCTCATCCACAACCAGGAGATGGAGTTCAGCGGCTTGTTTGATCCCACCTCCTTTCCACCACCACCACCAGCTCCAGCGCATGACCTTTCAGCCCTGCCTCCTTCCAGCTTGCCTCCTACTTCCCTCCCTCCCTCTACATCGGCCATCCTAAGCAGCAGCCCACATCTGGATGCTCTGCTGGGTCCCCCTCTCAGCCGCAACTCCTCCACCCCAGACAAGTCCTTCCACGCCTCAAACTTTCAGCAGTCTCCCTCCACCCAGGTGACTTCTACACCTGTGACCCCGAGCCAGCCTCAAGTTCAAACAGCTCAACCTGTGCTTCACCTACCAAGCCAGACTCCCCAGAGCCCCACAATCTCCTCAAGCCCTCAGCAGCCTGTGACTAACTACACAAATCAAAATGGATACACTGGTATGAGAACTTGTTTATTTATTTCATTTGTATTTAAAAGAAAGCTTGAGATTGTTGTAGAATTTATAAGGTTAATTGTATTATCATGATGGATCAAGTTACATCATCACATAGCAAAAACAAACCTTTTTTTGAAAATTAGAGGTGATAATTTTAAAACCAAACTATTCCATTTAAACATTGATTTCCACTTTTGACTCCCCTTTTTTTGTACTAAAGTATACATATAAAATCAGTAACATTTCTGCATGACATTGCCTGTGTTTTGCATTGAAGGTGACAAGAGGAATTATGACATTTGTATAATATATACTTACCTTTTATCTCGACACTCTTATGTTTCTTACTTCCTGGTTGGATGATAAGTTAATAATGTTCGACTGTAATGTTGATTACCATCTAGGGTTTTCGTTCCCTATTTTCTGTCTCTTTTTCCTTTCTTCTATTGTGCATGTTGTTTTTTCTGTTGAACTTTACAATGGGTGTAATAATAATTATAAATACGCCTAGTTCAAATATTAGAAATGCTTCATGAGAGTTACATGTTTATCGTCATTTGTAAGATCTTTTTCCTACTAACAAATGTTGAAAATGGGTTTTCAAGTCAAACCGGGACGTTTGATTGGGCAGAATAACAGAACACAGTCATGAGAGTAAAAACTTATTTCTCTATATAATCCCCTGCTACACCAATGCACTTATCCCCGCGTTTCACTAGTGCTTGGACACAGGTAGAAAGGTTTGTCAGTATGCCAGAGCCATGATCCGACTCCCTGCTTTATGTCTGAAACTTTGGCCTTCCAGGAACTCCTTTAATGGCCCATACGTGGAAATCACTTGGAGTGCGGTCAGGGCTGTAGAACTCCCTGCCGAGTTCCTGTAATGTGCAAATGGTGTTTGTGCATGATTTTATATACAGTTCACAGACTGTACAAAAAAAAGAGTCCGTTAATTTTCAAGGATCAGATGTTCCACTCACTGAATGTTCTCAGGAACAACTGCTATGGGCCGGGATCATCATTCACTGACTTGCGGCCTTGTTTCAAACGTTTGCGTTATTCAAATTTTTTACTGCGGCTATGAGTCTCATCACCATACTGTGCTTGACGTCTTCTGTAAATGTCAGTCAGTTTTTTGCCTTCATTCATGTGAAATTTTATCATAAGCAGATTTCAAAATATGAAATAATTTTGATGTATTTAGCACTTTTGTTGGTCTGGTTGGTTACTTTACATATTGATTCATAGTGTGTGTGTGTGTGTGTGTGTGGGGGGGGGGGACACACACCTTCCATGAGTGTGTTCAGAGTTTTGATTGGGGAACTGTTTATATATTTATATTTTCTGTTTCCGAAGCAGTTGTTGCTTCTCCAGTAAATCTGCTATAACTGGTACTTCTGCGAATCACTGAATTGACACGGAGTTGTTGTTAAGCCTGTAACAGCACAGTAGAAAGCAGCTTGTCCTGATATGACACTCCCATGAAACGAGATATTGTTAGGAGGGGAGCCAGCATGAGACCCATATTGTTATGGTGTTAAGCTCTCAGTCCATCAGTGTATATTGCCCTCTTTGTATTTGTCTGTGAGTCTGTTAATAAGCAGGTCAAGTTCAGTCTTGCTATGGGAGAGTAGTAAGAACAGGTCAAGGTGCACAGGTCCACAGACACGTCGTTTGAGCACGCTGTGACTCATCCTTGCAGGTGATATGACTGAATCACAAGTAAATATTACGTTAGGTGCATATGTTCTATATTCGTTATCCAGTAGTATACACAGGGCTCAGTTTTATTTTTATATGATATTATAATCATTAAATTAGCTTTGATTATTGTAGTATTGCATTTAAACTGTGACCTACTTTTCCTCAAAGAGGAATTACATATAATTCACATTTGGCTCACCAGATTTTATCAGGAGATTATGTTCTATAGTGACTTCACTGTATTAATTATCTTGGTTCTAAAGGTCATGAGGTAATGTAGTAATATACTTGGAAAGCATAGCGATTACAGATCCCTTTGGTTTGTTTGCACCGATGGTATAGTCTTTAATTCCCAGCATTTAACTTGAGACCTCATATCTGTTAAGGGTTTTGCCCCAAAGCTCGCTTCTATTCATTAGCTTGCAGGTCTCATTAAAAGCCCCACGGTAGTGGTAATGGTAGAGATACAGTGCTAGCTGGAGTTTATGTTTTATTACAGTTTAATCACTGTAATTGCTATAGACCAAACAAGATGATGCAGAATAGCAATTAAATAAAGAAATATCTGAAATACAGGAAGTTAATTAAGCAGTCTCTCTTAAATCTTTAAAAGTGAGTATTGTATCAGTGGGTAAAGCTGCTAAGCACATAGATAAAATGTTCACAGACAATGCTACTATTTATCAGGAACAATACATATGTATCACCCGACAAGTTCATAATTAGAGGCATTGAAGTAAATTATGTTCTATAATAAAACTACACTTCATCCAAAATATATAATATGCATGTGTCGGGTTAATGATGAGGAAGTTATTTGAAAAGAATAAAGAAAGCATAAGATGAAGATCTCGGTGGTACAGTGTAGTGGTAAGCACTGTGACCTTGCACCTCCAGGGTCAAGGGTTCGATTCCCGACTTGGGGTCCGTGTTGCATGTTCTCCCCGTGCTTGGTGGGATTTCTCTGCATACACTGGTTTCTTGTTACAGATTTAGTGATTGGGTGAAGATCAGATCTACAAAACATTCCTTGTGGCTAAGCTCCCAAAATTGACTTAAGGCTCATAAGTTTTTCTCTCATCTGATTTTAATTTGCAGTAGTTCCACAGCAGGGCTCGCCCCAGCCCCAGCCCGTACCCGTGCCCAGTGTCCCCACCTCTCCACAGATCGTTCAACCAGTAGCCATCCAGGCTCAAGTTCAAAGTCTGCCCACATCTCCCATCATTACCACATCCTCCAGTCCCCCAGCGCAGACTCACATACAGCAGGTTCCTGTAAGTGTGAATACGTGCACATACTGGGACATTTCATGAGTTTTCTACTCCACCATTTGGTTTAATACAGTGTTTGTGTGATTGTAGGTCTTGTTGCAGCCTCAGTTCATCAAGGCGGAGTCTCTCCTCCTTACCACTCTGAAGCCAGACGTGAGCATGGTAACTACCGTAGCATCTCCGTGCATCACATCTCTGGCTACAACCACAGCTCCAATTCAGAGCACTTCACTGCAGGTAGCGCTCCTGATCCTCCACCCAGTTTCTCATCTACTACACTTATTGCAATGAAACGAAACCATATTTTAAAGCATTTTTACACCTGCTTCGGATTACTTACAAGCCTTAGTAGATAATAACAATAATAAAGTTAAGTTTACTGCACTTACTGTAACTATAGCAATAACATTACAGTATGAATAATAAAGAATTTCTTTTGTTATCTACTGCAATTATGAGGCATGTAATCAATACATTGTAATAAGTCATGCTGTAAACGTTAATGCCTTTTCATAATTATATAAAATTTTATAGAACTATAATGCATGAAAACATGATACGGATGAGTTATGATGCGTTATATAATTTCGCCATAGGTGTGCACTATATGTCTGACTATTACATCACTCTGTTTTACTGCCTCACATTATCATTTAGAACGTATTTGTTTTTATCTTCTCTCTCTCAGGCCCTGATGAACGGCAGGACCATCCTGACCACGGTTCCAGTCATGGTGGACACCGAGAAGCTGCCAATCAACCGTATAGCCGTCAGCAGCAAGCCAGGTATGCAGATCCAAAAAGGCGAGAAGCGTACCGCGCACAACGCCATTGAGAAGCGCTACCGCTCCTCCATCAACGACAAGATCCTAGAGCTCAAAGACCTGGTGGCTGGCACTGAGGCTAAGGTCTGCCTTCTACTGCCTTCTTTTCTGTTCGTGTATAATATCTATAATACCTTCGGGCTTCAGTAGGCGAACAAATCTTCCTTTCCTACTCGTGTTCCAGCTGAATAAATCGGCAGTGCTGAGGAAAGCCATCGACTACATCCGCTACCTGCAGCAGGCCAACCAGAAGCTAAAGCAGGAGAACATGGCTCTCAAAATGGCCAACCAAAAGAACAGTGAGTTCATCGGCATAACATGCGTGTACTTCAGTGATGCTTTTTTGAAGCTGTTTTAATGGCTAAATAAGGCTGACTCATCCATGTAAAAGGAAAAGTAAATTTTAATTTTCAGATTAATATATGTTTATTCTTCCTATTGGAAGTTTGAAACCAGTTCGTCTCATATGCTCCGAATCCATGGTGGTGATAAAAAGCAGTAATGTGAAGCGCCAGTATGAGATCAAACACCAGATACAAAAAATACACTAAAGAGTTGTTTGTATTCCATACAAATACAAGGGAATATATGAGGCCAACATAGTTAATGAAAATTGAAAATAAATATTATTGAAATGATGTTGAAATTTAAAATTGTAAACTTTTTTATAGATTTAAAATGACTGCATGCAGTAATATCTGAATCCTAACACAAACATGAAATTCAGACCTCGACTTGAAGAAAATTTTATTGACCTAGAGGGAAAAAAACAGTTTGGTTCTCCACTTTAGCCTGTTGTTTTTGTATTCGCGTGCAGAATCTCTAAAAGACCTGGTTGCCATGGAGGTGGACGTGAAGGCCGAACTTCCCACTCCTCCAGCCTCCGACGCCGGCTCCCCAGAACCAAGCGGCTCCTTCTCGCACTGCAGCAGCGACTCTGAGCCTGACAGTCCCATGGGAGAGGACAGCAAGGTTTGTTCCGGTCTAAATTTTCAGTCTTGTCCCCCATCTAAAAGTGTGATCTTTTGGTTTTGATAATAAATTATAAATTACGTCGTGAGACGTCAAATCCTGTCCCAGCTCTCAGATTGCTCTGGTGCTGAAAAGGTTGTTTTTCTCTCTGCTTCTTTCACAGTCCATGTCCAGTGCTGAGAAGGCAGCTGGAGGGATGCTGGACCGCTCCCGGATGGCTTTCTGTGCCTTCACCCTCCTGTTCCTCTCTTTCAACCCACTGGCGTCTCTGGTGTGTGGGAGCCAAAGTAAAAATGGAGAATCTGTTCCTCCAGGCCACTCGGGAACTGGCAGGACCATGCTGGGATTTGATAACGCAGGTGCTGTCCGCTGAATCCTGAAATCAGTGTGGTCTCATTTATTTACTGTTTTGATATACGTCTAATAGACTGGATATTGCACTCGTACACTGTGAGCACTTACAGAGTGTGTATTCTGCAGCTGATTCGTGGGGCTGGATGGACTGGATGCTGCCCACTCTGTTGGTATGGCTGCTTAATGGCGTTCTGGTAGCTGGTGTTCTGATCAAGCTGTTGGTGTACGGAGAGCCCATCACTAGACCCCACTCTGAGTCCTCCGTCTTGTTCTGGAGGCACCGCAAACAGGCCGACCTCGACCTTGCCAGAGTGAGCCACACATTTGCGCATACATACACATCGGAAAATTAATTAAAGCTAATAACATGCCTGTGGGTCAGTTACCTAGATCAGTTTGGTTCTCTTCCCTTTCATGCAGGGAGACTTCGCTCAGGCCTCTCAGAATCTCTGGACATGTCTGAAGGCACTTGGACGTCCCCTGCCCACCTCTCAGCTGGACTTGGTGTGCGCTGTGCTCTGGTCCACCCTGCGCCTGTGGCTGCAGAGGCTGTGGGTGGGCCGGTGGCTGGCGTGCAGGGCCGGTGCCCTGCGTGTCGACCGCCCCCTACAGGAGGACGCACGCAAGAGCAGCCGTGACGCCGCCCTGGTCTACCACCGCCTGCACCAGCTGCACATGACCGGTCAGAAAGAGTCTTAAGCACATGGTTGATAATCTGTTATATTCTTTAGGTGTTTCTGAGACTGAACTCTTGCTATGCCTGTAGGGAAGCTGGGCGGCAGCCACCTGTTCGCTTTGCACATGGCCCTGAGTGCGGTGAACCTAGCGGAGTGTGCCAGAGACTGTCTGTCTGTTGCCACGCTGGCCGAGATCTACGTCTCCGCTGCCCTGAGAGTAAAAACCAGCTTGCCCCGTCTACTGCACATCTCCTCTGTAAGAACATCTCTCACATTGATCCGTTTCTCACCCTGAGAGAGTGCACAAAGTCTGTCTCTATAGATCTGTCATTTGTGTACATTTTACCCTGTATGCCTTCTTCTACCCTGTATTTCTCTCTCCCTCAATGCCTCCCTCTCTGAACGTCTCTATCTCTCTTAACGTCTGACCCCTGACTCCCTTTTTTGTCTGTCCTTTGTGTCTGCATTATCACAGACTTGAATAAAAATGCATAAAAGAAAAATTAGGATTAAATAAACTTAATGACTTTTCTATCAAATTAACCCATTTACACATGACTTATTATTCAGTTGTTCTTCGAAAAGAATATTGTTTAATAACTAGCATGGATTATTTTATAGCAGTAAAACGCGCAGGAACTCGAGCTCAATTCCGAGAGGTAGGGATGTCGATCTAGAGCCACTTAGGCATCCAGGGACTTTAAGGTGTTAACCATGGTGGATGTTATATAGAATAGAATAGAGATCACTTTTTAACATTTATTAGGCTTGTGCATCCGAATACTTGGTGCACGTGCAGCAAAATCACAATCCGAATTTACCAAGAGTTTTTAAAATGAACCCTCGGTTGAATCTCTGCACACACACACACACACACACACACACACACACACACACACACACACACACGGTGACTGGGGTTACTCGCGTACTTTCGACAGGACGTTGAGACCAAACGTGCTTCCATGCACGTGCATGCATTTAGTTAGTATATCATGTATGTAAACAGATTTTCAACAGGCTGCCAAGTTGAGGGTGCATGCAAATAGTGCGCTCAGTGTCCGTGTACACAGCCTAAGGGACATTCACATGCTATGACTATTGACCATCTCTCTCTCTCTCTCTCTCTTTCCCCGTCTCTGACAGTCCGTTTCTCCTTTTATCTCTCTCTATAGCGTGGCTTTCTGAGTCGTGCTCGGCAGGCTTGTCTGTCCCCCAGTGGCAGTGTTCCTCCCGCCATGCAGTGGCTCTGCCACCCTCTGGGTCATCGCTTCTTTGTGGACGGTGACTGGTCTGTACGCAGCATCCCTAAAGAAAGCATCTATAGCCAGGCTGGAAACACAGGTGAGCCTTTTATATTCCGTCATACACTAAGAAAATCATACATCTGTAGCCCAGCGGTGTTTTCTAAATTGTGCACATATAAAGTGCTCACGCTCGAGTTTCAATTGTGTGTTCGGGTTCAGTGGATCCTCTGGCTCAGGTGACTCAGGCTTTCAGAGAGCACCTGCTGGAGAAGGCTCTGTACTGCGTCGCTCAACCACACGGAGACAAAAGCCCCAACGAGGGCCAAGGGTAAGTCGCTCTCGCTTCATGCTTTTCTATCCACAGTGTATTCAGTCTTTCAGAACATGTTTCCCTATTTGGATTTATGTAATGCTCGGCTATTGAGAGGTTTAGAAAAAAGTGTTGTATGGATGCAGTTTCAACTGTGTCTATGTTGTCCCACAGCGAGTATTCGGATGCCCTGGAGTACCTGCAGCTGCTGAACAGCGCCTCCGACGCTGCAGGAGCCACCACACAGGCCTTCGCCATCGGCTCCAACATGGCCACAGTGACCGGTGAGTCCCCACAACATCCGTCACTTTCAGTGATGTGTTAATCAGGCGGGTGAGCTGAAGTGTTTGTGCATGTATTTGGTTGGCATCTAGGATGTGACCCTCATTCAAAATGGTGGTCGTCTCTTGCTGTGGTGATAATTAACTGGCTTCAGGGAGATGACGTAGCGGCAGAGAGGTTGTATCCAGCTGTTGAACACCTTCCACGCAGCCTTCAGTCTGATGAGTAAGTATCTCACGCGCACATATTTATCTAGGTTTTTTTTTTTATTATTTAGGTTTAATTGACTCAATTTGATGAATTCCTTAAAATATAGATTTAATTGTATTTTTCTAGAGAACACAAACTGCTTGTATTTTTCTGCAAATACTGCTTTTTATTTATTTATTTATTTTTGAATTTATGGGTGGTTGGTGCATTACTGCCATCTACTGGACTGGAGTGTGACAGTAATTTCCCCTGGAAAAGATGGTTACTTTTCATTAGACATGATATTTAAATCATCAACCATAGAAGTTGTACAGCAATTCAGTGCTTTTTAGATATTTTAAGTAGTTTTCAATATTTCACAAAAACGTATGAAATGTAGGCACTTTAAATAAACAAGTCGAAGAGTAAACTTTGAATCAAATCAAATATAAAATATCATTAAATGAACAGTCTGTCTTTGATTCACGTCTCTACTAATTATCCATGCAGATAGAATCTTAATCTAATCCCTAATGGCTTTTCCTATAATTATTGATAATTCACTTAAGTATCTGCAATTTTAGCCAAACTCAGTTAATGACTGATTTCATTGATTGACATTTAAATTTAGCATTTAAAAGTGACTTAAATCTAGGGCAAATATCCCAACCAAAGTCGAAAATGTGAGAGATCATCTGTCAGTCATCAGACCAGAAACACTTCAAATTCTTCCCTGAATAAAATCTCCACACCACTGAGTCACACTCCAGACCATCCTGTGAATGATGGACAAGCTTGACTTTATATCAAAACAAACATGACGGACGGTGGGTCAACTCAACTAGTTGCTGACTGTGTACAGGATAAAACACTGTGTTTATAGTTTATAGTGTTTATAGTGCGGTTATAGGGACATAGTCAGGGTGGTGTGTCAGTTACAGTGTTTTATTAACGAATGACTGACTTTGTCTCCATTTCAATTTCAATGTTGTTATGGAATGTTCGTTACATGTTATACGATGATGATCAGCCATGACTGTTACGAGATTGGAAAGGTTATTATGATTATACTTTGCAAACTCAATGCTGCTGTAAAGACCAGGAGGTCATGTGACACAAATCATCATAAAAATTTTTAATTCCCGTTTAGAATTATCACTTTCAGACATTTATCTCTGTACAAGTAATTTGAAGTCTGCACTGATTTCTCTCTCCTGACTGTGTGTGTTGTTTTTTTTTTTTTTTACACAGGAGTTCACTCCCCAAAGCCTGTTTAAATATGTTTAAAGCAGTGCGCGCCCTGCTGGCCAAACCAGAGAACAGACAGCTGAGTCTGAGCTACTGTGAGAAAGCCAGCAGTCTGTTCAGAGACGGCCTCAATCTGGGGCCACACTGCAGCAGCAGCACTTTAGACAAGGTACGGCAGCACACGTGCACACAATAGCTAGGCCTGGGCATAACTAGCGGGGGGAAAATCAAGGGAAACTGTTTCACTCTATCTGTGCATTGAAGACATTGGTAGAGATGGATGTGGACTCGTACTGCCTTGGTCGGAGCTGTGGTGCATTGTAGTTGCATTGCATGTGACTGAACAGTGTGCAATGTTCCTGCAGTGCAACACAGAGCCGAGTCGCTGTGCAGGCCGGGGAAACGGTGAGGGAAGCAAATCACGATTCACAGTCTGACCTGATCTCGTCTGCTTTATGTCTTTAACAGTCCAATCTTCAAGTATAAAACGGTCATGAACTTTGTTGATTTATGATTTAAGAGCGGATAGACACTCAATGGTCACTTTAATAGGAACACTGTTCTGTACCATCCATGCACATTCATGCTATTATCCAGTCGGGAAATCTTGTGGCAGCAGCACATTGCATATGATCACGCAGAGACAAGTTAGTGTTTACATCAAAAATCAAAAATGGAAAAGGGTGATCTCTGTGACTTAGGACACGGTACAGTTGTTGTTGCCAGATGAACTGATTTTTCATGCTTCAACTTGGAAGTAAAATGATCAAATTGGGCATATATACCGTATATGGTCAATTTAACACCCAACAGTCCATAATATTAAGGGGAGATATCCAATATAACCTTTAGAGAACAACCTGTTTTTGTGCAAGTATTCAGCCCCATTAATTTGAAACCCCTTGATGCACCTTCATATAAATTTATTAGTGCAATAGAGCATTAATTTAACTTTTATTTTATTCATTTTAGGTTATTAAGGCTTTGAATCAAGTAACAGTTTTTTATAACTATAACAGCATAGTATACTACTTTGAAAACCAAGAAGCTCCTTCTAGACATTATTTCCATATTGCTTTCCATTAATCTGCGTATGCCACAAATTTTTATTTATTTACTCTTTATTTATTTATTTTTATTGTCTTCTCTTGTCTGTCTTTATACCCGTAGTTGGTGCAGCTGTTACTGTGTGATCTGCTCCTGGTGACCCGCACGAGTCTGTGGCGAGAGCAGCAGTTTTGTTCTCCAGCTTCTCCTCAGCAGAGCTCGGCTTCTGCCGCTTCTCCTGCCGAGCTGCAGGGCTTCCAGCAGGACCTGAGCTCTCTGCGCAAACTCGCCCACAGCTTCCGACCCGCCATGCGACGGGTAAGACGCGCACATACACTCAAACTCACCCCTGCGTAGATCTGCCTGCTGCTCCTCTGCCGATGCAGGGTGCAGAGAGGAGGCATGTGGCCACAGCTGGACACGGTTGGAGTGGATTCCAGCTCTTGATCTGGATTTAGTGATTTTTAGACGCTCTCATGCTGCCACACTGGTATTTTCCCTCATGCATAGTGCTGAAATAGGCCACTGCTCTGAAAATCGCTGAGTGCTGGGGAGCTGTTTTTACCCACCGTGGCTTGTGTGAGAAGTGAAGTCCTACATCAGCAATCTGGGCAAAAATAGTACTTGCACGGCAGAATTTTTCATCCTCGGCTTTGGCTAACTTTTCCTGGTTTTATTCCATTTTAGTCAGGTTTATTATTTTGGAAATGATTAACACAGGCAGTTAATTTCCGTAGTGAGGTGTAAGTGTGCGGCGATTGTGGCGTAAAAGAAAAGCAAGTGTAAGGTCATTAGAGTGCTCATGTATAACTCGTGTGTGATGCTACATGAGCAGCCTGCGTCCCTCAATTTTATTTATCAAATTCGGGCTACTAGACAATTGAAATTAATTAATGTTTTATTGACGGTGGTTTCTGAAATGACTGTAATGATTAGTAATGTTATTTGAGCATTCCTGCTGCTTTAGAAACCAGAAGCAATCAAAGGGAAAATGACCAGAGTCTTGTCTTATCTGTAAAAGGATGCTAAAGTCTATTTTTACACGACTGACCTGTGTGCAGCTACATAGCGTATTCCTAAACGTTTTATACATTATATTTAATCTACAATCACCCAGCCGGACAGAATGAGCATCACATCGAGGTATTGTGTTACATGTAATATTGTAATATAACAATTTTTCATTTTATTACTCCACTCTAATGAGAGATGTAGCAGAGCAAAGGGCAGAGCGAGAGATAGAGGGGGGTGGTGTGTGTGTGTGCTAGATAGAAGATGAAAGCATATGAGAGCATGGAGAGAGGAAGAGAGGAAGAAAACGTGTCAGCTTCTAAAGGAAGGATTAACCCCCATGGGTGTGCTGTCTGCCAGCTTGTTAAGACTCCTTCCTCTCTCTCTCTCTCTCTCTCTCTCTTTTTCTCTCCAGTTGTTTCTGCATGAAGCCACTGCCAGGCTGATGGCAGGAGCGAGTCCAACACGCACACACCAGCTCCTGGACCGCAGTCTGCGCCGGCGTGCCACACCTGGAGGTAAAATCGGTGAGGACTCAGACTGTGTGTGTGTGTATGGGTAGATGTATTTGCATCCTTGTTTGCAAATATTCAGATAAAGAGGTGTGTGTGTGTGTAGTTGTCTGGTTCTGCTTAGTCCACGCATGCAAATGTTTACCAGTCCTGAGAAACAAAGAGAAAACCAATTACTGGACTCACTTCTGAAAGACTTGTCTAGAGCAGATGGCTGACGGATTCAATACGTGACTAGATCATAAATTCACACCGACTGGCATCATCATCTACCAGGTGTTCGAATTCAAGAATCCAATCAGTACTGTTTTATGTAGTTTTATTAGAGTAAGCAAATTTAGTTTTTTAATCTTACTCAACACTTTCCTACACGACTGCTTTCTTAACATCGCACATTAGATTTCCGTTAGAAGGAGGTCGACAGATTCTGCGTAAAGGTACAATGATGGTTTAGAGCAATTGCACATTTTTAGTGAAGAAAAAGGAAATGATTCAGTGCTGAAGTTTTCACGTGTGGGTATGTCTGTATGTGTGTTCAGATAATCATCAGATGTGTAGATGTTTACCATTTAAGAATCTGTTCAGTGTCTCATGTCAGTGTGTGTGCGCGTGTGTGTGTACACAGAGGAGTGTGAGACACGGCCAGGCCAGCGCGAACAGGCAGAGGCGGCCATGTTGGCGTGTTGGTATCTCCCGCCGTCGTTCCTGTCGGCCCCGGGCCAGAGGGTGGGGATGTTGGCAGACGCCGCACGCACTCTTGAGAAGCTGGGGGACAAACGCACGCTCCATGACTGCCAGCAGATGATCATCAAACTGGGCAGTGGGACCACGGTCGCGTCCACTTAGAGACAAAACAAAAGACTTTGAATCCAACCCTCAATCCCAATCCCACCTTCCTGCACTAACACAATATCGCAAATGTTCAGTGCCACGTTTTCTGGCTACAGGCTTCATTCGTTATCAATTAACCAGTTGATTTTAGTTTGTCAGGGTTTTAATCCCCCCGCCCCCCCCCCCCAGTTCTTTTTCATTTTTGTTTATAACTATTATTTAAATAAATTAATAATTTAATTTGTTTATCCTGACAAAATTCTGATATTCGTATGGTTAACATTTTCTACATCTTACTTAAAGGTGCAGTCAGTAATTTTAAATACAGATTTTTTTTTTTCCCCCTCTCATGAGATTCGGCAAAGTTTTCTTCATGTTTTAGGCAGCTGTGGATTAAACATCAGCTCTGAGGAGAAGCTCCGGTCTATGTGGTGTCCCAGGTCTGTGAAAAAGAGAAAAATAAATAAATAAGTGAGGACCCCAATGTTGGGCATCATTGAATAAATCAAAACGATAGCGTTATTTCTGCTTACCTGGCGATCCTGAACGCTGCTTTATCACAGTAGAATTCAGGCTTTTTATTCTATGCATGTTTTTTCGGTGTGTGGTTTTGGACTCGAAACAACTCCTGTTTAGTTAATTTCTCTTAAAATTACTTACTACGCCTTTAAAGTAATATTTCATACACAAACAGATGCTTTCTGGGCTGTCCTGTAACGAGGTGCTTTGTCCACTAGATGGCATTTTATTCAGCAGCTTTGGACATGAGTGGCTTTACTCTGTGATTGGACGCAAGTCGTTGCACACGGGCTTTGCACACAGAACAGTTCTTGTGTTTGCTGTTATGATAATGGTAGGTATGTACGTGTGTGTGCATGTTTCGTTCTAAAGCAGCAGTATCATCTCAGACACTCATATTTGCCTGCAGAGTACTGGTTTAGTACAGCATGACCAGGTGACTCAGCTGCCTGGAAATCAAGGCTTAACCTGTGTGCAAGCGAGCTAGACGTGAGGGGACATAATGAGTGTGATGACATTTCCTTTTCATTACATCTGCACAGACCTTTCTTAATCTGCACTACCCTTACTGGGGCTGACTTCTTTATGGTTTAAGAGCGTATACGGCTTTACAAGGTTCTTTTCTTGTAGCGTTTCCTTTGTATATATTTTTAAAGATGTGTATTTATAATTTTGTCTGAAGATGTGGGTGAACAGTATTTTCTAGAAAAAAGGGGGCAACTTGGATTTTTTCATTAGAATACAGTACTAGAGCAGAAACAGAATATCGGGGTTGAATCGCTTGTGGCTGTAAAAATGGGACCTGTTTAGTGTTTCACTTAAAGAGCAGTGAACCTGACTAGTCCCTGATGAGTGGGAAAAAGAAGCTCATTCTCAAAGAAGCTGGTCTGTTTGCACTACTGAGAGAGGTGATGGTTACTGTTTGAAGCACACAGCTCCTCAACATATTCGATGGTGAAAATATATGGATGGAGAAACACCGTGAACTAAAGTATCTGAGCCATTCTGTTTTGACACAGTTCACCATCATTCTTACCTTTATCCCAGGATATTTTAAATAAGGCAGATCTTTGAGAGAGACAGACAGAGAGAGACCCTTCTGCATTCCACTTTCATCCACTGTAATGTTTCGTAAACTCCGTTAAATCTACAGTCGAGTTTCAGCGGTTGTATTTAAATGGCAGACTCATGACCTGTATGCTAATCAGTGTGTAGTGTTCATAGTCGAAATCTCAACACAAATGTTTGAACAGTCTGTCCGATTGTCTGCTCTTTGATTTCTTCTTGAGAATGTAAATAAAGGACGTTTTGTAACTTATTTATGATCTCTTTGTGGTCTGTTCATTCATTCATTCATTCATTCATCTTCTCAAATCAAATTTAAATTCTATTTGTCACATCCATATCCATACACAGTACGATACGCAGTGTACGCCTGCCCGTGACCTAAAAAGAAGAGATTTCTCTATGAGTGAGAGTACACTCACTCACTCGTTGTCTATACCGCTTTATCCTTTGCACCGGATCATGGATGGCCTTGAGCCTATCCCAGGAGACTTAGGGGCACAAGGTGGGGTACACCCTGGATGTGGTGCCAATCCATCCGATTGCAAGGCACACACACATATACTACAGGCAATTTGGAAACGTCAGTTAGCGTAATCCGCATGTCTTTGGATTGTGGGAGGAAACTGGAGTACGTAGAAGAAGCCCACCGAGCACGGTGACCCGAGGCGGGAATCGAACCCGGACCCTGGAGGTGGAAGGCCACAGTGCTAAGCACCAAGCAATCATGCTGGCAAGTGAGAATATTATTATTATTTTTTTATGATAAAAATGTCAAGTTTCTGGATGGAAAATGTACAATATTTACAGAAGTTACCAAAATAGAAATAGAATGACAACAGAATTGAAATTTTATATACGTCTTGTCCTGGGGCCAATCCAGGGTTTACCCTGGATGGGGTGCCAATCCATCGCAGAGCAACTCTATTTGTGAATGCCAATTAGCCTAACCTGCATGTCTTTGGACTGTGGGAGGAAACCGGTGTACCCGGAGGAAACCAACCAACCATGCACAAAGATACGAGGCGGTTGGAAGTGCAAGGCAACAGATCCCACCGTGCAGCATGTTTATGATTTTTTTTTATTTTTTATGGATTTTTTCCCCCGATTTTTCTTCCTAATTTAATCGTGGCAAATTCCTCCCTGTCACTAGGGGGCTCCCACATTAAGGCTGCTACTACCACTCGGTACCGCATCTTTTCGAACTGCTCGTTCATGCACTGTTGGGGGCGGCGTAACACACTCTGAGGACAGCGCTATCCGCTCCTACCGCTTGCGTGAGCTCACAGACGCACCTTATTGGCTGTAGAGCCGTGAATAATGTGGGAGCACTAAGTACCTCTCATCCCTCCCCTCTGAGAGAGCTCGGCCAATCAGCTCTCTCTAGACCTCCGGCTGCAAGAGTTTACAGCATCACCCGTGAATCTAACTCGCGAACTTCGGATGATAGGGCGAGCACTTTATCGGCACCTGCTATAGATGATGCCGGTGGGGTTCAACACTGGTTTCTCTACTTCTTTACACAGCTCAAATACATCAGGTTACAAATGCAGTGTACAACCTGGACAGCCACAGTGCTAAGCGCTAAGCCACCGTGCCGCCTTGTAACAAAGGTTCAACTTCATGCTAATACTCGGATCAACACATCTGATGTTCACTTACCGGTCTGAGCAAGTACATAGTGTAGCTTATAGTGTGTTCTGGAATGTGGAGGTGATGTAGACTCCTTGTATGTGTTTTAACCGAAAACTGGCTCTTCTAAACCGGCCCTCTAGGTGGTCCAAGTTTTTGCTCCGACAGACAAAAAGAAAAGCTAGTGTTTGACAATTGAGAGAATTTTGAGTTTTCTTTGGAGGATAATGGCTGTGGATTGCTTTGTTTCAGCATAACAATAGCACAAGAAGAGAATATAAACCACAAGTTTCTCAAGTATCTCAATGGCAAAGACACCTGCGGATGTTCACAAATCCAGTGTATTTGATGGCAGCAATACAAATAACATTCCAAACATCTCTTAAAACATCAAAACATTGCAATAAATCCTATGGGTAAAGGGGACAAATACAATTCTGAAAAAAGGCATTTGAATTCATTGTTTTTAATAACATTTTAAAGGCAATAACATATTTTGTTTTATAGAAAATAAACATCTCTAAGAAATACTATACACCATTATAATAGTACATCACATCTTACATTTAAACAGCAGCAAATACTTATATACACAATTACTTCGAATTAATCATTGTAAGAAGAACTTAATCGTGTGTGTGTGTGTGTGTGTGTGTAATACTGTGTAACGGGCTGAATGTGGAGAAAATAACAGCCTACAATATCGTGTTTGTCACGTACAGCGTAGTGGTGAACATAAAGCGCATCATTGCAGGTTCTTTTAGTGTTTTCTCCGGTTTCATTTTCAGGTTCGGTTCTTTTACTTCAATGTTAAAAACGAAACAGTCTTCAGTAAAGAAAGGCCCTTAAAATTGTTTAAGGTGCAGACCTGTACATACTGCTGCATTGTTTTTCAGAACACGTATTTGGACAGATATCAGCGCCGTCTAAGTGGTGCCATGTGTTTGCAAACGCACATCAAAATACATCTTGGAAGAGCATTATATTAAAATAATATTTCGACTTTTTCTGAATATTTAGACCTGTATAGCACATCATGTACATTTTTTTTTTTTAAATAACACTTAAGCAGATATTGAATTACATCCAGTGGGTGTTTGATGCATGACATCTTCAAAACTGAATGCATTTCAAAATCACCAGGCATGCCTCTGTGCCAAACAGTGGCAGGACTCGGGCCGCTAGAGAGGGCCGCCAGCCAAATCTGCCTCCAGGTGTCCCCGACTGATAACATCCCTTCCAGGAAAAAAGATTGGGGAGGAAAAAAAAAAAAGGAATCAAACGGATGAGTGGCACATTCAGGTTTTTTTTGACCAGTGGTTCCGTTTTTTTTTTTTTTTTCTTCCATGAAGGAGCTGCCCAGGCAGGAGGCGGATGTGGCAGAGGGGTTGGGGGCAGGGGCATTTTGTAAGGGGGGTGCCTCAGGGCCTTGTTGGTGCAGAGATGATCTGGTCTCAGGTCAGTATTGCTACAGTACCTTTGTGCTTCAGTCGAAGCCAGTTTCGGTTTGAGTTCAGTTGCGCAGGCAGATGTCCATGCTGGCTAAAAGTCTCCCCTTTTACATATCCTGGCAAACAGAATGGACAAACAGAATCGAAATACTGTATGCAACCGCAAAAAGAAAAAAAAAAAAAGCATTACAGTAATGTATTTCAACCCATCGAATTTATTAATTCATAAGGCATATTTATAGTACACACTGTGTAGTGTTCCTAAAAGAGGGCAAGAGACTGTAGTGTGTATATGTGTGTGTGTCTGTGTGTGTCTGGCTCTGCATCAGCAGCCTGGTGTGAGCTCTCTAATTGCCCATTCTGAGGTAGTAGCCACTGTGCTGATGTGAAGGCTGCACCAAGTGGGCCAGTGAAGCTGGCCAGCTTTTACTCAACCACCCAGCAGGACTGCCCCCTAATTGTGCTGGCACAGAGCATTTTGTGCACAATATTTCTTCTCCTGCACCAACGCTGCCTCTGCTTTTCTCACTCTTGCATCCTCTCTGCACTCATCCACTCATCCCTCTGGCTAACAGCCAGATCTATCTCCATCTGTATCGAGCCATGATGTAAGAACAGCCCTTGATTCTCTTTGAAATGGTGCGAGCCATAGCCCTGCTCTTGGTTCCCTTTGTTGCTGCTTTTGGCCCGGTCTAAACCGATGGTGCAGTAATCCAGGGTCTTGCTCATGCTGCCACGAAAGCCCCCACTAGAAAAAAAGAGTCTGTGCATGTGTAGGCACAGAGAAAAAGAAAAAAAAAAAAGAAAACATTTCCTGGGAGACCTGCATGGGGGTGGAATATGTACTGCTTGCTTTCATTAAAACAGCAAATTGGCATGGCTGAGACCTAAAGCCTTTAGATCCCTGAGTCAATGTGCTTTCAGCTTGTTCTGAACTCCTCACTCTCTCTCCCTCCCATCCTTTTTGTCCTTTGACGTAGGACGGGAAAGGAGATGGGAGGATGTTTTGATCTGTTGCCAGGTTTTCTCTCACTGGTTGTCAACTACCGCTCTACCCCTGCATAGTCTCTTGCTCCATACTCGCTTATCACTGCAATGCAAGCCAGAAACCTGTAGGCAGTTTATAACCAGGAGTTGTAGTCAAATCACCTAGATTTACATCTGAGTCATGTAGCAAGCGAATGTAGCGTTGAAATCTGACTACAATTTCGAGTCACTGCTGCACGATTTAAGCTCATTTGGTTCATCCTCAAAGAAAAGCGTCTTCAGTGACACATTCAACCCTAAAAATCTGACAGTATCACTAATGCTAATTTAGTCTTGTGGGGGATAATAGGTGTCAGAAAGCCGAGATCAGTGAGCATCTAATTAGCATCCACTGTGCAAGCATGACTATCGCTGGAGAGATGGTTCATCAATAAGGGTGAGCTCCTTGCTAGACTTGTCTGTTGCCCTTGGAGATGGAGCTGATGAGCGGCTGTGCTTTACATCTCTATTCACTCCCTTTGTTAGGGAGGTCAGCAAATGTTTCAGCAAGGCCACTGATGTACACGGCATAATAGGCATGTTTCTAAGATCAAAGACTTCCTTTTATGTTCTAGAACGGGCTCAGACACTTACCTGGTGTTTTGGACATTTTATTGAGAAAGTGTCTTCATCGAATATGCAGCCTGACAGAGAAAGACAGAGAATGAAAAAAAAAGGATTTGGTGTGAGAAGATACTAATGTTGAAAGTCTTTCTTCTTCTTATATTCTGACTCGAGTCAAAAGACATGGTGGCATTATGATATGAGAGCGGCGGAAAATCTATTCATCATTAACATGTAACACATGTGGAGTAAATTAGCCTGAGATAAATACTGTAGACAGATAAGTTTTAGTATATAAACAACTTGTATATACGGTATTTGTGTATAGCATGTACAAAAACACATACTATATGGATTCTTAATGCCATACCTGTCTCTTTGGCGCAGACATAGTGGTATTTATGAATACAGTTCTTCCAGCTACAGCCGATCGAAGCTCCCTCACTTTGGCACTTGGAACATTTCTGTAACACAAATTTAATAAAGCAGCTCCGTAGTACAGGATTATTCGAAATTCTAAATATTTAAAACATATTCTTATGATCATGAGCAATTACATTTCTGTTTCTACATTAGATTCTCAGATTATTTTGTTAGGATGTTTATTACAAAATGAAAAAGCTAAACTGCTATAAACAATATTTGACTATAAACAATATTACCAAAAGGTATTGTAATTCTTCTGGTTTTTATTACTAGAAATTCTTAAATTAACTTGATATTTATCAGCAATTATTGCTGGTAGCAAGTAGATGGCTAGATTAAAGAATGCCATTTGGTGCCTGATGCACAGTTTAATATGGAACACTATGTGCTTTTTAAATATAGTAAGATGATGATGTTAAAGGAGGATAACATGTTTTTTTTTATGTAAAATATATTTCTGCATATGGGGATCCAATTTATATTATGTATTATAAAATAAATATATTATCTTTAATGAAAATATAATTAACTTCCAGAGTCTTAATTCCAGAGATTATCTTAACCAGAGATTATAATGTAGAATAGTCTAAATGTATTTCCAGGTTGTTTCTGTTTAGGCTGAAATGTAGTGCAGTAGCATGTTTTTAAATATAAAAATGTTTAATCTATAGAACTTGTGTAGCATGTTTTTAAATATCTATTTAAAAAATCATTTCTATTAATTTCGTATTTTCCTTTTCTTTCAATTTTTATTTTCAAATAAAAAAACTAATGAAAACACTAGCTACAGCTATGTATAATAGTTAAAGTATGAACATTTTCATATGCTATGCAAAGCAAACCTTCAAGAACTTGACTAAACAGCTGTACGTCTTATAAAAAACACTGGTTAATGAGACTATTCAGAAAAAGGCTTCAATTTACTAGGGAACATAATATGGGCGTTGCCATTTTTTTTGCTGGTGCTATGGGGCTACTTGCCTTTTCAGCAAGGGTGCTCTAAAATTTAGGGTTTCCCATTAATGTGCCGGTCGACACAGTTTAATTTCTCACCTGTGAATATAAAATTTCAGGTGATTATGCCCTGACCTTGGCTTGCACACAAGCGGCAAACCACACAGGTTTCTACACTTTTCAGCCTCAGACTCAGAGATCACAAACTCATGCTTTAACAATTTTTTTTGTTTTATTAATGTATATATTTTTCTAAATAATCCACAGACATTTTTGTTTGCGGCCCCTATGGTTAACATAGGGGTAGTTACAGCACCCCAAGCCTCTCAAAAACAAAGTTTAGTTTTAGCTTAGCTAAATTGCTATGGTGGTTAACATGAATTTATATTCTAATGCATTTGATTGAACTTCATCCGTTCATTACATCTCGTCCTGTGTCAACTTCTACATTTCTAGTGGTAAGCTAAACTATAATGATTCCAGTTAGCTCCTAAGATAACGTGATGCATACAGTAGCAGACAGCTAAAGGTCTGGCACCTGCAAAGCAGCTGTCACTCAAATTGGAAACGCACCTAATTATGCATAACTTATTGTTGTCATGGGAAATCTACCTATTGCGACCAATTTCGTTTTTGTACTTGCAAACGTTTATTTTGATTGTAAAGTTGGGCATTTTAACATGGGAAGGGATCTATGGGATTGACTCTTTTTTGGGGCCAGCTCCCAGTGGACATTCGTGGAACTGCATGGTTTGGCATGTTGGTTTCAGTTTTTAGAACTGCAGGTTGCCCCTTGGTAAAAACCCAAATAGTGCCCACTGCAGAAGCCTCTGGGGGAAGGTTATGATCTGGAGTAGCTTCAATTGGTCAGGTTTAGATTCAGAAACGTTATGTGGCAATAAAATGAAGTCAGTTGACTACCTGAATGAGGCTATATCTTTTCCTGGACATGCATGCATACACCAAATATTAAATATTACATAACACATTGTATTGCCTTATATCGCCTATGCTTACTGTGAGTGTAGATTCCCGTGCAGCTTCCTTCAGTCCGTAAAGTTTGCCTGCGATTAGGATCACACCTCTGGTCCAAACAGCGCAGGCCTCATGTGCCCAGTGCTCATTAACCTCAGCCTCCAGCTGTAACCTGTGCAGAACAGAGTAAGAGGCCTCCTCACCAGCAGGGGGAACTCCTCCATCAGCTCTCCCTTGCAACGGTTGCAATCTTTTGTACCTTGCTCGCAGGCCAAGACGACTTTTAAGCTGTGCCCTTCTTTCTCTGATCACCTGCCTGCAATCTCCTTCACTTGTCCCCTCTTGAAGTAAGTCTTTTCCTCCCTCTTTCTTTACATCATTGATTTGCTCAGCACTGAACATGGCCACCTTCACTTGCTCTCTGTATCTGCTTCGCCTGAAGTCTTCATGATATGCTAAAGAAAGTGTTTTCCGTGGTATGGTATCCTCAAGGTAGTATGGGCCACACAAATCCCCAAGTTCCCTGTAATTTGCTGGCTTTCCACATAGGCAGCATATTAAACACCTGTCAGTTAGGCTTCTGTTAACTAAGGGGCCCTGGAGCATAATTGACCAATTTGGTATTGTCTTGTTTTTTTCCAAGTTCCTTTCCCTTGTCTGGACAAGCAGATGCTCTTCCTCGGGTTTGTTTATGATTGTGCAGTGGGAAGCATGCTTTTTGGAGCTATCAATGTGTACATATGGTTTGAAAGAATGCTTGCCTTCACTTTCTTGTGTTTTAAAAAAATCTGACAACGTTCCTTTCACAGTAGGAATACATTCCTTTTTGCATTTAAATTTTTGCTTCAGTCCCTTTACAGTGACCTTGCTGGTACTGTTGTTATTCTGCTGGATCTTTTTTTTAGGTCCAGGCTTTTTTTTGCCTTTTTGACGTTCTTCATTTTCGATTTGCTGGCTGAAGTTTTCCTGTTTCTTTTTAAGTGATGGTCGTCTGCCTCTTTTTGGTTTAATTACTGTTGAGCCTATTTCTATCGATAGCTGTTCACCCTGTGTCTTTTCTTCTGTTTTTGCAAAGAGAGAAGATGTTGATGGTGGTGACAGTGGAGGTGCTGGAAGAGAGATGATTTCATCAGTCTGTTCATGTGTTTCCAAAATTGTCACATTCTTTACAAGCTCAGTGCATTTTCTTCTCTTCTTCCGTTGCTTCAGATGCATTTCATGATTATTTTTAATGGCTCTCTGTTTGGCTAGCCTTGGTGTGTTAATAATAAGGTTCCCTGTCTCCAATGCTATATCTGGTGTGTCAGTGCTCTCCACTGTGGCCCACTTTCTACGCTTCTTTCGAGGAGTTTGAATACACGATGTGTCTGGAGCTTCCTCCACGCTTACACTCACATCGTCCTCTGGTGTTACCATTGTAGTATTTACTGTCTTTCTTTTTTCTGTTCCCTGTAGTTCTGGTGATGGCTTTGGTGCTAATTCTTCTAGCACAACATCTGGTTGGATATTAAGAGGCTGCTTTTTGGATGCTGGAGATGTAATTTTCTGAACCATTGCTTCATATTTAAGTCCTCTGCCTTTTCTAGGAGGCAGATATTTTGTTTTAGTGGGACACTGAGGAGGCACACAAGGTGTGTCACTGATATCTTCCAATGGAAGGTTATCTTTTGTCTTGGGGCTGCAATCAGATGGTTTTAATTTATGGCCTCGTTTTCGCCTTCCCTTTGAACTTTGGGTTTCTACTACTAACTCCTGTGGCAGAGGTTCCTGTATTTTTGTTTGACTACCTTTCAGGCCTTTCTTTTTCTTGGCTGGGTCTGGGGCTTTTAAACTAGATTTTCTCTTTATTGAAACTGACACAATTTGTTCACTAAGTGAATCTGTACAGATCTCCTCATGGTTGGGGGATTTTAACGTTGATGATAGGTTCTCATAGGTCTGAGCAGCTGCCACTTTCTGCATATGTGACTCAGTGGTTTTTATTGCTGATGCCTCAGTTGACGTGTCTCTCTGTTTGTCCTTGTCTTCTTTTATCTTTTCCTGCGTTTGCTTCCGGGATCTCAATACCATGGACTTTTGATCTTTTGCTACAGAATTTACAAAAGAAGCATCCAATGCAGTGTCTAAAGTGGAACCAATTGTGCTGTCTATTGAAGTGTGCAAAGTAGTACCAACAACAGTTTCCAGACTGACTCCAGTATGTTCTTGTTGTTCAGGGATATCACTCATGCAGCTTTTAGTTTCAATATGCTCTGACACAATACCTATATTATTGTCATACTTCACTGATTTGATCCTGGATGTGAGGCTTTTTGGCCGACCAGGCCCCTTAGGGGTTACTCCTTCTGTAGGCTTTATACCAGGTTTTGGACTGGGCTTTAGAGCAGGTACAGCAACAGACTTTTGGCCATGCTTTGGTCCAGCCTTTACACTTGGTGTAGCCCCAGGCTTTGAGCCTGGTTTTAGTCCAGGTTTTGGGCTAGAAGACTTTGCACCAGGTTTGGAACTTGGCTTTGGGCCTGGTTTTGGTCCAGGTTTTAGACCTTGTTTTGGCCCTGGTTTTGAAGCAGGCTTTGAACTAGGTTTTAGGCTAGACTTTGTGCCTGGTTTTGGACCCGGCTTTGGACCAGGTTTTGAACTGGGCTTTGGACCGGTTTTTCTTCTCTCTTGAGAACAAACTTTAAGGGTGCTCTGTGACCCTAAAGAGCGAGTACACATTCGGGATGGCAAACCTTCTGTGAGAAGTTTTGGAGTTTGACTGCTAATGTCCAGCTGAACAGATTCCATTTGATCAGAGAATATGCTACTGTTGCTTGAGAGCATGTTGGGCTTTTGAGGAGATGGTGGAGCACCATCTCTGTCCATACTCATCACCGCATTTGAATGAACTAATCTTCTCCTACCCCGTGCATGCTTCCGGCCTAGTAGTCTTGGATGTGCCATGGGCTCTGGTTTTGTTGAACTGAACCAGCCATGGGAAGGAGCCATGGGCTCTGGTTTTGTTGCACTGGGGCAGCTTATACCTGGTTCTACATCCTCATCACCTTTCTGTGGGGAGGGTGGAGTATCAGCCCAAGATGGTGCAGAAGATATTATTGACTTGCCTGGCAACTGAGGTGAGTCAGGCTCCAGCACCTTTGCATCACTGTGATCGATGTGATCCCTCACCTGATTTTGAGGTGTTGTTTTCTCATTGAGAGCTGAGAAGCCACTCCTGACAGGGTGAGATTGAGGCGCAATGTCACATGTGACTGATGACCTATCACGGCTTCTGTGGGTTATGTCTTGGCCATGAGTCTCAGCTATTTCCGTGGTGACCACACAAAGTGCTCCACTTGCTGTTTCCTCTTGATTATTAAAGGCCTCAGTAGAGGACTCTTCGTATTTAGCTTTATTAGTAATCACATCTTCCTCCAATGTCAGATTTCCTTTCTCTCTTACTTCAGAGGCTGAATAGGATAGGGCAGACTGTTGTTCCTTAAAGGCATCATTCTGTCTCTCAGAGGTTAACTCTCTTTCCTCTGAAGATTCACACTCAGAGGTAAGATGGGTTTCTGAGGTTTCCTTTTTTCTAGGCAAATGTAGATTGGACTCAGGCACATCTTTTGAAAAAGCTGGTGATGCTGGTCTAGGGTCCTCACCATTATTCTGTGATTCTGATTTGAACGTTTCAGATTTCATTTCTAAATCTTCATTTTCTTTACTCCTGTTGTAACACTTACCAGCAAAGTCTCCTTCCTCTGTCTCATATTTGTTTTTCAGTTTCTCATAGATGTTGTCTTCTGATTCGTAAGAATAGCTTTTATTCGACACGTCTTTATTTAACTTATGAAAAAAGGAGGGGCACTTCTCATCCTCTAACCACTCCTGTCGTTTCTCAGTTGCCTCAAAAACCTCTCCTTTGCACTTATGTTCTGCGTTCAGCGTAATTTTCCCAATTTCTTTTTCATCAGTTATCCTCTCTGTCCAGGCAGATTCCTCGAAATTCTCCTTCTGAGTACTCTCAGACTGCTTTATGGTTATTGGAGAATTACTCTCCTGCTTCATGGGGCTTGGGGCTGTTATGCTAATAGGAGATGTTTCATTTCTAATACTCCTTAGAGAACTTTGCTGCTCCTCCCCAAATGGCATTCTTTGCACCCTAGGGTCACAGCTAAGATTATCTTCAGAGGCAGCACTCTGTATGCTTCGATCTGAGTCACCTGACCTAACAGACATGTCATCTGTTGAGTTCATCGAGCAGGTAGAAACAGTGTCCAGACTCAATTGAGAATGTGCTGAAGCATGTGTTGAACATTTTCCCTGACCAAAGTAGTAGTAGTTACGCTCCATATGATCATCAGTGCTGCTGGAGTATCCTACTTCGAGGAGATCAGCAGCCACAGATCTTTGGGTGCCATAAGAATCACTAGGGAGAGGACCATGTTGACCATCAGGACATGAAGAGTCCTCCATTGCCTTAATGTTGCCCCTATATTCCTCTCCCTTTTTTGGTTGGTTTCGCTTATTTCCTTTTTTGTTAGCCATAAGGGCTTCTGAGAGCAATAATTGCTGAACATTGTTAGAGATGTTTTCTACCTTAGATGTCAGAGCATTGAGGCTCCACAAGCTCGGGTTCGAAAAAAGCTTCTCAGAAAAACGGTCCTTCATAGAACTGGAGTAGCTCTGAGATTGGTGGTTAACACTTGGGGATGCATGGGTGTGTGGGGGCATTAACATATTTGGATCTTGCAGATTAGCAGAAGAGGAGGAAGAGTTGATTGGTTGGCCATACTGGAATGTGTCAGGATTGGGCATTAAGGGAGAAGGTGTGGAGCTATATGAAGGTGACCTGCCCACAGACCTTGCAGGTGAGTGGCTAGAGCTTGGACTGCAGTTCTGGTAATACTGTTCAGGTGACCTTACAGAAATATCTGTTATACAGTAGTTTTGCTGTGGCTGATTGAAATGTGAAAATTTTTGAAGACTGTCTGGCGTCCCTGACATTGCCTGCAAGGAAGCCTGCTGTTCAAATCCAGCTCTTGAAGGAGGTTGTTGGTAGCCATAGTTATTCTGTGGCCGATAGCCACTCTGCTTCAAACTACTGTGGTTACCCATCTGCCTTGAATACTGGGCATTAGGTGGCATTCCATAGCCACTTTTGAAGCCATGAGGGATTGGATTGCATTTTTCAATGTAAGATGACGAAGTGGAGGACGGCGGTTGGGAGTGTTGAGGGAAATGAATGTGGCTCTGTGGGTACATTAACGGAGATGGAGTAGGATTGGGAGGATGACCTTGTTGATGGGGGCTCGTATATACAGGTGCAGAGGGTTGGGAGGGGAGATGGCACTGGCTTTGAGAAATAGCTAGCATGTTCTGTTCAAGGTACTGTGATGAGCCACTGGCCCCAGGCTCAAGATGACCCACAATGTCCTGTTCATACTGAGATATCTGCCCAGACTCATCCCACTTTTGCTGCAAGTGCCCTTCATTAATGTACTGGGATGAATATCCAGAATTCATGTGGCTACTGTAGCCAGCTTGCAGGTGCTGGCTTGGAGCTTTTCCTCCTCTGAATGTTTTCTTGCTCTGAGCTGAATTGCTGCCATAGCTGGGGTAGGACTGCTGCCCATAACACTCCTTAGAGCTTGTTCCTGCTGTTGGCACCCCTGCAGCAGAAAGAGAGTGCACCTCATAGCCCTGTCCGGTCTGACTGTGATGTCTGTAATTCTCAAGGCGAGATAATTCATGGGGTTCCTGCTGGTAGCAGCGTTGGTTGCCCTGGAAACCACCCCGCTCTCTGAAGGACTGCATGGCTTTAGCTAGTGTGCTCCTTGGGAAAGAGAGAGAGAGAGAGAGAGGGAGAGAGAGAGAGAGAGAGAAAATCAGACATGGAGAGAGAGAGAATACTTGCTGGTTTCCTTGCTATCTTTTCAGTTACACATTGCAATCAGTCAATGTTTTGCCATTTTTATCTTATTACAAATTTAATTGTAACACAAGCATAGCTTACTCAGTCATTCAGAAAATCAAAACATTAATCATTTAAGCAACAAAAATGTCATTTTCTTACAGCAGCTGTGCTCAGTCATCAAATCACTTCATTATATCTGGGAATTTTAACACTCAATAAATTTTAATCAATTATTTATTACTGATTCAAAATATTAAACAACACATGCAGTGTACTTGAAAGCTCATGGTATTAACATCTTTATATGCAACTTTACAACTACCCAATAAATAAGGAGTATTAAAGCTAAGATCATACTGGACAACTATTAGGATACACCTAGGATAGTGACTGTATATACAGTAGTTTGAGAACTGCTGCTTTAAAAGGATCATCTATGAATTAAACATTTGCCTAGTGTTATATAACCAGTACAGCTCCTAGCAGCGTTACCACAAGGCTTGCTACGTAATCTGAAATGTTGTATATGTTTTGTATAGTACACGGGCAATCACAAAGGCTTTTGTCCTGAATAGCATGGACTGTCTTCCAGATAACCAGGAACATGTACTTGTTTTATGGAGGAACTGTGGCACAATAAAGGGAACCTTGTCACCCTGAGACAGTGCAATAGAAGCTCTTCAGTTGCTGTACTCCAGCACTGGGAGCCTATCAAGGGACAACCACCTGATCCCATCAGATGTTCACATTACTCATCTCACTAGCACACTGTCTAAAGTCACCAGGCCCCTGAGCTTGCTGTTCCCCTTCAGCAATGGCATAGCAGCTTCCTCAGGAGGCTGCCAGCCGTATATTACTGGTTTAGTGATGCTGCTGTGCTTGTTTACACAATGACCCAAATAACATCACTTGGGATCCAAGATCATCCTGATCTCAGAAGATTCATAGGAGGTGCATTTATGTGCAATGTATAAACAGTCACATCCAATATTTCTAAAGAATGTTGGTCTTGACTGGTACTTTCTTTGCGAGATAATCTTAGATGAGATCCTAGCTAAACTCACAAGGAAGAAATTTTCTTATAAACCAGTGGGGAAATGTTTTGCAGTGCTGTATAGCATTTTTGGATATCGTGGTACTTCCTATGAAATTGACTGAAAATTGTTTTTCAAACCATGGGCGGTGGATCATAAAAATAGGAAATAAAAAATTTTAATATTAAAATATTGATTTTAATGTTAAGAATATTATTAGTTGTTAGGTCTAGTTGGTGAAGAGTTAATAAGGTACAATAACCCTGGACATTATGCTTTGCAGAACAAAAGAAAGCTGGATGTTTCAGTTAAATTGTTACATAAATGCACTATGTGAACACAAGAACACAAGGAACCAGGTATTATCAATGTGCTAAATTGTAATAAACACGTCAGATCATTTTGTATCATCATTCATCATACCCTTATATAATAGCGGGGTCTATTATTAATTAATTAACAAATATTATCATTAATGAATACGGACAAAGTGTACATTTCATTTTTGTCCATTCACATAAAACTGATTGTACTTTGTACACGATAACAGTGATGTCATTTTACAGTGGTGACCTCATCCATGGAATATGCACAGACTTAAAAGACTAAAAATGGCTTAAATTCATTCTCTTGCAATATGGGCGCAGAAATATTTGGATTGATTTGTAAATCACTTATCCAAATTTAATTAATTGATTTCAGGCATACAATTGCAGAAAGCTTATATAACTTTGAAATGAGGACACTTGAAATTGGCTGCTCTGTCCTGGCTAAGTGCGTAACGTTTGTCACGTGTCATTTTGACTGACAGCTAAAGCTTTCAGAAGAAAACCTTTTGGACAGTGGACACCTGAGATCGTCTGGAACAGTATGTGACTGATTAAGCATATTTAAAATTTTGTTGCTCAGTTCTATTATGTTTATATGTTTTTATATATA
>JAQMYJ010000008.1:12309107-12325535 GCA_030014305.1 Clarias laeviceps | reverse complement strand
AATGTGTATGTGTATATATATATATAATGTATGTAATTTCAGTAATATGATATAAGACTTTTGAATATGTTTTTTTCTGACTGTGTTTGTCTTTCTAGAACACTTCTGGCCAAATGCCAGCCTTTAGTAAGGTTTGGACAACTTTCTCCATTAGAGAGCTAGGCAGAATGGTTTTTAAATGTTGAGCCCTGGTATCGTCAGCATGGCAACACTGTGTAGAGTGATTGTGCTCTGTTCCTGCCAAGAGGAGCCTGCTGCCTCTTTTATTAGTACCAGCAGTGCCCATGACATCACACCTCAACAGAAGGAATGAGACAGACAAAACCCAAGCTACTGTGGATTATCTATACCAGCAATTTTTTTTATTCCCATGATTTAGTGTGTGGGCAAGTGTGTGCAGTGAAAAAGAGAGAATGTGTTCTGTGCAAAAAAGAGCTATGGAAGAGCTATGGAAAGAGAAAGACACAAGTTTCAAGTGACTATTGACAAAGTCAAGTCTCCAGCTGCTTCCATACTGACCTAATACTTAAATACAAATTACATGTTTGACGCCAGGAGTGAGCAGATTTGTGGGACAGTACCATGAACTAAATAGAAATAAACACAGACCGCTGCTGGCATGCAGCAACCAGGTCTGATAATTTCCATTTTTACGATACGAATCACAAACACATGCACACACGCGCACACATACACACACACACACACACACACACACACACACACACACACACACACCCTGCTACCCAGACATGGGACCCAGCTTTTAACGCATATAACGAAGAACTCAGCGGTTGTCTTAAGAATTTCAAAGAGAGATGAGAGAGGGAATGCTTTAAATTAGGGCAGTAGGCTGATTAATATTCTGGTGCACAAGAGGAGAAAGGAGGGTGGTAGAAAGAGAAAGAGGGTGGGATCTTAGCAGGTAAGGCTGCTATACTGTTGTCTCTTGGTCCTGTGGTCTGCTGAAGTAGCCGCCCCGCTTTTTCTGCAGGGGCGTTCCAGCTGGGCCCATATACTCCCACACTCTCCTGCGCTGCACCTTGTACTACTGCTGCATTTTCCAGTACATTGATCTCTCAGGTGGAATGAGAAGTCTCAAATGCTGGTTCTGCTGAGGGATTATTTTCTGTGAGACAGACTTCATCAATAATACCGGTACAAAGGCACAATGACATTACTGGCCTGAAATGCTATATGCCTTGCTGCGTTCAATAAGGGCACAGTCATTTATTTCTTCCTGTGAGGCTTGGTGCTCTGCTCCCCTCCCTCCCCCCAATTGATGATGCAGAACGATTGCAGTGTCACTCATGCTAGCTCTTTCTTCCTCACCATCGTTCTCCCCCCTTTTTCTCCCCATTCATTTAAATTCTCTTTTGTTCAGTCTCTACCTCTCTTTTGCTAACACGTTTTCTGTTATGGAATTTTTTTTTCTCGTCTAATCTTAATACAGATTAAACTGTTACCCCTGAAATAAAGTAGTTGCTGCTGATGACCTTGGGAATGTGGCTGTTGCTGTCACATTTGATCTGCTGTACACAAAGTTCATTGAAAGATAAAAGCAAAATGGTCAATTGTTCTTCCTGCCCACTGGGCTTTTTTTCCCCCCAAACACACAGGTGCATGCAGGAAAGATTCTACCACTTCATATAAGCAGTGCTACCAGCTCCAAGCACACTCATATCTGTGATGACAATTTCCAGGATCCCAGACTGAGGCCCAGGATCTCCGGCCACTTTGAAGTGATTTATCAGAAGGCCCTGCCAACTGGAGCTTGTTTGTATGTAGTTGGACCACTTACAAAATGCATGTTTGGCTCCTTATGATGGTTGGTCAGAAATAAGTCTAAACAATGGAATTGGTTAAGATTCAATCCTGCTGCATAGAGAATGTGAGTTACAAAGAGGAGGGACAGTGGGACCAGTTTAATTGTTACCTGAGGACAAGACTTGGGAATATTTGTTCTGGAAACCTATTTCTGCCAAACGTAGCCAATGCTAAAAGCCTTTGTGCCACAGATACACTGTGTATGTGAAATCGGAGCAGGGCCTGAATGTACCACTGGGAACAGGTGAGAAGGAGAGAGCGATAAAGAAGAGTGGGTAGGTATGAAGTTAGAATCAGGACTGTTTATTGTTGTTGAGCATTTTTGCATTCAGTTTTGTTCTGAAAGAACATTAGTTTGTCAAAGCTTTCCGTGCAATTAGCGAATGCTAATAATAATTTAAAAAAAAAAGGGTTTTATTAGATTGAATGAAATACTTCTGTATTATAGTACTTGAATCTACCATTGGACTCAAGTACTATAATACAGAAATACTGATACATAACACTTTTAAAAACTTGCTCCAGTATACAAGGAAAGTATCCAGCCATGAAATGACTGGATTACATGTAACAAACTCCTAATTACGCTTCTAGTTCTTGCAATTCTTGCAGGCTTTTCAACAGATTCTCAAGCATCTTTGAAGTATTTGTGCCAATACTTTTATTTGTGTTGCACTCGTCGTGTCAACCCCAAAAGCCTTCTAAATCATCAGAATAGTTTCCACAGAGGAATGTTCAAGCTTTTCGCAAAATTTGATGCAGATTCGTTGCTCCACTCGCTTAGTCATTTTGAATGTGATGACCACATAGTACACATGCTCACTTAATGGTGCCTTGCATCCCACTGACTAGTACAGGGAAGATGTCGCTGTTCACGCATGCGCATAACAGTCCATCCTCCCTGGCTTCCAGGTTACATCGATGTCATACAAGCTGTTCTTATTATCTTTACATTGGCTGGATTTTTTCCGGAGAGACCTTGTACATTACAAATTTAAAATTGGCAGGAATGCATAAGCATTGTTTCTGATAGGAGTGGTAAAGGAATAGTGGATGTTCGAATTGAAGCATATTTTTGAACAGGATCAATGATGTGACTACACATCAGAAATGCTTTCTCTGATGCCTGGGAGAGTCAGCAGTTTATGGTAAGGTTTAAGACAAAGGGATTCCAGTGCTTTGGCTTATTTATTCCCTTCATTCTCTCTCACACTCTTCCTCTATCCATTTACTACCCTCTGTCTGTTGTGTGGACTGGCTGGGGACAACGTCTGGACAGGGATGGGTGAGTGTGAATGTGCTGGTGGAGCACAGCCAAGCCAGCAGAGGGAGATGAGTATGACAGGAGCCTTTGTTCTCTGTTGATGAAAAGCCATACTGGATACCCGCTCCCGCACAGACAGACATTAGGGCACATCACAGGCAACCAGTGCAGCATGATTAGATTAAACCTAGGCCAAAATTACTCCCCCTGCCCTAATTAAACTTTAATCTCCAATACCACACAGATTACCTGCATCATAATTGAGTGTAGAAGCAGAGGGCAGGGATTTTTGAAGAGGGTTTTTTCTAGACAGAGAGAAGGGAGGCAGAAGGGAGAAGGGGGAAAAGAGTGTGTGTGTGTGTGAGAGAGAGAGAGAGAGAGAGAGAGAGGATTTAATGCTGGCTGAAGGTCATGTTCCCCTGCAGGGGAAATATCTCTCTCCTTTTCTCCATTTTTTTCCCCCTTTGTGGATAGAGGACAGTCAGCTCCACCTATGGTTGCTGTCAGACTGAATGTTCCCTACACCTGGGCAAAGCCTATACAATAGCACTGCAGTCCTTTACCCCCTGCCATCCCATCTTCCTGCAGAACTCACAGCCTCATTCTTCTCAGTTTTATAAAAGCGTTCAACATATTTCCTGCGTAGAATTGTGTTTGTGTGCGAGTCAGTGTGTGTGTGTGTGTGTGAGAGAGAAGGAAAGAGAGAGAGAGTGTCATGTGCGCACAACTGCATGCAGAACAGTGATTGATAGAGCCGATTCAGAGAAAGGACAGCAGGTGTCTACGCCCTCCCCCATTTCATGCCACAGTCCAGAAGGTGACGGGTGATATGAGGGGTGCAATTTTCTACCTTAGAGCCTGCCGATGTCCTTTATGTCCACAAAAGCCCAATTGCCAAAGAGATGGGCTGTGGCTGATTAAACACAGGCTCTGAAAAACACGGCGGATCAACCTTCACGCCAAATCTGGACTCCCGGTCGAGGACCTTCACAAAGCTCTGATTACAATTTGTCTGGCTTGCCTATAGACTTTCATCAGACGTTAATATTTTTACTTGCAGCTTGATCCAGTGCATTAACATGGGTACAGGGAAATGTGAAGAGGTGTGTATTACACAGCCTGTCTGAGACATATTGCTTTCAAGAAAAAAGTAGCAGTTTTGTGGGAGCAGAACATGTGTGTTTGTGTTTTGCTGTGCAGGGATGGCTGCCTTGGGGTCTGCATGCCCTTCAGGATCCTGTCTGGCTATCCTTTGGATGGCTGAGCAAGAGGACTGGGCCAGCTGAGCCTTGCTGGAATCAGCAGCATGTGGCCAGACTCCATGTCCACTAGAGCTCATCACATCACTCACACACCTCCAAAACATCTTAGCTTTTCTAAGATAAAACTGGAAAGACATCTGTTGCACCCTACTAATTTCCATAAAAGAAAAAGGATGCTGCAAGCCTAGTAAAGACATACACTAAAATGTATTTTGGTACACATGGATTTTTTTAACTCTTGTATTGATCGACTCACAATGAACAAAGATTATCCATAAACCGTGTGCGTTCCAAATCTGGTAAATGCAGGCACCAGGATCCTCAGAGATTAAGATTTGAAAGAGGCTGCAGTGGCAAATTGTGTGCTGTGTTGCTTTAACATGGAGCATCAGCTCAGCCACGCACACACACACCTAGTCTGACAGCTCAGGGCTTTGAGGCGGGAGAACCTTTTCCCCCTTGCACAAGAGACAGCGTGAGACGAAAGGCAGAAAGAGAAGGAAAGAAGAGAGGGAGAAGGACAAGAAATGGAAAAGAAAGAAAAGAGAGAAGGGAAAAAAAATAAACAGCGGGAGGTGGTGTGGAAGGGGTGCTTTGTGACTCTGAAGCGTGAAAGCAAATGATGCTGTCGCCCCGCTAAGTCTCAGAGCAGAAGGCACACGCAGGCGTGAGGGAAGAAAGCGGCTCAGTGGCGCATGAGAAAGTTCAGGGCTGTAACACGGTTCTGCCTCTGATCGGCTCACCAAATATGCCATTGGCCAGTCCCAGCCGTAACTATGAGTGCCAATGCTTTGAACAGAGTGGTATACAACACCTGCTGTGGAGGTGCAGCATGATCTCCATAAGCCTGCGGAGTCAGGTGCACACCAGCCCGTGTCAAGAATTACTGATTGGTGTCTGATACAAACAGCACACAACCTCCCATTTGCATAAGATGCCAGATTTGCATGCATATGGGGGTGAAAGAAAGGACTGGTGCATGAGATACCCGCTGTCCACAACTGCAAGGAGAAAGAACATCTTTTCAGCTGGTGTGATTCAAACCTTTCTATCTGCCTCAGCCCTTTTCTCGCTTGGTTTTGATGTCTTTCGTGACCATAGGCAGTACTTCTGAGAGCTGCACTAAGACCTCCATTAAAATTCTCTCACCTTGCTCTCTGCATAAGAAAGAGGTGATGACACGGAAGTGTGTGTGCATGTGTCTGTGTGTGTAAGTATTTGCTTCAGTTGGTTGTTGCATACAGTTGAATACTTGGGTGAATAGCCTACATACATTGATATTGTGATTTCTTAAATTAGCCAGTCTATCTTGTGTTTATTTGGGTTTATAAATCCATCTTCATATCATGTTTCCATCTGGTCTCTTTATTTGATCTCTTTGCCCAGCTCACAGCCCACATAGAATAATAACCCTACAATTTGGTGCACACACACATACGCATACACAGACAATATATTTACCCACTCTTTTTCTTCTCACCCCTACTGCATAGAAAATATCTGCACAGACCTCCCCCACTGCCTGCAAGCTCTTTCACCCTGGCTGTAGAAAACAATATTTGCGTGTGTGTGTCCATGTGCGGAACTCCATCACTCTCCATTGGGGGCTGTTTTTCTGGCTGTAGGAGGCAGGATCACTCCCTCTCCCCCACACTTAAAGCTCATTGATTCTCTCTCCCACCTCCATCCTGCGTTTATTAACGTGCCCCATCATCGCCAAATCGCTCCTCATCTGTGCTGGCGCAGCTCGTGCAATTAGCCGCCCGCTGCCTCGGGGCTGGGGCGAGCGAGCGTGTAATACTGATGCCCTTCTCACACCGTAATGACACAGACTGGACACAGAGGCACGAGGTGGAGGCCATGAGAGCAAAACAGGGTTCCGGTTGCTTTATTGGCCAAGATTATTTTGTTAGTCAGGTGCTGCAGAAACGAAGCCGGGGTTGACATCAGCCTCGTTACCTCAAAGATTCAAGGTGGGGGTGGGAGGTTGATGCATGTTCGCTAATGAGCTGTGACGGATTGATCTCGTCGAAGATTCTAGAAAAGGGAGAGAAATGAGACAATACAGTCTGTTCATGCTGAAGATAGGGGAGGGTGTGTGTGTCAAAAAAGGGTAGGGGAGTGTGTATGTGCAAAATAGGGCAGCTATGAGGAGCTAGAGATGAACAGAATAGGTCTGAAGCTCCTAGGGAGGGATGTGCTGTGGGACGAACCCGTTATTTTTAGGGGGTGACTCATAGTATGTGTTTGCCAGAAAGAAACAGGTACAGTTTTTATTTTTCTTTGGTTCAGAAGTGAACCTGCTGACAGTACACCTGCTACCTTCTCTCTTACCTGACATCTTTTTGAAGTATTTTTTTTTTTATTTGCTTTTCATCTGGTCATTATTATTATTATTATTATTCTGACGCACACAATGAGCTCTGAAAACAGAGCAAAAAAAGGCACATAGAGCTTGTAGGCTATTTCCAAATTGTACAGCCTACAATCAGTCAAAATACCTACCACGACACCGATGACATCATACCGTTTAGGACGTGTGCGAATTCCATGCCTGAGACTCACCCGCGCGAACATCTACACGCCACACTTTTGCCTGCAGAAGCTCGGCTGCGGTCATCTCGACTCTTCCTTTTATACGCCACTTATTTTTGGCTGCTTGCGTCATCGCCCGGGAGTGTGTGAGCGCGCGAATCACTGCCGCCGTCTGACAGAACGCCTCAGGGTGCTAGCGAGCTAGCTGAGGTGTTTCTTTCGTCGCGCTACCGTTTTCTGTCTCTGTCAGAATAACTGTCGGGGCTCACGTCGCTATCAGACTCGTAAATAAGCCAGGTGGGTCGATTTTTGTGACCTGAGGGCGACATTAACAGCGGCATCAGAGCGTCTGCTCCGCCGCTTCCGCCTACCTCGAGCAGAGATAAACAAGCGTGCTCGCGACTGAGGCAGGAGGGAGGAGGGGGGGCAGGTTACCATGGCAACCGGCGAGCTCGTTCTGTTTTTTTTTTTTTTTGAGCTGCCTGTCCTCGAGGCGGCACAATAACAGGTTTCAAGGCCAATGTCACCCACTCCCTTATTTTCAAAGAAAGCCGGTACAACAAATAATATCAACACCAACCAAACGAAACTCATTTTGTATTTAAAAGTGATGACACTGGATGCCATGATGGAGGCAATCTGGTTACTTGCATACAGCGGTGTGTGCTCTTTTGTAATCATTTTACGACTGGAGCCATACATACAGTCCCTGGTAAAATTTCAGTGCACTCTTCTGGTATTTTGGTCTATCAACCTGCTATCAGGTACATCAGGAGACGGATACTTCCCACCGTGGAGATCATGGAAGACCATGCACACAAACCCGATGCAGGAATCAAACCCCTATCCTGAACGTGCAAGGTGACAGTGCTAACAACTAAGCCGCCGTGCCATAATTTGGTCAAAATTAAGACGTACAAGTGTGCATGTATCCTGCGCCCTTGTTTAGCTCAGATCTAGGCAAAGCAATGGCTGAAATGAAATAAAGTCATCTCTTCTTCATAAATATATCCGGATTGAGCAGCTTTTGGGTACTCTCTCAGCGCAATAAATCTCCGGAGGCAAAATTGACATGGTTTGGATTCTAAGATAGCTGTCTGGTTGATAGTCTTACCAGCTGTCTAATGGCCAGACATCAGATGCATTGAAGAGCGCTCCATCCTCATCGTCAGGAAAATTGAGAAGCAAGACATATAGAGAGAAGATACTGAGAAATATGCTTAGAAGCTAGGCCTAGGAAAACGAAAAGACAAGAGTGAAATAGAAAAAGAAATAAGGTACATGAATAAAAGGAGAGTGATTGTGAATTCAAGATGGGTACTGTAGAACCTGCAAGCCTTATCAATGCATCTGCCGTTCCTCCAGCGGAGCGGCACAGTCTCGCTGTGATCGCACTCTATCTGTCCTATCCTTCTCTTTCTGTAATGTCTGGAGTGAGAGGGGAGGGAGAGGATCACAGGGTGCCCATCACTAATACAGCAGTCAGCTGTGAGGGAGGCCAAGTTAGAGGCGAGGCAATAAAGCAGCACACTGCTTTGCCAGTGCTGAATTCATATAAGCACCTCTGAACCCTAAGCATGGTGAAAGCCAGCACAGCAGGACCACTCTCATTAAAACACACTGACTTTAACGCTACCTTTATTAGCCTGCTTTAGTCACCCGGTCACATATTCCTTTTTCCTCCCACAAAAAAGTTTTCTTAAAAGTGATTCTGGCACAGGACAAGCATAAATATCCTATTTAGGATTCAATCTAATGTGTTTTGGATGGGGTTTTCATATCCGCTGATATCAGCATCAGCACAGAACGACCCTCTTTTTCACTGACACTGACAGTCGATCCAGAAGTTAGCAGGTGGGGGTGTTTATTGCCATATTCACTCATGTCATACTACTGGAAACTGACACATTGCCAGGTGTGAGAAGTGCAATAGGAGAAGCAGCGGGATCAGTAATTAACCAACCTTCGAGAGAGGTAACGCAAAGACGAGAGTAATCCATTCTAGACCATCACCATGCCACACACACTATCACATCATCATTCACTTACAAGGCACACCTACAAAGAATACTAAACAACTGGGATTTATTTGTGCTGTGTTGTGCTGTGGTGCTGACTTGCTATCTTTTGTTACGTGTTTTTTGCAGCTATTACACTTTGAAGGTGCAATATATGCATGAGAGTGTGACGACCCGGAGCGCCCTCTTACTGCTCAGGAAAAAAAAAGCAATGCCAGAGTGATCTGATGGATGACTCATAAATAGTCTGTGTAATATGCACATTTCTGTGCATGTGTGTGTTGGGGTGCACATACAGCATACAGCATTATAGTATATTTAATGTATATGTGTGTATATATACACACACACAAACTGAAAAAGCTGAAGAATATGATTGACTAAGACTAGCTCTACGGTCACAGTTTTGGGTTTTTAGGAACATTGCTAGTCTGTCTTTCTCATTCTTTCTCATTTTTACAAGGGGAAGGAGGTCATCCAGATCCTCAAGCTGTGGGAGAGAAGAACGCATCCCAGATGTACCAGTCTGAGCATCAACATCCCCCTCCTCTCATTTGTTCTCTCTCTGGGGGCTTGTTTTTGAGTCGAGGAGGCGGCGCTGTGGACGACCTCGTTACCTCATCTCCATATTCAAGTACAGCCAGTGTCATTGTGCAGCGTCGGAAGAAAAAAATCAAGAGATTTAATCAATAGAATGGCCCAAGAGAACGAGAAAGAAGAAGAGAGAGGGAGACATAGAACTGAGATATGTATGCTGATGTGGATGATGTAATGCACCATGCATGCATTAATATTTCTACTTTTCCCTTCTTGATAGCTCGCTTTTCAATAAATGGGTGAAGCAAAGCGATAAAGGGAAATAGGGACAAAAGCCTCAAACATCACGTTTCACGCTTGAGAGGCAATCAGACACTGAAAACCTGGGTGATAACAGCATCTCCATTGGTCTGACAGAGAGCAAGAGAGAGGAAGAGATGGCAGGGAGTGCAATAAAAAATGAAGTAGTGAGTGAGTTCTAGAAGGGGGGTGAACAGTAATACACCAGCGGCACTTTCAAGCTTACAACGGAATAGCACAAGGTCTAAGTTTTTAAAGTGCAGGCCTTTTTTTGTAAAATTAACAATTCTCTATGTGGAACCTAATCTTATGAGAAAAAAAAACATGTTATAATCAGTTTTTACCTCCAACTGTACTGTGCTAGTTCTAGAATTAACATTCTGATGATTTTGTTACTTATGTGTATTGACACGTCTATATAAGGCACCAAAATTTTCATTAAAAGCACAATCCCTATTCCCTATATTCACTTTATTTTACAATGAGGGGGCAATATAACAGATCTTAGACAGTGTTATTATCCCAGCCAGCGGCTTTAGCCTCCCAGCATGAAACAGTGGGAGGACAGACTGTGTGTGTGTGAGTGTGTGTGTGTGTGTTGTGGGGGTGTACAGAGTTGACTGATGAAAATGGGTGTAGGAGAGGGTATTAATGGTTGAGCGAGATAGAGCTGGTTGCAGACACTGAAGGACAGAGACATGACACAGAGAGAAAGTGAAACAAGGTGATCTTCTTATTTTGTGTTCCTTTTAATAGATGCCCACGTTCTTGGACTGCTCCAGAAAGTAGCTCATGCTGGCAACCCTGTATGTCAGTATAAGACCTCTGCAGAGGAGAACACTGCCACATTACGCCTCTTAAATGACATAATTAAAGTGAAAGTCAGAGTATAACGAAGCGTGAAATCCTCAAATCCTAATGAGAGCACTGAGATTGAGCTGTCTTGCTCACACACACACACACACACACACACACACATGTTCTACTAATAACAAAAGATAATCTTGTATACTCTATGAAACCAAAGTGAACTTCATATATTATTGTGATTATTCATACACTCCAACATTAGATGCCATTCATAGACTAATGAGATTTTAGTGTCTAAATAGCGTAAGGCAATTCTCAGCTGCAATAGCATTGTGCTCATAAGTTTATAATGGTTTTAGCAAATTGATGCAGAAATGCAAATAGCTATTATTTACATGATTTTAATGTAAACACACAGCCAAATGATAAGCTTTGGACACTTAATGACTAGAATTTCAACATAAAGCCTGATAAACACGTTCAACTATCTTCAGCTACAATGTATTGCTAATAATTAAATGTTCTTATAGATGTTTAAATATATCCGTTGCAATTTTGATGCAAGAACATTGATGTCCGCACACAATAACTGTGACTTCCAACAATCTTCATTGATTCTTGGCTAACAGCCTTCTCCCACCTTTTGTTTATGTTATAAAGAATGCCTTAGTGACATTTTTATTTCTATGCAACGTGAGTGGTCATCCACAAGACTTTGCTTGGAGAAGAGCCTTAAGTGCTATATTGTGTATACATGGCTTGAGAAATGCTCTAGATTGAGACTTTGATTGATGCTCTATTTCTCCTTGGGGCTTTGCGCAATTGTGGCTCACCTTCTGCTGCTCTGAATGGTATCACCATTGTACCATAAGAAATGTGCACCAGTTGAAACCAATCAAACTACTATTTTAGGTGTACACCGACAAAGCATGTAAACGTGTACTAACCTTACATTTCATGCTAAGTCATCTTCCGTTTAATTTTTTATTATCTAGTCTGTAAAGATAAGAAAGTATAACCAGAAAATATAACAAAGGGTATTTATATATATCCAGTCATCTACCCGGCACAATCTGTCCCTTGTCAAAATCACTCCAATCCTTATGCCTGCCCCTTTTTCTGCTTTTCAACACATCAACTTCAGGGACAAAATGATTGAACGGGAGGAAAACCGGTGAACCGATGAAAGGGTCATGGGAGGCCAAGGCTTACTGATGTGTGTGTGTGTGTGTGTGTGTGTGGTGTAAAGGCAGGCTGGTATAGTCTGATCAAATAGAAGAGCTATGCTTTTTCCCACAGAAAGGGGTCAGAACACACAGTACATCGCTGTTTTGATGGCAAAGGGGCCAACTCAATATTAGTTGGGTGGTTGTGATGTTATGGCAGATCGGTGTATGGATAATGTAATACATTATGCCCCGTATCGCGTAGGCTCCCCTTTTGCCAGCTGGGCAGCTTTAGCCCTTCGGGCCATGACACCACAAGACCCTGGGGGTGTCCTGTGGTTTCTGGCACAAGGATGTTGGCAGCAGATCCTTTTGGTTGCTGTGGGTTGTGTGAAAATGGGGTCTCTGTGAATCAGACTTGTTTGTCCAGCACATCCCATTGGTGCTTAATCAGGTTGGGATCCCTTGGTGCTTTGTCTGAAGGGCCTCATATTGGGGGCATTGGGGGTTCTGGTGCCTTTCTATCATTGCCGGGACTGACCTCTTCTTAGCAAATTGTTTTGTGTTGGTTTTTCTGTGGATTCAGACCAGATAGCCTTTGCTCCCAACAGGTATAAAAGAGCATTGGGTGCCCAAAATCCTATCTGCTGTTTGCTGGTATGTAATTGATAATCAATGTTTATGTGTTAATGTTATGTGGTGTTAATATTATAACTGATCGGCAGTGGCGGCCGGTCAATAAGGGGCGTTGGGGCGCTGCCCCCTTAAAGTTAGGCAGAGAAGAATGCTACTTTAACATGTAATTATTTAACATACTAATTATTTATTTTAATAATGAAATAAAGTCATTTAGTCACAATATTCAGCTGTATTTCTTAATATAATTTATTTACAAAGTTTGGGTTCAAACTTTTTATTGTGTAGTCATTTTATTGTGTAGTCATGACAGATATAAATTTAAGTGATTTAATTTTTAACAATATAAACATGCAAAGAACAATAAAGCAAGCATCATGGACAAGCATATCTGTTTAAAATGTATTCATTTAAACATTAACCCAATCCCAAAGTTTTATACAGTAAAAGCACTCAAAGATTTCATGTTGAAAGAATAATGAACATAATTCAATTACTCTTTCTATACACATTTATCCGTCTGTTTCCAACTCAGTCAAGTATGTTAAACATGGTCAGTTTATTATTTCATTCATAATATTATAAAGTGGTAAAAATGGTTTGGTCACATCATGAGATGGTTAGAGAAACAGAACTGGTGCATGGTTCACCTATAATTTATGCTCACAATGGATTGTGTTTCAAAAACACAGTGTAGTGTTATATGTGCTAATATGTAGGAGCTAACCAAAGCTGCAAACCAAACAGACATTAACATATGTGTATAAATGGTAAGAGAGAGAGAGAGAAAGAGAGAGAGAATATTAAGGCTATTTGTTTCTTTCTTTTTTTTAAACAGAGGACAAAGCTGTTTCCTTATGATTAATGAGATTGAAGTTGGGGTTAGATTTAGGATCGGGTTTGGAAAAAGATCAATACATTTAGTTATTTAATCCAGTAATGTCACACAAACAAGGGTGTGTGTGTCTGTGTGTGTGTCAAAGGGAGCGAAAGAAAAATATTTGGGTGTGAGAGAACATCTGTGAGAAAGAGAGAGTGGATGTCTGCGCTTGTGTGTGTGTGAGAGAGAGAGAGAGAGAGAGAGAGAGCAGGGGAAGCAAAAAAGATAAATGCTTATGACTGGGAATAAAATAGAAAAGCAGAAACGGATGAACACACAGCGACAGGGAGAGGAAATATATGAGCGTGAAACAGACATGCTGCAAAAGTCTCAGATGCAAAAATAGACACAGATTGCAGGAGCGGAAATAGACAGAGAGAAAGAGATTCAGTGTGAACGACATGCTGTGTGTGAGTGTATAAGTCAGTCAGGATAAAGGTGCGGGGCAGAGGTTCTTTTCTCTGCAGTACACCCAGACTGAACGCACTCGGTCGCTCTAGCTCACTAACATAGTAACTACCTTTTTCCCCCCCATCACTCGCACTAACACAGTAGGCAGGCTGACAGATTCACCTCTCTCTCTCTCTCTCTCTCTCTCTCTCTCTCTCGCTCTCTTTCTCTCTCAGTGTCCTTCCCAGTCTGATCCTGTTGCTCCTTCATGACAGGAAATTAAACAAACATGAAGAGTACAGAACACTGAATATATTTTGTGTATGTGTAAATGATGGTACGTGATCGGTATAGTGAAATGAAAACGATTTGTCCTCTAAATTTTATTACAAAAAATTTCCACAATAATTTATAGAACAATAGTCCTATTATTACACTAAAGCATTAATCTATGTGGGATAATAGGTCTTTAGTAACATTATTATTATACATTATACGTGCACTGTGTGATAGAAAGTTAACTGCAGTCTGACTGTGGCAGAGAGTAAAATGATTACAAATTACAATTTGGAAGCTTATGACGACCAATTAGCATCACACAAACTGCTTGTCTAAATCATTACACACCAGGATAAAACCACATTTTGTTGTTAAGTAATTTCCAACAGACCTGCCCTCCTGATACTATATGACAAACTTTTATCTGTAACAGTGAGTGAATGAGAGCTTAGAACTGATTATCATTTTTAACCCCTTTACAATAAGTATCATCCTATTAGTCAGTTATTTGATATAAATTATTATGCAGCTATTGCTAATTTAATATGAACAGCTTTAAAAAAAATTCAGGACTTTCTGGCTCATGAAGGTGTAAAATTGACTGACATTTTCAGAAGACTTTAACCACAGCACGGTGATGAGACCCTTAGCCGCAGTAAAATATTCGAATGATGCAAACGTTTTAAAGAAGGCTGTACTTCAGTGAATGACGATCCCGACCGAGGTGGCTCAGAGCCCACTGCAGATGTTCCTATGAACATTCAGCAAGTGGGACGCTTGATCCTTGAAAATCGACGGATAACTTGTCCCCAACTTTTTGAAGAGATGCATCTGTCTGTGGGAACTGAACACACAACCATTCACGAACACCACATGCAGGAGCATGGCACACAAATGAGAATTATTGCGACATCCCCTGTACCGTCCTCACCTCGCTTCAAGCCATTTACACATGTTTGGAACATTTAAAGAAGTTAAAGGGAGGGTAGCGTTTCTGACATAAAGCCTGCAGTATGATCATGACTTCGGTGTGCTAGGGAAACTTTCAACCTTGACTAGTGAAATGCAGAGATACAGTAAGTGCGTTAGTGTAGCAGGGGATTATATAGAGAAATAAAGGATAATCATAGTGTGTGCAGTTATTTTGTGCAACCAAAAGTCCCGTTTTGACTTGAACACATCTCAGACTAGTTTATGAAAATTAACCTGGATTATCTTCATATATATTGTAACTTTGATAAATGCTTAAGGTGTGCAAAATACAAGAAAGAAAACCTCTGTGAAAAATCTATTCATTTTATGTATAATTTTTTTTTATGTGTGTGTGTGTGTGTGTGTGTGAGTGAGTGTATGTGAGAGAGAGAGAGAGAGTTTATTTGTTATTATTGTACTGATTGTGAAGCTTCGGGCACGATTCACTGCAGCCATGATAATACAATCCTCAATCTGTTCCTGTCCAACACGCACAGACATATACACACATGCGCGCGCACACACACACACATGGACACTTGGACGCATGCATGCACACAATTCATTTTGATGAACCCCCTCATCTTTCCCTTGCTCCACTCCAAGATCTCTGTGGACGTAAACACATATGCAAACACACACACACATACATGCACAGTACTACCCCTACGTCTTTAGCTGTCTGAAATGCTAATGTGTGTGTGTGTGTGTGTGTGTGTGTGCATGCATATGAGAATGCTCTGTCTGTGATTGTGCATGAGAGTGCTCTCTCTCACATGCTTGTATTTGTTGAAATCGGACCAAACCTGGCATGTGTTTACACGTATTAATGTGTGCGTGTGTGTGTGTGTGTGTGTGTGTGTGTGCGCGCATGCGTATAAGCAAAGAGGTTGCACTTAACACCTTGCAAGATGAAAATTGTGTGCCGATGATTCATACCCTGAAACACACACACACAACCACACACACACACACACACACACACAACACACACCAAGTCTCTCGCTCACTCTGTCTCCCTGCACCCATCTCTCTCTTTTTCTCTTTAGTCTCTTTCTCTCGCTCACACACAGCAGCAGCATCTCATCATCTGTCCCGCAATTAAAGATGCTTGTGTGCGTGAGTGTGTGTGTGTATGTGTGTGAGAGAGAGAGAGAGGGGCTGTGATTAATCACACCCTCTCACTACTCGTCTCCATGCTTCACTGCAGATCAGGCATGTCCACTGCAGAGAGACAAAGTGAGAGAGAGAGAGAGAGAGAGAGAGAGAGAGCAAAATGGCAGTGTGTGTGCAATACGGTGAGTATGAACCGGAGCAGTTGGAGGTGAACTGGAGTATCTCTTCACTGATCTTCTATCGTAAACTGTTGCATCTTCTCACAGTCTATGGATTGTTTTTCTTGCCTCAATAGAATGCCTGCTAGAATTAATGTATGTTACACAAGCTGTTTTCAGACTCCTGTTGTTGTATATTAACCATTATACAGGGTGGGCCATTTATATGGATACACCTTAATAAAATGGGAATGGTTGGTGATATTAACTTCCTGTTT
>JAQMYJ010000008.1:12257431-12285111 GCA_030014305.1 Clarias laeviceps | reverse complement strand
GAATGTAGAAAATAAATCACTAAACAAAAACAAAGAAATTTGCAAGTGACCCCAAACTTTTGAACGGTAGTGTATCTCTTCAAATTGCTCACGTTCAATATGAAGTCAAAAATCTCCTAAAAATGTCCTACTTTAGATCTGCCCTTACCATTTATTAATATTTCATTAGTAATTAGGCAGTTGCATGACAGAAAAGGTGCAGTCAAAAAAAAGTTCCAGATATTTTAATCTCTATGATAATATGGATTTAACTGATTTGTGTATTGCCTCTCACAACATCATCTGTCTCTTTGGCTGATATTGATGCTATTTTACACACTGATGCTACTTTAGTTTGAAATTACATGGCAACCAAACGGTATCTTTCTGGAGCCGAAAAAAAGAGGGGTAGAAAAATCAGAAGAAGAAAAGCAAGCTCAAACTAAAGTTATGTTCTACTATACATAATACATGATTTATTGCTATAGTATTAGTACTATTCATTTATATTTAATTTTATTTGTTTCATGTATAGCACTATCGCCTTGCACCTCCAGGGTTTGCGTTCGATTCCTCGGCCAGGCTCGATTCCCGTCTCTGTGTGCATGGAGTTTGTATGTTCTCCCCGTGCTTGGTGGGTTTCCAGCAGGTACTCTGGTCCCACAGTCCAAAGATATGCAGATTAGACTAATTGGCGTTCCCAAATTGCCCATAGTGTGTGAATGAGTGTGTGAGTGTGTGTATGTGTGTGTGCCCTGCGATGGATTGGCGCCCTGTCCAGGGTGTACCCTGCCTTGTTCCCTACGTCTCCTGGATACAGGACCCTGAATACAGGATAAGGCCATATAGAAGATGAGTGACTGAGTGTGTTTCATGTATATCAAGTTTGTTTACTTTTCTTTTTTTTTTATATATATATTTTTTGGATTTTTTTCCCCGATTTTCTCCCTATCTTTAGTCGTGGCCAGTTCCTCCCCGTCACTAGGGGGCTCCCACATTAAGGCTACCACTACCACTCAGCCCGGGAGGGCCGAAGACTATCACGTGTTTCCTCCGAACCACGTGACGCCAGCCGACCGCATCTTTTCGGACTGCTCGCTCACGCACCGTTAGGGGCGGAGTAATTCACTCGGAGGAAAGCGCTAGCCGCTCCTTCCGCGTGCGCGAGCTCACAGACGCCCCTGATTGGCTGTAGAGCCGTGATTAATGTGGGAGCACAAAGTACCTCTCATCCCTCCCGTCTGAGAGAGCTCGGCCAATCAGCTCTCTCTAGGCCTCCGGCTGTGAGAGGTAACAGCATCACCCGGGGATCGAACCTGCGCCACTCGGAGGCCCCTAGTTTGTTTACTTTTCTAAGCACACTTGTACATATATTTGCATTACAATACTTTGCAAATCCTTTACTTACAAACTTGTTTAAATCTGATTGAATGTTTTTACACCATGTATTGTGTGTTGAATATTTTATACTTAATGCACACTTATACACTTAAATATTGTCATTTTATGAGCTTTCTCCTAAGTCGTGAAATTGCTTTGACAGTTTTTATACCAGTGGGCCCAGTTTTCATGATCTCGCCTAGGGCCTCACAACCCCACAGGCTGGCACTGGTTCTGACAGCTGTTTTTGGAGAACGCTAGTTAAACCTTTATCGCTATTCATCTACCTTAAATTTGACTGTTTACTAGTGTTAAATAAAGCTAACTGGCTAGCTATAATGTGAGAAATTTTGAGTTGAGTAACTTATCATAGTGTCATACGTAGCTAGCCTGGTAGGTATATACTGTATACTGTAGCATTGTTAACTGAGGTATTAAATAAAGCTACCTTTCTAGCAGTACTGTGAGATTTTCACTGCAGGAGGTGAGCATAAGAAGCGATTTGTCTTGCTAGCTAGCATTTTGAGGACAATTTTTGTCATATGCTAGTGAAACATTAACAGCTAGCTGACTAGCAGTACTGTGAAAGACTTGCAGCGTTGCTTATTAATATAAGGGGCTACATAGCTAGATAGCTACTTTCAACATTAAACAAAAAAGCATTACAGCACGTGCACACACACACACACACACACACACACACACAGTAATTAACCGTCTGATTATTATCCGTTTGCCCGGAGGCCAGACTGCCAGGAGCATCTTTGTTTAAAACAGCACTTTAATAAACAGTTTACAGGTGACGAGACGCCTCGTTGTCATGCTTCCTCACACGCTTTCATCCTTCCTCTCACTCTATCCTCTCCCGGCCACCCAAATGTCAGGGTAATGCTAGCGCTAATCATAGCCTACACACACAAGTACACATCAAGGTAAAAAAAAAGGAGATGCTGTTATCCTTCAGCTTAGGAGTGAATGCTAGAACGGATATCAGCAGTAAGTGAACAGCTAACTGTGTTAGCGCACACAAAATAGTCCTGCGGATAGAAAAAAAAAGGTTTTTTTATTTTATCTTTTATCTTCACCCTGTAAGTTATTTAAATTTTTTTGTCAACATTTTTATTAAAGAGACAGACAGTGGGAGAGACCGGACCAGAGAGGCAAAATGAAATAAAAATAAATGATTAAATAAAAAGAGAAAAAGAAAAAGACTATATACTGTATGGAGAGAAAAATAGAAAGCAACAGATACAGAGAGAGAAAGAGAGAAAGTTTACTTCTATTGAGTGAAAGAGAGATCAAAGCCTTTCCATAGTAACGGGTGTGGTTGTGGTGGTGTGAAGTGCATCGCCGTTATTGCACAGAGATCATGAGCTAATAAGGGTCCTCTGTAAACACACCCCGCCTGTTTAACACACACACACACACACACACACTTAATATGTAATCAAGAGATATATACAGTATATGGACGCATTGTGCGTAAGACTTTGCGGCCGAGATAAGCTCACTTTGATCTCGCTTTCTGGAAATAAAGAACAAACACAAAGCAGGACTGCATACGGCTGATCTAAGGCCCGTTCCCTAGCTGTAGTGACCACTACCTAGCACACATCTGTTTATCCTTGGCTTAGGGTCTGCGATCAGCATTCTAGAGCCCTCAAGCGACTCGTTCTTGTGTAAATAAACAGTGGAAATTTGCGTCATTAACCGGTAGCACAGTGCACAGTGCAGATTCAATGCTTGCGCAGTGTATTGCGTTTTACATATCTTATCACCTGTGCTTAATTCGCCCGTGCCTCTCGAGAATGTATGCAGCTTCCGCCACTAAACGGCATGGTATGAATCAAAATTGTTAGCGCTAAATCAAACACAAAAACATTTGTATGCAAATTATGGTGTTATTTAATTAGTTTAACTACTTAGCGGTACATAGTTTATATATAGTACATAGTAGGTAGTTGTAGTTAGCTTGCGATATAGCTACTTACTCCGATTAGCCAAAACATTAAAATGTAAAGCATTAGGCCCAATATTGTGTCGGTTCCCTGTAGCACAACTCAATAAGACTCAACAAGACTTCTCCATAATTGGCTATATAGCCAGGTATATACTGTAGCCACATATATATCACAGTTGGCTATTTATCAAGGTAAGTTGCAGCCAGGTGCTGCTAATCATCTGCCCTTGATTAACTGATCATGAGCAGGTTTGCTGACCTTTAAAAAAGCAGAGGTTTTGGCAGTTTGCTTGTCTAGAGCATTCAGGTCTATGCCAAGAGGGAAAGATGCAATTGTTTCTACACGTCAATCTGGAAAGGGTTATAAAACCATCTTCAAACAATTTGGAATTTAACATTCTTCAGTGAGAACGATTATTCACAAGTGAAAAGCATTCAAGACAGTTTCCAGTCTTCGTAGGAGAGGACGTTGTAGCGCAGCCACATAATGGGGTTGTTTAGATAGGCTGTATTATGCCGGTAAATAAAAATAAAACTGCCGGGCTTTACAAACTGAACCCGATATGGTTTATTTTGTCCCAAAAGACTGTGTTTTGGTTCCGCGGTTAAGCTTTCGTGAGCATGCACGGCTACAGCGCGAGGGAATCCTGACGACGTGTCGGGTCATGGGGTCCGGCATGAAAGAGGACCCAGAAAACGACTCGATGTGGAGTGTATGAGGAGACAGCGCTGTTACTGTGACAAGGGAGAGAGATTGCCGTGGATCACCCCGTTCACTGGATTTATCCTTACTCGACAAAAACCTCTTGTTCCGTTTTTGTGCTCTCGGACAGAATCCATCATACCGGTGAGACAGAGCCATCTCTCCCGCGACACTCACTCAAACACCCTCAGTAATAACCCGGGCTCAGGACATTTTCTTCCATCCTAGCTAGGTGACACCACACCGGAAGTTAGATTCTAGACCCCATTTAATGTAACTAGGTTTTAATACAAAGCTGATCATTACAACACCCCAGCACATTCACCCCAAGGTCAGACCGTGCAATGCTCAGAGAAATACAAAAAAAGCACAAGAGCTGAGAATGCTAAATGTAAAAGTCAATGAAAGCACGAATGGAAAAAGTACAAGTACTTGAAAGACTTTTCTGTTTTAAAAAAAACATGGAAGCACAACTGAGGTTCACAAACTTGCATCTGAACAAACTACAAGGCTTCTGGAACAATGTCCAATGGACAAATAATTGTTTTGCCTAAATGCCCTGCACTATATTTGGTGAAAACCAGGCAGCATTTCAATACACACTCATACACACTGTCAAACAGAGCGGTGGAGGGGTGATGATTTGGGCTTGTTTTTGTAGCCACAGGACCCGGGCATCTTGCAGCCATTGAGTCGACCATGAACTCTTCTTTATACCAGAGTATTCTAGAGGCAAATGTGAGGCCATCTGTCCGACAAATGTATACGTTGTAGTGATGCTTTTGCATTGTTTTAGTGATGATTTCACATGGTGATGGTAACCACTAGTAGCTAGCAAAACCTTAAGAAATCTTTGAGTCATGAGGGATCTGCAGGAGCTTCTGGAGACCCAGATAATGAGTGCAGGGTTGTGTGTGTGTGTGTGTGTGTGTGTGTTCTCACTCGGCAGGAATGCTGTCTGTCAGTCACTTCTTTTACACCCTAATCTCAGCCTCAAGTAGGACAAGAGGAGATGCTAATAATATCGATTAGCTAACCCGCTCATTTCGAGATCCTGTTCCTTTTGTTTTTGTGTGTGTGTGGGTGTGTGTTTATAGAAGTGTTTGGATAACATTAGAAACAAAAACAATAAAAAACTAGCATGTGAAAATACACACATTTCTATTAGCATTAGCTTGTAAAAATAAATCTGCTAGTCTGTGCTAGCTCTGGCTAAGGTTAATTTCACTGCGTTACATACCGCAAGACACACATGTTCTTTCTGAACTGTGGTTAAAGAAAAAAATGACAACATAAAACTGAACTATTGCTAACCAATCAGCATCTTTTCCTTTAATAATGGTAGCTAATGCTACATTATAAATATCATTATTGTCTTTAAGCTACAACTGGTTCCATGTCGTGACATCATCTCAAGCGTTAATGCCATAATTTGTCGTTCTGTGTGTGTGTGTGTGTGTAATGTCGTGACTTAGAGACCTGAGCTGTGATTGGACTCCAACCCAGTTAGATCATGGCCATGTAGTCCTGAAGGCATGAAGTAAGAAGGCACACACACACACACACACACACACACATACAGACAAACAGACTGCCTGCAGGAAGTGTCAGTGGGAGAAAAACAGCAGCAGATCAATCCATCTCTTACACACACACACACACACACACACACCTGAAGGGTTTAGCTGGACTAAGAACAGAGAAACTAATCCTCACTATCGGTGAAACTATCCAACACACTCACACACACACACACACACACACACACACACACACACACACACACACACACAAACACACACACACACACACTCTCATTCACTGAGCCCAAGGTCAGGGTATCTGATGGTATCTAATGACACATGAACAGTCCCTGGACAGGAAGAGGAAATCTCCAACTGTCTCCCATACTACAGCACACAAACCAAATGACTCTGTATCACCAGAATGGTGTCTAGTGTGTGTTCCAGCATACAGGCCACGCCTCCTCTGACCTGATGAAGCCATGTGGTACCAACGTATGCAGGAAGAAAAATGGAGCTGTGTTTGGTTTTCCTTGCTGCAATTCCCCTACAAGAATTCTAAACGCAAGTCTGTGGGTGCCTGTGAACATCTGTTGGTGTCACTTGTCTGAGAGTGTCTATAAATGTCGCTTGCCCATGGGTCCTTATAAACGTCGCCTGTGTACCATGGCACCCCCCCGAGGCAGCCGTGTTTGCTTTCTCCTCTTCTGAATGCCAGAACCCAGCAGCCACCACCACCCCCAGGAAGGCCCAGACGCACCGAGCTGGAGTGAACAAGCTGATCCCAGGAGAGCGCTTCATAGAAGTCGTCGCAAGCTTGGAAAGAGGGGAGGGGTCCATGATAGGCTAATAGCTCGCACTAGCCGGCCACCGCTGGCCAGCGTGCGCTCTCTGGAAAACAAACTGGACGAGCTAAGAGCCCGAATTATAGCACAGCAGGAAATAAGAGAGTCCTGTGCTCTAATTTTCACCGAGACATGGCTTTAAAACAAAGTCTCAGAAAACGCTGTTCAGCTAGAGACTCACTCTAAAGGGGGAGGAGTGTGTGTTCTTATTAATAACTAGTGGTGTATAGACATACAGACTGTCTATAAGCACTGTTCGCCAGATGTGGAGTTTCTACTGTTAAAATGCTGTCCCTATTATCTACCGAGGGAATTCATTGCTGTGTTTTTAGCCGCTGTTTACATCCCCACGTGAGCTAACTCCACTGTAGCTTTAAGCAAATTTCATGACACCATTAGTGCGATAGAGACGCCTCACCCTGATGCTGTTTTTATCACCAGTGTAATTTACGAACTGTATTTTCTAAATACTTTCAGCATGTAAACATTTCCACCCGCGATAAAAACACATTAGACCACATTTACAACAACATATGTGGTGCATACCGGGTTGCACCCCGCCCCCACTTCGGACACTCGGACCACATTACTCTGTTCATGTATCCAGCCTACAGGCAAAGCTTGAAACAAACAAATACCGTCAACAAACAAATCAAACTTTGGACACCAGAGACTGAAAGCATCCTACAGTATTGTTTTTCTCAGACAGACTGGGATGTGTTTAAAGCTGCTGCCACACTGGAGGACTCTTCTGTCAGTATACAAGACTATGCTGAGTATGTTACTGGTTATGTTAGCACCTGTGTTGATAACATCGAGCCCACCATACAAGTCAGGAAGTTCCCCAACCAGAAACCCTGGATAAATAATCAGGTACGCCACATGCTTCGTGCCCGTTCCCTTGCATTTAAATCAGGCAATGTGACAGAGTACAAAGCTGCAAAGTATGGACTGAGGGAAGCCATAACAGCAGCAAAAAGGCAGTACAGAGAGAAGCTGGAAGGCTTCTATTCCACTGCTGACTCTGGGAGGATGTGGCAAGGCCTACAGCACATCACGGATTACAGGACCACCACCACCACCACTACCATCAACTCCATAGATAGCCTGCCAGATGATCTCAACATCTTTTACACATGCTTTGAGACCTCCAACGGCAGCACAGACAGGATGCTCACCCACACCCAGACCACCGAACCCCTCTCTCTGACCCCAACAGTCTCATCAGGTCAGGTATACAAAGCGTTGAGGAAGATTAACCCACGCAAGGCAGCAGGGCCGGACAACATCCCTGGGCAGGATCCTATAAGCTTGTGCCAACGAGCTGACTGATGTTTTCACCTCCATCTTTAACCTTTCCCTAAGTCAGTGCACTGGTCCCACCTGCTTCAAAAACACAACCATTGTCCCCCTCCCTAAGAAGAACCCGCCCACCTGTCTGAATGACTATAGACCAGTAGCGCTAATGCCAATCATCATGAAGTGTTTTGAAAGAGTGGTGCTGGCCCACATTCAGAGCAGCATACTGGACACTCTGGACCCCCTACAATATGCCTACCAGCCCAACCGGTCGACCTCAGATGCGATAGCTGCATTTCCTCTCTCATCTGGAAACTAAAGACTCCTACATCAGGTGGCTTTTTGTAGACTGCAGTTCTGCTTTTAACACGGTCATCCCAAATAAACTCACCCACAAGCTGTCTACACTTGGCCTGCACCCTACACTCTGTGACTGGCTTCTAGGCTTTTTCCGACTGGCAGGCCCTAGTCTGTCAGGATTGGAAATCGGAACCCCACAGAGATGTGTCCTCAGCCCTATCCTCTACACCCTGTTCACCCAGGACTGTGTCGCCTCTCACAAGGACAACATCATCCTGAAGTTTGCACCGTAGTGATAGGACGCATCACTGGCTTGGGCGAAGCAGCCTACAGAATGGAGGAGGCCAATCTAATAACATGGTGTGTGGATAACAACCTCTCCCTCAACACAGGCAAGACTAAGGAGAAGACAGTGGACATGAGGAAGGAGAAAGGACCTTATCGACCACTGTTTATCTGGGATCTCGAAGTGGACAGGGTGAGCAACTTCAAATATCTAGGTGTCCAATCAGTGACGACCTTACTTGGACACTAAACACCACAAAGCTGGTTAAGTGGGCTCAGAAGCAGCTGTACTTCCTCAGGAGGTTGAGGAAGTTTGGCATGTCTCCTAAGGTCCTCACAAACTTCTACAGCTACTGTATAAGATCGAGAGCATCTTGACAAACTGCATCACGGTGTGGTACGGCAGTACTACTGTGATAGACCGCAAACGCCTGCAGAAAGTGGTGAAGACTGCTGAAAAGATTACAAGGACTTCGCTGCCATCCCTGCAGAGCATTTACCATCGTGGAGTCCACAGGAGAACCGCCTCCATCCTAAAGGACCCCACCCATCCCGAGCACAGACTGTTCTCACCACTTCCCTCAGGCTGGAGTTACAGAAGTGTGAGATGCAGGACATCCAGGCTAAAGAACTCATTCTTTCCCACTGCCATCAGACTCCTAAACAGCTGACAGGCGTGTGCAAGCATGGCTCTTTTTTTCCAACTACTGACACAGATATTGGGCATTCATTGCTGACTTTGCAATAGATTTTTGGGACATTCATTGCAGACTTTGCACAATCACACAATAATAATTATATTACAATAATAACCATGAATAGTCATTTGCAGAATCATTTGCACAATTTGCACAAACCATTGCAGCCTTGCACACACTGCCGTCTTTCTCTCTTTTTATATGTATATAAATGACACTTGCGTAATTTGCACTACATCTGTTTTTATAGTGTTTAAGTTTTGATATTCATTTCATACTGTTGCATATTTTTCATATTCTGCCTTAACCCTATGTTGATATATAGCTTTTATTCTTTTGTATACCCATGTATATATATATAAATATATATATATATATATATATATATATATATTTTTTTTTTAAAAGTGTATATATATATATATATATATATATATATATATATATATAATTTTTTTTTGTTTGTTTTGCATGAAGATTAAATCAAGGTCATGAAACCCATTTTATGAGATTTTTACTAGGTCATGATTAATAGTTTTTAAATTATTAAATGATTGCCAATGTTTTGGTTTTATTGCAAATATTCATTATCATTAGCACTTAACTCTGAATATGGCCCATAGTGTCTTAAAATAGAACATTAAATGGAACAAATCTTGTTTTTCTTCTGTCAATATGGGGAATGATAAGGGCACTCTCTTGGCTTCAGGTTATAGTTTTGGAAACAATTCACAACTAGTGGTTAAGACTGTTTAAATCTGTTGATGCGAATCTTCTGAACAAAAAGAGAAAGCCTAAAATATTTGTGAAGACAGTAACATATGTTGAAAAATGTCTAGTAACAAATCTAGAGATACAGATAATTTGCTTCTTCATACAAAACCGCAAACGCTTTATATACACACACTGATGCAGAGCTGTGTATTCCTCACACTAATTGATGTATTGCAAAAAGAACTAAGAGTGCAGCCAGTTAGAAAGGATCAGCTTGCCCATCTATGGCACAGAAAAGGACACAGAATTAACAAACCATGGCAGCATGACATCTGAGAGCAGCAAATGCTCCCCATGCCGGGGAAACAGGTGCATTCAGCATGGTGTCGCTGACGGGAGGCAGTGCCAAAACAAAAAACACCAATTACAGTCATTCTGCACTCTTCCACCAAGTTCCTACCAAGAGTGCATTTTTGTATAACCCTAAATGTCATGCTTACTTCTGCGCTGAATAACTCTAATGAGAGAGGAATTGAGTTCACAACATGGAAAGAAAAAAAATACTTAACACTGGATTGCACAGAATTTCAACTTGATGCGTCTATGTAAGCTTTTGAAAGCAAATATAAAATAAAAATAAAAAATGTCACACAAAGATAGGACAGGCGTTGTTTACAAGTCCTCATCAGGAGGAGCACTGCGCTGCAGTACTATTCTTAAAGCTTAAAATCTATCTTTAGGCAAAATATATCACACGCAGAGCGCAGTTGACTACAAAGAAAATAAATTGCCAACCATAAATATATCTATAAGTCCAATGCTAACTGTAGTAAATAAAGTTAAGCTCTCATTCCTGCATCATATTGGCTAATGCAGTGATCATCTGCTGTGTTCCTTGAATGGAATTCTGCCTGAAACCTTATTCAACATGTCTTCTCCAGAGAACCAGTTAGATTAGCAGGATCAAGGAACAGGCTTTTATACTACAACAAAACAGGTGATCACTGCATTATTGGGCGAGGGTTTCTCTGTGCTTCTACTAAACATCTTTGTACATCTACCATCTCATTAATACAGTATACTAAAATAATACAAATGTGCAAAATGAATGATTTATTTTGCACAACCAATCACTTAATAAGAAACAGAGTATAACAAAGCAATATGTGCTGCAGCTTTCACCATGGCTAAAATGCAAGCCTTGGACTTCAAAAGTAAAAAGAAACAAATCAAATAAACATGATATACAATCCCCTGTGCTTGTGGGTAACATCAAAAGAAAAGGAAATGGACCTCTTTCCTTAATGCCTCTGGTCTAAAGTCTTAGAGTATGTAGGTCTGTAGACGTTCCAGACATATCCATATGCAGAGTGTTATTTGAGAGGCATTAGTGGTAAGTCTCTTTGAATTCACTGAATTCAAACGTGTCTCAAGCACGATGTGCCCGAGCCTCATGGTGTTGTAGGTCCAGGTTCCACTACCTCGCCCGAGAGGTCTGATAATGCTCCATATCGTCCTCAACTACAGCGCTGTAGCCCTCCTTCTCCACGCATTCAGCCAGCACATTTAGAGCCAGGCGGAGGCGCCGGTCCAGGGCCTGCAGGTGTGGCCTAATGAGGATGGGAGAAAGGCGGTCACGCAAAAGAGACTCCTCCATCAGTGAGCTCAGCTGGTACTCCTCCTTAGCCAGCAGCTGAAGGCGCAGGTAGGTGGACCTCCTCACCCTAGGAGGGACCGAGGGGCATCAGAGAAGAGAGGGAAATGCAGAGGTAAAGAAAGACAAATGCACGATGAATAGTTATGTCTGAAAAGCAAAGGAAACATACAGACAAAAATGGGTAAATGGGTATAGATAAAAAAAGATACTCTTACCTGCAGCATTGACTCAAGGGCACCAAGATTGACATTTCATCATGTGAGTGTTTTCCAAATCTGTTGAGTCACAATTCACAAAAAAATTAAATAAAATACAGTTAAAATAAGTCCTTGATAAAAGCATATGTATGGTATTGTGCAGACTACAAGCTTATACATAATGCAGAAGAGCCTGTTTTGTGAAAACAAATTTTTCCTTGTTTTTAGCCGAACTTCCTGAATACACTGACCAAGACAATGTCCATGTCCACTAAACACAAACCACTTTCCCCTAGGACAGTTTTTAAAACATATGACTTAAATTAACTGATGGAGCTGCTGTAATTTAAGTGATAACATGGTAATATTACAATAAATGTAACCATAAATGGACAAAAGTCATCATGGTTGCTGGTAACTGTTGTGGTATAAGGGGAATAAAACACTTTAGGATGTGCTGATATTGAAATGTAATTAACTTCAGTGTGTAACAGAATCACAAGAACTCATTATTGCCTGCATTCCCTGTTGTGTTTTATTTGTTACTTAAGGAGCACTAGGGGTTTGCTTAATGAATGTTATTGATTAATGGGTGGTGTTAGGTAACGGCATGTGAGTTGGAGGGGAATTGTAATGAAATCCACCTGGGCTGTATTTCATAAACAATCAGTATAAGTAACTAAATGCCTGAAAAATTGCACTATAGTATCTACATACAGAGTTGTCTTCATTCTTTTCAGTAATACCTTTTGAGAAACTGCTCTATGAGCATGATAATTTGGTCTATACTTTCCAATCCCCAATGATTGGAAAGCAGCAGAATCAGCACAAAATAATTCAAATGAATAAAACCAGAGCTATTTATTCCCATAAGGTTTTTGCTCATTCCAGTGCTTTATCTTTGGCTACATAATATACATTTGCCTGTTATGTACATTTGTATATCGAAACTCTATTTCATGTAAATACAGTACTGTATAGCTTTTATTGTACATAGCTTTCAGGAGTACATTTATAACTTACTCTGATAAAACTGATATTTGAGCCTGACCTTGCCTTTAATAAAGTTCAATTTAATTTATATCCCCAGTTTCCATAGTGTCAAATGACTGATGGAGCAATGCTGAGTTGAAGAACGTGTGGTATTTGCCTGCTTTGAAGAGCCTAATCACAGATATAGCTATGTGAAAGGGTGCTGAAGGTGACTCACCCTCTGCCGTTGTCCAGATGGATGATGAAAGTCTCGTTGCCAAACTTCTCAAAAGTTTCATAATGGTGACGATCCATGTTGCCTGGCCAAGGAAAAAAAGAAATTATGCAGACTTGATTTTTTGCTTCTTTTTAGACGTGGTTGTGCCTATATGTCGGTCAGAATTGCAAAATAGACAAAACAAAATAGAAAGTGTTTATTTTAAGTGTTTAGTGTTTAAAATGTTTATTTAATGGACAGAGATAAAAAATATTATTCATTTTTTTTGCATTGGGTTTTGGCCTGCTACAAAACTCACCCATTAGGAAGTCAAAGATGGTCATGTCCATGATATCCAGCAGACGGGTACCATGGTCATAGGGTGGGGTCTGCTTTACTTCATCACAGTAATCTGGATCCACTTCCCACCTTAGGAAAATAACACAGTGAAAGATCCTCTTACTCGCTGCACTGTTTTTAGTTATCCTGGATTGCAGTGACGGCATACAAGCTAAATATGACTTAATATGACTTAATATACTGCTGGTACTATATATAAAATTATAATCCATAAGGTACTTATGATGCATGGTGCAATCCCCAAGCCTGTATCTCTGCATTAATGCAGAGGCTATGAAATATCCAAGAGAAACATCCAAGACAGCCATCTCATTTCTATGGAATTGTGAAAGAAAGTTGTGTATGCAAAGATAAAATGATGTGTTCCCTTACTTTTCTCTTACAGTTCTAAAAGTAAAAGCATGCAAGAACTGTTCTGTTGCCTCAGCCAGTAGCTTTGCATTATGTTGCATTTAAAAATGATGTGAACCATCTGACTAAAATTGTCTTCCCAGAAAGGGCAGCCTATTGTCTTGGGGCATCTGTGCTAGGCAACAATTTCTGCTGATAAAGGCAGTTTGTGAGTTTAATGAACATGCAGGGTGGTATATGGTGACCTGAGATAAAGTGAATGAAAAAGTAAGAAGAAAAAAAAAAAGCCTTACTCAGCTTTCTTCCGCTTATGGTATGAGCGACGCCAGGGGTTCCTCCAGGTCTTGCGCTTGGCGAGGGCCAGATCAGGCAGAAAGGCAGCCAGTGAGCCCTCAATCTGATCAGGTTTGCCACATAGGGCATGTTCAGTAGAGCAATAGTATGAGCATTCACCATAGAAACAAATGTTGTTGGCTGGGAAAGAGAACAGAGGTAAAATTAGAAAGGGATGATGGTTAGAGTACTGGCATTTAAAGTGCTGTATATATTGGGATTTAGAAAAATGAAATGCGTTATAATTTAAAATTTTTATCAATAAAAATATAGAAATTAGGGTAAATTAGCATATAATACAATTGTTGTAGAATGTACAGTACCTATGTTGTTAGTACAAAGTTTGTTATAGATTTTTAAATTACTAATTATATCTTTTATTATTGAATCAGTACAAAAACATTTCTGATTTTCAAAAATCAGTAATCTACCACAAAATTAGAGGTTACGGAATAATATTTGGTTGCCAGAAAAGAAGGCAGCACATTATATAAGCAACCATTTTTTAGACAGAAACAAAATGGAAGCTTCAGGGTTTTGCATGTTAAAAGAAGTCAAAGTTCTCAGAAGAATTGTGGGTGATTTTGCAGGATGCTCAGTTACTGTAAACTTAGTAGCTAATTTTCTTATATTGTAAAACTACACAAACTCTACCTGACACTTAAGGGTCCTCAAATTAACTGTTTACTGGGCTTTATAGGTTTTTTTAAATTTATTTTTTATAGTTTATTTATTTATTTATTTTTTAAAATTCTCTACAGCATTTGTTTGCATAGTACAATATGTTCTTCTCTTTAAACCTGTATTCAGATTTCTGTATTTAGATTTAAAGCCAAAGTGAGCATGGCCTAAAATTAAAGAGTTTTTATTTATTTTATTTATTTAAAATCCCCTGCTCCACACCACTGTTCTAAAGCAGATGTTATGCGAACATTTCAGGGAAGATTTCTGTTGCTACCTGTTTCAAACACTGTATCTGTTCCTTTTTTTATTAAAGTGGTGAATGTTAATGTGACTTGTTGTTAATTATACAGTACAACAGTCCGCACTGACCGAGCCGACAGGTTGGATGAGAGGTATTCCATGAATGGTAATGGTTTAACTATATGTATCATTCTGCGTCCCAGGTGTATAACCTTGAAAAACAATAACTGTCAATTGCAGCATGGGTGAAAATAGGTTGGTACTATCCACAGTACTAAGAAGAGAGCAGCTTTGTGACATGCAAATCCAGTCACAGAAGCACTATTAACAACAACAACAACAAAAAAATCTGATAATGTTATGTCATCAAAAAAACACTTTTTAATAATTGCTTCTAAGTTCTTCTACTGTAAGTCTTTCAAATCGTCTCTCTCAACCATCCCTGTTCATTTATTTGCGCTTACAAAGCTAACAAGCTCCTAACACAAGGCTTCCAAAATGTCCCTTGTTAATTACACTAACTGTCCGTTGCCAACTCTGCCAATTGTGGTTAGTTAGTCCCGCCAGTTGTGGAAAAATATGTATCGGCGGAACAGAATAACTGGTTAAATAAAGAAACAAATCATATTCTTCTGATAATAAATGGTGTATGTAGAGCTGTTGTATAAAAGCAACATCACACTCAAGGTCATGATGTTGTGCTAAATATCAGCACGACTGTAATGCCTTTGGTGTTCAGGCCGTGCTGAAATTCATCACAACAGCACTCTCGAGTGATATTAGTCATTATAACATGACCCAATGAATTATAACAGTTGTACTATTTCTCTCAACAGTTCCATGTAAGTAAAAGTAAAAGGCAATAGCAAAAATATATTTTCAGCGATATAGAATATTTGAACAAGTAGACTGAAACAAATCAGAGATTGATGAGCACTGCTTACTACTTCGCATCAGTATAAATAAGGGAAGGATGGGCATGCTGGATGCTGTTACCTGGAGAGATAAAGAATGTCCGCCAGAGCTTCTTGTCCCGGGTCACATCTCGAATCTCCCGAGTCATATTTACCAGTCTACCAGCCACCGGTGGAACCCGTCTGAAATCTAGAATTCTAAAAGTGCAAAACAGACAAACAAAAACAAAATGAGTAATACATCATATTGTATTTTCATGAACTGTTAGTAGAGTAACAAGATTACGATACAAGTAATTACATTGCTAATAGGGGCATAATATATGTTAATGCTCTACAATGTCCAATTAAGTTTGCATTCCCACTTTATTTCCCTCAGTTCTTCATTTATGCAACATTGTCCATGATAAAGCAGAAACTGAAGATGAGTTCAATCTGAATAATGTACCTGAACAAACCCTATGGAGTGCTGCAGGTTTATAAAAAGAATGAGCAATTTCTCAAAGTGACAGTGTGATGATTTTATCATTCTTCCATTTCTCTGACAGCAGCTGTCTCAGCCCTGTCCTAGCCTGGGAGGCCATTCATTACTTATCCACTTTATGATGCATTCATGACTCTACTTATTGGCCTTTTAAAGGCCTGCTTATTTGCCTTCTACATCTAGCCACACATCATTACCATTTACTGTGGGTATGTTTAAGTGTGTAAAGCGGGCTATATCTGTGAATGCTTCCTGCAGCCTTTGTGAAATGACTTTCCAGAGATACCTGGATCCCAGAGCCCAGAGTGATCCCAGGCTACAAAAGCCCCAAGTCACTCTGGAGATGTATGACAAAGAGCTCAGTGTGGAGGCATGGTTCCTTGCGGGCAGAGCTCTGTCAGCCATGTAGGATTAGTGGTATACATTAGAACATACAGAAGAGGGAAGGTTTGAAGGCATAGAGAGAAAAAAAAAAGAGAAAAAATTAACCAGCTCTTGTGATCCTGTGCTCTTCTGCATATTAAAGCTACGATGCATTGCACATGTTACCATGCAGAGATAGCATATCATTGAACTTTACAACTTTACAGTAGGCCACTATTATTTATATTTTTTTGCAATTAGGTCACCTTACAAAAGCCATATATGTCCTAAAATCTGCTTTTCGCATCAAATCCAACCTTGGTAGACAACTAGATTTAAAATCCTTTTCTTTACAGGAGGATTAATGTATCAACAGTTTATAGCGGCAACGTCTGAGGGTGTTGTTTACCGTTAAAAAAAAAATAGATGTCTAAAATAAAGTGGATCTCAACAAGCCGAAACAACAATCATCCAGCGCAGACTCTCTCTATGAGCCTTCCTTGTTAAAGTCAGCAGGGAGTGTCTCCCAACTTTTGATTGCTCTCATATGCACCTTGTTATTCGCACAGCCCACTTCATGGGGAGCTGGATCAAATCAATCCTGCTAAGTGCTTTTCAGGCTGTTGGCCAGGGGCTGGAGTGACAGGGTCTAAGAAATGTGTGTAGAATCAGAGCTGGTGGGACTTGGCTGTGTAAAAGGGGTCCAAGATGCTCTTTTGGGCTTTGTGAAGCCTAATTCTGGGTAAAATCGATACTTGTGTGAGCACCAATGCACTTGGATTTCCTACACCCATGCTTGTGACCTTCTGACAAGACAGCGGAAGAGTGGAGTGTACCATTTCATCTGATCATGATAATGATCCATATGATATTGGTGGTTTCTGTAGAATCACAGGTGAGTTTTTTCTAAGCTTTCACTGATAAAGAGGAAAAGCTTTTTAAAAAAATGCCCAGAAACACAAACAATTGGCTCTAAAACCAGCAATATGTGAGATACGAAGATAATGCTTTTGGTTCAGTTGAGACCGCATCTACTTTCAGGCTTCAGATCAAAGCACAGATCTTATATTGAAGGATTAGTAATACAATCACATTGTGAAACAACTAAAAACATCTTATCACTCTACTAGCATTACAGACTGATTAAAGATTCTTCTTCCTCCCACTACTATGAGAATATTCCAAAGAGAATTCAGTTGGAATTTCCAAAGTCCATTGGTGTCCAGTGAATATGGCACATGAATTCTTAGCAAGTTATTATAGTCATGATTTGCACTTCCGGGTTGGTGGCCATCTTGTTGGGGGCACCTGCTGCGTGTTGGCCATTTTGTCTATGATTAAAATGGAGCTGTGGAGCATGTGTTCCCTGTGAGATGGTAATACAGAGTTCCTAAGTTCTTTTATGCCTACTACCTCACCTTTGAAGCCTTTACCTGTACTGTTTTTGCATGTCTCTTCATTACTGGAGCTACCTGTTGGGTTACAGAAACCAAGTAAACCAAGTAAACCACCCTATCTGAGTTTGGATTAGCGGCTAGCAAACTTAGTGGGCTGGAAACTACTATTTCAGCCTTCTCTGAGATTTTCAGTGAGTGTGCTTCCAACTCATGTCTGTATACCTTATACCTTAGGACCTGAACTGCCTTGGTAATCTGCAATTACCAAGTACTGTAAATGTTCTGCCCTGAGCCAGGTTGATGAATCTGCATCAGCAACCTTGGTGCTCTCGCTTCGTGTTGGCCTTCGGGCTTTCTATTGAACTTCAACTCCGCGTCAGTGAATGGCGGCCTTCACTTATTTGCTCCTGATGCTTGGCCACAATGTGAATACTTTCTTGATTGAAAACCTGTATTGAGTTTCTCTTGACCTGTTCATCTCTCATAACTCAGTCTCTCCCTGTCTACAAGTTTGCTGAGGTGCTCACCACCTTTCCACTTATCTGTTGCAGTCGACTGCCCAAACCTGACATGGAGTTCTGTGTGTGTGACCAATCAGCAAATGCTTAAGTGTTTGCATTTTTGCATCTCCTCTATTACTTGAATTTCATCTAAACTCTTATTAAAAGTTTTTAAAAATCGCCCTCTGCCTCTGTTGTGTCCTGATTTTGGGTCCAACATGTCTGCACCCGTTTTTACTATTATCTCACAACCCAATATTAATGTGTTACTAACTGTAACATGATCTATATTTCTTCCTGCATTTTAATAGGTTAGTCACTGATTGAGCAGAACATGCATTGTTGGGGCCATATGGGCTTTATGTATGAAGTTCAGCTTTAAATTGGCCATGAGAAGAATTTCATGGGAGTCGTAGCATCCTCTCATGAGATTTTATAAGGGACTTCTATGATTTATGTGTCGTCCATGGCAGGCTAAATGTAAGTAACATAAATTTTTATTTGGCCCAGGATATGAATGGGAGATATACTGCTATTAAGGTGAATACTGCTATGATGCAATGCATGCAAAGCATGTTAAATGGCACAATGAGTTTACTAAACCTTTAATTAAATATTGGAAAATATTTAGAATATTTTTTGGTTTAGTTGAGTTCATGTATTGAATTTCATGCAATAATTTTATGAAAGTGTGAAGCATCACAACTTATGTCTTCTAGGTGTGGAGCAATCATTTATACCTTTTCTTGCACTGGTTAAAGAAATATCATTTGTAAACATCTGTAATGACTGACATATATTCTTAAACATGCATTTCCTGTTGTATTTGATCATATACAGTTTATTATTATAATGATATATTTACTCTATAATGTAGAGAATCTTTACTTTATAATGATTTTAATCAATGCCAGAACATGTGGTGTTACAGCAGGCTGAACTTTTACAGAACCAATGTGCTCGTTTGATTGTGGACACACTGCAAAATATTACATGGATCTATTTTGGGTATGTTTTCTAACTTACAATCATGGCAATTTCATGCAAACATGAGCTTAATCATTTTTTTACTAGCTATTATTCTGCAACTGTTATAGCAGCGTACAAAGCTAACTAGCTCCTAACACAATGCTGATTTTCCATTTTTGTGAGACAATGGATTGAACAGCCTAGTGCACTAGCTTTCCACTTAACACTATTTGGGATTTAACCCCAGAACTCGGACATGAACTGACCTGATATTCTAAAGCACAATAAGTGGAAATATATTTTAAAAAAAACTTTATAGGACTGTCCACCACCTCCATGTTTTATTCTCCTCACCTTCTCATCACCTCCTACATGGTAAGAATTTAGAACGACTTTCACCTCTGTTAATTACACTAACTGTCAGTTGATAACTGTAGGTTACCAGGTCCACCAGAAAAGTGGTAAGTGAGTTACACCGTCGTACAAGGATATATGTGCTACAGTATATCCAACAGTACAGCACTCCCTTTTGTGCATCATCTTGTTTTGCTTGACGTTATGTTTCAAGTTTCATAGTACAACAGTTCACCAGCCTTCTTGGCAAAATTCAGAAAATCAGAACAGCTTTTGATTTGAAACATTAATATGGGCCCAAAATTAAAGAAAAGAAACAGATGTCTGTAAGAAAAAGTTTTATGTTGAAGGTTCTACTGTAGGTCTTTTTCCTTAACAACAAGCTCTGATTAGTAAAGGGTTAACTATCATAAGTTAGCAAGCAAGATGGCTTTGAGCTTGTAATGCACTTACTAATTCATTAGTTAACAGCTACAATTTACCATATTTTGATCTTCCATGTAGTAGATAACTGAACGTAGTGACTGGGCGGTTTTCTAATAGTGTGTTCTTTTAGACATTCTTGTTAAAGACACAATTAATTCATGGCTGCACCATAAGTGTTTCAGAGAATAATTTCTGGAAAAAAAGAAAATCATATATGGCTTTGATAGAAGGATAGACCATCAAATGAACATTAAAGAAATGAGTAACATAAGTGTTGTCTTCTGGTCATGGCCACTATACAAGTATTATAGTCCATAGTGCTCTGTTGTTCAAAATTTTGTGGTTAGGCAGCAGTACCAAAATAGTGCAATGGATACATACAGTACACTAGTGTCTAGGATAGCATTGGGTCATGTCAAGCAGGGATCTGATTACTCTCTGTTTATGAAATATTAAAGTTGTAAGAGAAATAACATACAAATTCTTTATCTGGCAATGCCCACTGGGGTTCATTGACTCAAACTTTTCCCAAAGATACTATGCATTTTTCTAAGAATGAACTATATGAACTACATGGGGTCCTCATGCTTTTCCGATTCATAACTCATAGAATGTAGTAGCAATCCCACATGTATAAAAGACCACAATGCCTGTCAGCTTTAAACATATTGGAGACGAACAGCGTGGGACTGCTTTCAGATCATGTTTGATTGAGAATAATAAGGACATGTGAGCATATATCTACAGCTGAATTTGAGTAGGATTCTGCTTTTTTCTCAGCAGGTGTTATCACGTAGCCAGTCCTACCTGTCGAGATGAAACGCTGCAATCTCGGCATTGTGCCTCTCAAAATCAGAGAAGTAGAAAAAGTCTGGTGGGGTCTCTTGCTCTCTGGTTTGTCTGGAGAAAACACAAAAAGAAAAAGAGAGATGCAGTCAAAAGTTGAGATTAGCTTCCTATTACAAGACTAAGCGCTGCTAGTGGTAATAAAGCCAATAAAATGCATCACTAAGATTTCACAGTAATCTGCATGCTTGAATAACAACTAAATTTGTGCTCGCAAAAGAAGCCTTCAGCACAAAAGTATTTGCACTCATGAGAAAGTGAAGAAAAAGACCAGATGCCGGTTTTGCTTTTTATTATTCATCAATCTTCATTTTTTTCCCTCCCCAAGGTAGCTTCTGTTGACATGCTGCCAGTCCTGAATGATGACTACAGTGCTATGTACATACACAATGATGTAAATAAAACGCATGAATTCCTATTTGACAGTTCTCATTACAGGTGCATGGACGTATATCAGATCTAGGACCATATGAAAGTGGCTCAAATGGGGTTTTGAAAAGATTGGACTGTTGTGTTGACCCAGGTCTAAAAAACAAACCAAAAACAAACAGACAAACAAAAAAAAAGTATGATTTGTGGTCAACCCTGTGATGTGAAAGATGCCCATGTTCCAGATCTCAGCAGGATTTCTGAGAATGAGGTCAGCCATCTAGAGAGAGGGTTAAGAAGAAAGAAAAAAAAAGAGAAACAGTATGGAGTTACAGGTCATACAGATCTGAGCTTGTGTATTCAGAGAGCTGGGTTGAATGGATAGTATACGAAATTTGGCAGCAGACTATCCGCTCTGTCTCGCCTCAAGGCTGAGATAGACTGAAACAGATGAGCCAGGAATGTGGACTGTTGCCTAGCAAGTCACATAGTGGATTATAGTGTTTTAATGTTTGATGTTTTTAGGAAAAAAAAAACAACAACAAAGGTTGACATTAATTTTTCAGTAGAATGCACAACTCATAAATTCAGTAAGAGAAAGAGAAAGAGAGAGAGAGAGAGACAGACAGACAAAGACATGCATAAAGACAGCTAAGTGGATATTGGCTGTCTAGTATTTTATCTGCAGAATGTGCACAGAAAGTGTTTTGCACAACAACTTGATCTAAACTGAGTGCTGTTTTTCCGGAACTACTGTTGCGTGATAGGCTGATCTATCCAAGGCTGTCACAGCTGAGGCAGATTGGGAGATTTTAGTGCGACCCAGGTGTGTGCTATGGCTTCCCAACAGCCTGCCTCAAACATTATTACAGCCATCGCTCTCTTTCTCCCTCTCGTCCAGTGCGGCGCTATCTGCAGATGAAACCTGTCATATCATTCCTTTTAAGTGAATGTACCTCTTTCCCATGTGCCATTAACACTCGCAGAGCACCCTTCCTATCTACAACTACTAACAAACTGCAAATGGAAACGACTTTTCAACCTCTCTCTCTCTCTGTATATATATATATATATATATAGTATATGAACATTTATTATATAAACATCTACTGTATTATGATATGCCCAATTGTTTAATATATAAAGGAAACTAATGGCTTTTTATTTGCAAGCTGAAAGCTGAGACTTAGCACCGATTCAGAATTTAAAAGCCTGAGCAGCTCCCCTGAGAGAAAAGTCTGTCTGCCTTTTGACCCAGAATTCAATATGATACTCAGTGGTGGCCTAGGTAAGGCCTAATTTGACACCTTTGGTACACATTGTACCTCCTAAATTGTGGCCACTGGGGAGGGGTGCTATTGAATATACTCTTTTAAAAAATAGTGAACTACAGAATAATTACTGTATCCAAAATGTAAAAAGAAGAAAGCATAAAAGATGCAAAAATAATTGAGATGTGTGTGTATGTGTGTGTGTGTCTGTAATGTCCAAGCACTTTCTCTCTTTTGTTCTCTTTTACTATTTTCCTCTCATCACTGTGTTCCAGATCTTGCTAATTTACACTGCGATCTCCTGCTGGGTTGTGATTGACAGTCCTATTGCACCCATCACAATGTTCCTGTCTGTTATTTCCTGTAGGGGTGGAAACCTTGGTCATGGTCAGACAACTTGTGATGTTACACACATGCTGGTCCACCTGTAAGAACCTTGGTCACAGATAGATGAACCAGTGTAATTGCCTCCATATAAATCAGAATCATGATTTAAAAAATCAATCATATTTTTTTATTTAATTGATTTTTTTTTTGTTGCTGGATAACGACAAGCATTAGGACGAATCCTTGTGCAACAGAATAGGCAGCAGTCACTTCTATTTCTTTGTTTTTGTTGTTGCTTAAAAAAGACTGTAATTATTGGCACCTTTCATAAACAGAAGCTATAACACTACAAACATATATGCAATCGGTGACATTCTGAGCTTAAACCTATGGGGCTGCCGTATAGCATTTCTTTTAATTTTATTAGCTAGTGATTCAAAATCCTCTCTTCAAGGCATAAAACAAGATGGACCATGCTGTTATAGGAAAATAATGCACTTGAGGGTCATTTCATACTGCCTCGTATAGAGCAGATTTTTTTTCTTCAGCAGAATATCCCAAAGTGTGTTATTCTACTTACATCACAAGGGGTTGCCAGAAATTACAATTCTTAAATAATTTATGAATGATGTCACACTTAGATTGGATCATATTTATATCAGTGGTTCTCAAGCCTGGTCCTGGATGTCACATATTTTATGTGCTCTATCATACCCTTTTCAATTCAGAAAAGGCTGTTCATTAGCTGATTAGTTAAATCAGGTGTGCTAGAAGCTGGGAAAACATTACAGTGTGCAGGGCAGGGGATCCAGGCTTGAGAACCACTTGTTTATAGTTATAATTATCTGTCACACTTATGTTATAGCCTCTATAAATAGTCATTCCCTCACCAGTCTCTCTCTTATCTCTCTTGAAGTTATTTAGACAAAACAAACAAATTAAAAAAACAACTACTGTACAAGAAACCCTGCAGCTTGTCATATTGCTGTCAAACTCTAAAGCATAAACTCCCTTGTCCTGAAATCTCTCCCATGTTGGAAAACTTACTGAAGTTTACACAAGACTAACACTGAAGTGTCCTTTCATACTCATTCATCGTCTATACCGCGTTATCCTGTATTCAGGGTTGCAGGGGCCTGGAGCCTATCCCAGGAGACTTACTGTAGGGCACGAGGCGGGGTACACCCAAAGACACAAACGCATACATTCACACTACGGGCAATTTGAAGACACCAATTAGTCTAATCTGCATGTCTTTTGACTGTGGGAGAAAACTGGAGTACCTGGAGGAAACCCACCTGGGGAGTATGGGGAGAACATGCAAACTCCATGTACACAGTGGCGGGAATCAAACCTAACCGGGGATCGAGCCCTGGAGGTGCAAGGCTAACCACTACACCATTGTGCCACCTCCTTCCATGATCATCTTTATTTATTATTAGTTTTGAGATTACATGGATACTGAGCACAGGCTATTAGTACAAAAACTTTAATGAGCATATTTATATAAACATATGATTTATATTACACCTAAACTTATGTAATAATGAATCTGTTGATGATGAAACTAATGTAACCGTTATAAATAAATCTGCACCTTCTAATTTGAGTGCTCACAAAAGTACTGTAGTATAAGCGACATTTATTGATGCCTCAACTAAAGAAAATAACTGGTTGGAGACACTTTAAGAATCACGGACTTCTGTTTTTCAGACTTTTTAAGCTGTAGAGGGTTATAGTTTAGATGGCTTTCACAGAACTCTGACTTTGTGCCCTGTACATTTTGAGTTGATATACATGTATACAGTACACTATGGCCAAAGGTATGGCCATTTTTGGTTCTTCCCCAAACACACAAGTATGTAGAATGTCGTTGTATGCTGCAAGATTACAATTTAATTTCATCGGAATTAAGAGTCAAATATGATGTTCAAATAAAGATGTTCAAATATGTTCAAATATGACAATGGCCTGTGCACAAAGCCAACTCCATGCACATATCATGTAAGGTTGTTGTGGAGGAACTTGAGTGGTCTGTACAGAGCCTGTGTGCCAGGCCTCTTTAGCCGACATCAGTGCCTAACCTCACTGTGGCTGAATGAGCACAAAAACTCATAACCACACTCACAATCTGGTAAAAGCATTCCCAGAGGAGTGGAGGTTACTGTAACAGCAAATATAGTCCAAGTTTGAGGTCAACTTCTTGTCTATTCTGGGAGAGAGTGTAAATTCCTGACAGAGGCAACTTAACATTTAATATTCTTAGTGAGTTTTGGAAATCCATCAATCCTAAAAGCCCCTGGACCTCAAAACCTCACCAGTGAATCCATAATTCACCAGCATATTTTACAGTGGTTATAGGGTTTGATGCTGGACAAGTTTGCCTTGGATCTATTTGACCAAAACACAATTTGAATTAGAGCTGCAATAATGCTTGGTACAGTTTAGCTGCTGGGTTTTGTGTGCTCCTCTAAAGGACAAATTTTGCTTAGGGGTGTCAATAATTTTGACAGAGAAAATCTTATAAAGATGAAAATAACACTATTATACAAAGAGAGGCTCAAAAGTCTGGATCCTGAGGCACTTTTCCTTATATGAAATGTAATATTTTTCTTTTTATTTCTGACCCCACATGGCTTTAAAACTAGCAATGGAAGGTTGAACAGAACCAGACATAACACCACTTGACTTTTTCTTTGGAATCATCTGAATTTAGGAGTCTCTTGGTGTCAGCAAAGAAAAATCGTTGCACAGAAAGAAGGAAATCGTGTCTGCATGAGTTCTTAAACATTATGAAAAATTCAGCGTCCAGAAGATTCTGCAGAAGTTGCTTCAAAGAACAGATTCTCTTGAACTTCTCCGATTTTAAAGCACAGTAGGATCTAAACAGCGATTACATGAATAGCTTACCAAGCACACTTCAGAATGAGCCTCGTCATGTCCCCCTGCACGGGACTAGAAATAACTGACATTTCTGTGAAATATTTCCCTAATGGCTTTACTATAAAACCAGCCAGCTTCCTGAAGCTCTCCCAAAGTGTGCCAGGGAGACTTTGAGAGAGAGGACACAAGCACCACTAGCAGTCCTTCTTCCCTTTAATACCCTTTAATTGCTTTTTCAAAAAAGAGGGAGGTAAAATGAGACAATTTTTTTAGACTTCTAAAAGAACAAAACATGGTGATGCATGGGGTCAGTATTGCCATATGTGATGCTTTACACTTCAAAATCTAAAAACATGGGAAAAAAAACAGACAGAAGTAAAGCAGTTTCAATCATACTATTAAAGCATTTATCATAATGTTTATACATTTATTTGTAGTGCTGCTTTTGTAATTGATAGTTTGGTCTAGAAACAAAACCTGAAAATTCTGTTCCACCAGGGATTGGAAAAAATAGAGTTGTTTAAAAGGTAATGCAGTGACCATATTAGAATATGGAACTGTTAATAAAAAATATTCAGGACTGAATGTATGGAGTCAGATCAAATCTTAACAGAATTTTGGCAATTCTCTGAAAAATACATTTTCACGCACTTTATTTGAAATATATTAAGTAGGATTTAGATTTTTGATGAAAACATTAAGCTATCAAGGGAATCTTATGATACAATATATTTGACCCAAAGGTCAAGGTCACAGAGCCAGTTGTAATGGTAAAATGGCCTATTTTTGCAATGTTGCACGCGGATATGTTGCCATGACAACATCATTTTAAAACGGTTTATGTTTTATCTGCATTATGCGAGCTTTCAAATTATGGTACTATACAGGTATATGCTATCCCAGGGAAAGTCACGATCAAGTATATGACCTTATCAAGTTTATCAAGTCCATTAGTCCCCAACATCCCTTGACAGACAAGGAAGAATCAAGGTTCTTATTTTGGTAGTAGAAAACCAAGGTTTCATATTTTGATAAGAGTATTTTCTATTATTCTAAGTTATTATTACGTTCTCTGGTCACATCTTAATGTGATATTACAAGTTTAGGATTCAAAAGGTCATTGTCTTGCAAGGTCATTTAAAGGGGCTGATTTTATTTTTTACCTTCTTGGGTACAAACAACAACAACAACAACAACAAAAATATTTCTAGCTATCTGAAAAAAGAACATTTTGTAATGTGGTACTTTTGTGTCATTCTCCACCAAACAGATTATCCTAAAGATTGCCAAGTGCCACGTACTGTATATATACGACTATAAAAAAAATGAAGGATGTGCCCCAAACCACACACTAAATACTATCCCTCTATAACAATAGCACCATTGATGCACTGACATACTGTACTAATTGCAAAAGCAGCATACAGTTTGGGACACAGACTCGATAAATAAGTGTATTAGTTGCAATAATTTTTGTTCTCGGTGTACTGAGTACTTTAATATAACTGTTATAAACTGTAAACCAACTGTAGAAGGAAAACAAAACAAAACACAAAAGGTTGGGTTTATGCTTGCTCCTTTGTGTGTGTGTGTGTGTGTGAATGTTCTGATCCTTTGCAGAACATTTAGATTTTGCCCTGCCTTTTAGATAACTACATAACATTACTTCTAAGAAAACTCTGCATGAAGCTTTTGTGGCATAGTGATGTATGCTGACGGCACTGACTGTGACAACTCTGCCAGAATGACTCAAGCAGCTCAAGAACACTGTGTTTTTTGCTGTTTAATCCTGCCATTCCCTCTGAGGAATCATAGCAATCAGACATGTCTTCTAAACCACAGTATAGTTGCATGACAACAACAATAAAAATAAATATATA
>JAQMYJ010000008.1:12246787-12257328 GCA_030014305.1 Clarias laeviceps | reverse complement strand
AAAAAAAATAAATATATATATATATATATATATATATATATATATATATATATATATTGTCTCATATTCTTATAAGCCTATAGACATGGGTGTAAGTGTGCACCAATTAATTAGTTATTTTTGCCTATAACTGTATTCCTTTACTTCCTGGTGCTATTATGTTATTTACAGTCAGTCTGTGTTAAACTCCTCTACAGCAATAAACCACTTTCTCTAACCAGTGTGTGTAACCTGATTTAATCTTAATTAGTTATTTAAGAGATATTTAAGAGAAACTGCAGAGGGGCTTTATACTTGGATTATTAATAGATATTAATGCCTACTTCTGTGCTGATGTCTTTTAATTGGAGAAGTTTGACGTGTTTAACTTTTAATGCCTGGTTCAATTTGTTCAATTTTAATCTTTTCTGGTATTTTCTATGCATAGCAAAAAAATCAGTGACTGAAACAGCTTCAATTACTTTCTACCACTACTTAAAAGTAGTTTTTTTTTTTATTATTTGGAGTTCCAGACAGTTGCCCAGTGTTATGGCTGACATAATAAAATTGAAAGCAAATCTTAGGTCAAAACCAAACAAATTGGTTGAACGTGGTTTTGCAAAATAACAGCTGTTACTACTGTTGTGAGGAATGAGTGAGATAATGGCGACTTCTGGTCAGTGAGGTGTTCAAAATTCCACTGGTAGACAGAAACATTGTCATACTCTCATCATGTGCAAGCCTACACTTCTAAACTCCTTCCAACTAGAGCAAGTTGTTTTCCACTTGAACAAAGGCACTTCTCTCAGACACAGCTGTCTCTGACATGATCTACACAACATTTTCCCTCTGGTCATTCTCGCTCCTTCTACATTTACTCATACTAACTTTCACCCATGGCTGTTTCCACACACCTTTCTACATGGATGAACCCAGTGACCTGTAGAGTGATTGAGACACCAGACGAGACTGCAGACCTGAGTTCACCCCTGTTACCAACACCTGAAACCTCTATTCACAAATTCTCCAGGAACACATATACTGTACTGTACAGAGTGACACTGGGCAACCTTGAAATGGCATACCTCTGTATTTCGGGAGACAAAGCTTGGAGAGACAGAATGAGCTCTCTAATCTTTATGTAATCCTGGCTGGGTTTATGGTCCTGACAACAGGGCCGTTCATCTGTGCTCTCATACAGATCTTGGAGGAGACAATGTTACGTGAGGGAAGGAGGTGATAAACTATTTATGGGAAGAGGAAAAGCTGAAAAATTAAAGAAATTTGGATGAAAGAGAGACAAATTAAGTAATCCTTGGAAAATTATATTTCTATTCCCTTTGCCTTCCTTTTCACCTTTTCTTTTTTTTTTCCTGCTATACGGACACTAGCCACATGCACAAATCACAGAGAGAGTGACAGGATTTTTTTTTTATTGTATGAAAACAAAACAGACAAAGAAAAAATGTCATAAAATAGTTTTTAAATGGCAATTTTTGAGGATGACCAGAGCCAGATGTTTTGTTCCTCTGCAGTGCTTACATACAGTAAGCCTGTGTTAAGAATATTATACAATTTTAGCCCAATTCCCAAACTGATTTAGTTGACCAAATCTGGCCTAAATTGCATTCCTGTGCTTATTTTCTGTTCTCATTTAGTCTCTGAAGCTCTTTAATCGCTACAATATATCATCACTTTCCTGTCCCTAATGGATCCAATTAAATAAATGAATGGACTACTTATGTCAAGCCTTGTCATTGTTATAGAAATAAAATGTGTAACATTTAAAGGAAAAGGGTTTAAGATACAATAGGTTTTTAAAGCTTGTTCTCAGAAGCCCTCTGGTATTGCTGAGCAAATCATGGTAATACTGCCTGGGCTGTGCTCTCTAAATGTTCTGTAATAACACTCTCCCACTTTTGCAGAGAAGGAGACTATCAAAGTTAGACATCATAGTCAGCATTAAAGCAGTAATAAAAGTGTTCTCTTCTCCTCTTTTTAAATAAAGAATGAAGTTTTAAATGACAGTCCACCGAATATCGACTAAGGATTCATATTTCAAAATAATGAATTACATTGTGAGAAGCATGAAATGACTGAAACTGTTATTTGATCAGTTTTAAAAGCAAAATACACAATAGAGAAAACTGGTACATTAAGTCTTTATTTAAAGGTGGTGTGATTCTTACTGAATGAGAGCAATTATTACTAAATAAGAATACGGTCCATTCTTTAAATGGACTAAAAAAATTTCAATAGTTTATAGCTGCTCAAAAATTCTGGTATGGCTTCAGCATGTTTTTCTTTTTTTAACATTTAAATAATTGTATGTTTTTATTATGTTTTAATTGATCCACATTGATTTACACAAGTAATTTGAAACGAATTGAATTGATTTTTATGTTTTAGTTGTGTTACTGAATAAGCTGAGAGTTTACCAGGTAAGGTATTTGATTAAAAAAGAAACAATGCCTTAAAAAAGGACATTAAAAAATATGCTATGTTGTAACTGTCACATATATTAAGACATTGGATAATTGGAAACAGTACAATTCACTGTGGTAATTATATTTCAGCGTAAAGAGAATTAAGGGTCATTGTGATTTTTAATTAGAACTGCCCTAGGGCACTGAGGGGAAGATTACAGTGCATTGATTCAATCCCTCTCCCTTGCTGTGCTGCACCTTTCTCTCTCTGACTATAATTGACATCGCCCCCAGGCTGTCGCTTTCTGCCTGCTGCACAGACGCGAGGACTTGCTGTACACTGCCACTGCTACCCAGTAGCTCCAATGACACTCCTCTCTGTTATCACTTTTCTTAAGGTCTAGTCTGAGAATGAATAGTACTACCTGGAGTTGTCCTTCCAGCTGTCTCAAGAGCAACCTATTGAAATTCTGACTTTATACAGAGAAAGCACCTGCCTCAGATCAGTCTAAAAGGTCAGCAAAATACTCAGCAGTGATGCCTTTTAGCTGGTTACACATTTAAATGTCACCTTTCTGCCCACCATGACAAGGGGGCCGCTGGTTTGAATCTCCTTGCCAGCTTGTTTCTGTTGGATAAGACTGGGGAAGCTGCCAGAGCCTTCACACTTGGAACTGCTGTGAAAGCACAAATTGGAGATGTGCCTCTCAGGGCTGCTTTAATTAATAAGGATGTGATATACACTCGGTTACGAATCAACTGGAAAAATCCTTGAGCTGTGCTGTTCAAGCAGTGTTGACATTGGTTCAGCCATTGGGATAGCTGAAGCTAAAAACATTTTTAACTTCATGGAATTCTGAAAAAATAAACATGCTAAATTCATAATATACCCATCTCCCATGCCTTCTTTGTATTACTCACACTAATGTTTTTCCTGGTTATATATTTTTTTTCTGTAATGCAAAACATTCCTGTTTCCTCTGGAAGCCTCCCCAAGAGCATCTAATGATGTAATGTTCCCTGAATGCCAGATTTAATTGTATTTTCCAGCTCTAAGGAGTTGCTGCTTGGTAAATCTTCACCGTGCATCTTAAATAATTCATATACTCCATGGATAAATGGATTTATTGAAAAGGAAATCTAGTAGTCCATGTGGAAGGCGAATTTTAGTTCAAACAATGTACTGTTTCATTGTTCCATTTCCAAGTGGATATTAAACCTCCTTTAGTCAAATTCCCATTAACTTTAAGTGCAGAATTTCAGCAGATCTTTTATCTTTTAAAATGCTTCAAATAAAATCGATTTGACTCAGGAAACTGAGCAGCAAACAAACAAACAAACAAAAAACCCAACAACAAATTATTTTCAATGTCAGAATTGATTTAAAACCCCTCGCAGACTCCTGACGGCTGCGGCAGTAAAGTGTTTGGCATGTGGTTGGGGGATTGTGTGTTTGAATTGAGATGATGCTTGAGATGGCTTTCCTCTCTCCCTTGCCAATAAGAGAATTCAGGTGTGCTATGAAGTTACTTGAGCTCCAGCCATGTGTAAAGATTCACTGCCTTTAAATCACCCAAAGTGTTCTTCTAAGGGCTCTTCAAGTCAAGTCAAGTAAATAAATGTTGATTCTGATTGGTCAGAAGGTGCTGTTAAATTTTCTATAATAGCAGCTTTGACAGTAGTTTAAGTTGCAAGATAAACAAAATGTCTATATTAATGCACTCTTTTTAATATATTATTATTTATATAGAAACAATTTATGCTTGTTCATATTCTCAAGTTTTCTGTGAAGTGACATTTATTTAGTTTTTTCTCCAATATCAAAGGTTTGTTTCAGTTAGGCTGTACTGTACTGTACTGTAAGGCTATTTATGTTTTTCAACATGGAACAGTCTTCAGTACTAAGGGTCCTTTGTGTTGTTTTTCAGATAGAAAACAAGAGGATTTGGTGTGTGAATGTCTGTTCATGACAGTGTATTAGTGTATTGTGATAATGTTAGGAGTAACACATCCTAATGTGTCTGGTGAATATTCCATTGCATTAAGTATAAATATATGCATACTTTAAAAAAATCCATCTTTATAAACTAAGGCCAGTGCAATGAGTCAGAATGAAGTACACTGTGTAACCAAAAGTATGTGGGCACCTGACCAACTACACACAAACCTGCTTGTTAAACATCCTATTCCAGAGTTAGTCCCTTTTGCTATTATAATAACCTCCACTCTCCTGGGAAGGCTTTCCACTAGAATTTACAGCATGGTTGTAGGGATTTGCTCATTCAGCCACAAAAGCATTAGAGAAGTCAGACACTAAAACTTCAACACTATTCAATCCATCCCAAAGACGTGCCATTGGGTTGAAGTCAGGTGTCTGTGCAGGTCAATCAAGTTCTCCAAAATATCTTTATTTAGCATACTTTGTTCTAGGAGACATATTTCATCATACAAAGACATTCTGGATTACTTTGTGCTTCTATCATTATGGTAACAGTTTTGGAAATACCTGAAATCGATGCAATGTCTACATACGCTTGACCATATAGTGTATCAACAAGAGCCAGTCTGTTTAACACCATTATTCTAAAAGACTGAACATTTTACTAAGCTTTGTATCTTGTTTTTCCAGAATGGCTGGTTGGCACAGTCAGGTTCGTATGCAAGAAAAAAAAACAAGAATAGAAGCACAAAGAAGTGATCAAAGTCTACCTTTCAAGCATAGAGCTTAACAATAAGCAGATTAACTGCCAACTCAAAAAGATTACCTAAACTCTTTCTGTGTTTAAGGGACTTGAATTAGATAAAAAAAAAAAATCTAAACAAACATCCTTGTCACACTCCAGTAAAAAATATGTGGACTACAAGCAACAATTACTTGTATATTATTCTGGCTGTTATCATTAGATAGTGTTTTCTTTTAAAGAAGTCTGCTATCTCTTCTCATTTCAACAACCGAGTCCAGGTTGTGCAGTACAGCACTGAAATGACAAGCTATATAGGAAAATGGCATTACTGGAAAATGGTTACTGGATGAGCTTTACTGTCTGGCCTTGGAACGCCTTTCCATTCAGGAGACACATGACCTGAACATTACAAAGGCCAAGATAATGAAGCCATAGTTGGGACTTTAAAGTGCCTTTGGCTAATCATTCTTCCTCTTCTCAAAGCTTCCGCTTCTCATAGCACAGATTTACTAGAGTCATGAATAGCTCTGATCTATAGGAATTCATTCCAAATCAAAATCAGTCACATGCTTTAGAAACCCGACAGAGGATTTGACTGATGTATGGATGGCTGGAGATGTGAATCATATAGCATACTGTACAGTATATAATATACATTTTTTATATTTAAATCACACACATCTCACATTAAATTATGTTTTTTGCCCCTGTGGTGTATTTAAATTTCGTAACAACATTACATACTGTAAAGGGTTAAACTGGACATACACATCAAGTGTTGAATATCATTTTAGAAAACTACGAGGGGCATTTAAATCAAACCAGATTTTTGACCTTTTGCTTTTTTTTTTGACTACCTTTATTTCTCTATAATCCCCTTCTATACTAATGCACTTATCCTAGCGTTTCATTAGTGCTTGGATATCATCAAGGTTGAAATATTATTATTATGCTGGAGCCATGATCAAACATCAGACTTTTCATGTCAAAATAGTCCTTTAATACACGGCAGATTAGCATTCTTCTGTGCCCCGTCAAATGCAGAAAGCATTCTTTCACCCAATGTGCACTCACCTCCCAAGAAATGCAGGTGTTTGTGAATGATTGTGTGTACAGTTCCCACAAACACATGTGACTCTTCCATAAGTTGGCAACAAATTATCTGTTGATTTTTAAGGATCAGGCATTCAACTTGCTGAATGTTCATGAGAATGACTGCAGTGCCACCTTGACGGGGATCGCTATACACAGACATAGTCAGTCAGTTGGTTTTGCACCCTTATTCTTCTGTTCATGAGACGGCAGCTCCTGGTTTGACTTGAACACCCCTTATGGCTATCTGAATAAAAACTTAATATTTTGTTTTACCACTATCATAGCATCTATTTTTGTGCTTCACAGAATCTGTATTTCTGAAACTATGTACGGGCAAAAATGTTGATGCACCCCTTCCAACCATATATACATGTCTTTTACAGGGATTAAATCAAAATGCATTCTTCTTCTTCTTCTTCTTCTAATCCACTATAGACATAGTTGTTCCCAAGCATGAAACATGCAAGTTACATGCAAAGTTGGCAAGAAGAGCCACTAACCAGGCACAAACCTTTTTAAACCTGTGTTTGATGTGATGTTTTGACTGGACCATTGACGTTCAAAAGCTGAAGAGAGTAATAATGAAGTCTGGATGTTTGCAGCTGCTCTACACCAGTAGGGATTTTAAGCACTTTTCCTATGCCTTCTCCAACCCATAAATCAATTTGTATTTATCATGCTCTCATCCCTTGATAGTTGGTGTGTATTGAGCAGTGGCGTTTTAGCATCTGCTGAAAACTGAGCCAGCCATCAACAGGAAAGTGAGCCACTTTCATTTTTCTGATCTGTAAACCAGCACAACTTGCAATAAGGACTCCAAAAGCATGATAAAAAGGTATAAAAAAATTAAGGCACAGTACTGCTGTGCTTTTATGTTCAAATCATCCTTACATCTTGCTCAAAAGAGCAAAAACAAGAGAGCAAATTAATTCAGCATGAAAACAGACCAGTTCAATTTCAGTGTAAATCTCCTGACGAACAAATCTCCATTGTTTGGGTCTGAAACCTTTTTCAGTTGACAGAAAGGAAAAATACCATTTAGTGTTTGGGATCATTCTTCAGATTTCTGCTGTTTGACGTTTGTAATAATAGATTTTTAAAAAACATTTTAGCTCACTGCAATGAAGCAGGAGCTGAAAGGAAATAATTGAAGACGCTAATGTAAACACAACCAGCTAATATTGTGGATTTGAGAACACATATGGTAATGGAATTATTAGTGCATTCTGAGAAATAATATTTTTTTGTGAATAATCCTGAAATGACCTGTCACATGACCTGCTGCCGCAATCTCATTTCATGACTTCAAATCACATACACTTGTTCTCACTCACTGACTGACTACAAACCACAAAGTTTGGTTCATTGCCAAGTATCACTTTTATCACTTTTAGCTAATCACTAGTGACATTGCCAAACCTTTACTATTATGGGGATGTAATTTGTGTTTTAATCATGTATATATAGGTGATTCATTTTGCCTGACAGAATTAATTGAAGATCTAATTTCATAAAATGTAGATTTAATAGGAAAAGCAACTATATGCTAAAAAAAATTTAATTACTGTACTTTCAAATACATTTAACAGTCAGGATGATGGAAACACTGGTCTTATTGAGAATATCTGTTTACTCCCATTTACAGGGGAGAATGAATCTTGTTTTTGCACATTATTCCCTCATTCTCAAGAGCACCATGAAAAAAGGTTGGTTACTTTGCCCTAATTAATAAGTTTATTGTGAATATTACAACATTATTTTTTACTTATAATAATATCTTCACTGAAGAGAAACATACTGTACTATTATGTACCATGCTACACAATATGATGCACTGAACAATTTTACAAAAGACATGACATTATCACAAAATATTTGTGACTTTAGAGGCAATACACCAATAAAAAGCTAACTGAACTATATGGAACAAAACAAACGAACAAAACATAATAACAGTGATTTTAGATGAACATTAAATACAAGTTAAATATGCTTTTATTTTTTGGTGTGTTTTTGTTCCTATCAAAATATTGTTAAATTACTGGAAATATATAATGGAAATTATGATGCTATGATTTTGTGTTCTATCAAATGGTAATCAGGATTTTTAAACTTTCATGCACTACACGAACACTGTTTGTTGTGAAGTTGATTGAATAGATCTATTATAAAAGAAAGTGACCATTTTAAAACATGCTGTGAAGCAGTTAGAGTCAAAGGTTCAAAAGTAGGCAGCTTATTAAACCATAAAACTATATTAAAGCATGAATCATAAGAAAAAGATTGGAAACCTAGGCATAAAACACACAACTACAGTACTCCACATGTGACAAAACAACAAAACCTTGACAATGAAATGCAAAATGCAATGCAATCTTGGAATAAACACAGTTATATCAATTAGGAAGACATAAGACATGTGCAAGTAATCAGTGAGGCATGTACTGAGGTTATGTGACTTGCAGGGCTGATGGGCTACGGAGTCCTTGCTGGCTATTTTTATGGCTGAATCCAGCTCTGACGTGACACCTGCATCTTTTTTAATTCAAGGCTAGTGTTGCTTTGCTCTCTATTAAGTTATGATGTCATCACCTGACATCCAACAGAGAGAATGCAAGAAATAAAGCGGTATATACAGTAATTTTCTGTAATTCCGTATGTAGACTGGTCAACCTACTGGAACATCCAATAGCGAAGCAAAGACCTTTCCAGCTATTCATTTTTATGTCTAACAACAACCAAGAATTTCCTGCTGCTTTGTCATGCCGCTTTCTTGCTCCTAATTAATTCAATGTGAAGATCATTAAAAAGCTATTTACCAGTAGTGCACGAGTGCTAATAGAATTGTAGTTGAATTAACAGCACTGTCTTTCATTTGTGTACTTAATGAATGTGTTTCCTGTGTATTAATTACTTCAGAAACCCTCCATTTTGTTATTTCACTAAGCTAACCAAAAGAGCTGAAAGCTAAAGATGAAATTGAGCACACAGCCCTGCAACTCTAAAAAGAAAATATGGTGAATGTCACATATCCCTCAACGTTGTTCTTCTTACTTTTAGTTTTGAAATCTACAAACAAAAACACAGAGGACTACAATGGTTTTAAATTAGTGTCTCTTTGGCCATAAACCCTTCAGATTTGGAGAGTTGTGAATAGCACTGTAACATTTTTCCTTTTCAAACCTATCATCTTTGCAGAAACCAGCAGTGCCCTCTAAGTAACTGCTTCTTAAATAGAACAAATTCATAAACAGTACTCGGCAAATTTTAAATTGCTGGAATGTTGTGCAGACGGTGGCAACAGGAATTTAAAAACATTTGGTCTTTCCTCCAACTGGAACCACAGGTTGAAGAAATGTACAAAAGTTCAAGGTTTTTTTTAACTATTCTAGGCACTTTGCTCTTGACTTAAGGGCTACAGGCAGGGGATGTGTCTAAAAGCTTAACACGAGGTCTCAGTGGGTCCGCTCACTCTTTCCTCCAAATGGCAACGTCTCACCGAGTTCTGTCTCTAGTGCTTGAAGGCTGCATAATGCTCAGTGATTATGGGGAAAATGCACCAAAAGTCCAAGGAACCTGCTGGTAATCCTATTTGAATGGAAGAAAAGCTCACAAATAAAGCCATTACTGGCATGATTGTAGAAGGTAGGTCGATTATAACACATCACGGTAAAACATTTTAAAGTTACAAATCCAGAAGCAGTTGTTTTCTATTGTTACTAGGAAGTAAAAGAAAGAGGAAATAGGAAGGCAGTGGGAGAGTTAGAGATAGAAAGAGCAAGCACCCTTTACCCCTTATGCCCCCCCCCCACCCCACCACACACACACCAATTCAGCTGTGCCTTGAAGCGTAGCCAGTCACAGCACAGACAATGGCTAAATGTTGTGCTGAATTGAAGCACAGAGCCTCTTCTGTTTGAACTCCTGCTGGAGTCAAGGTACGCATGGTTGAGAAAAAAAGTAGCTTGTGGGATCAGATTGCTGTAGCCACAACCTACTGATACATGACCTGATAATCAAAATTACACCTACATCCTGCCACTATGGGCTGAAAGGAAGAGGGTAGGCAGGAGAGATAATGATATCTTTTTCTCCGGATATATAAAGAAATTTGGTAATGAACAGGTTAACCCATTTTTTTACTCCCTAATTACTGTGAGATGCCTTTCATGTTTCTTTGAAGCACATATTTACCTATTGTCTTTTGTTTGCAAAAATTGGATATTGGTATAAAAGTATAGTTTGTTCAAATAAAGACATTCATTTGCTTTCAGCAAAAGCAATATACAGTGCATCCGGAAAGTATTCACAGCGCATCACTTTTTCCACATTTTGTTATGTCACAGCCTTATTCTAA
>JAQMYJ010000008.1:12196402-12238322 GCA_030014305.1 Clarias laeviceps | reverse complement strand
GCCATGGCAACAAATGGCTGTACCATGGAAGGATTCCTCAGCAAGATACATCCGAATTGGTATCAATCCGGAAGTATTCTAGCTTGGTGGAATTTGATGTATACGCACAGTGGTACTTGTAGATACTTCCGAAAATCAGTGGTGTATACGGGAGTTTCCTAGTACAGATACACCTCTTTTCATGCAGTGACAGAAGCACTTTCACTTTTTTTATATTAGACAACACTATGTCTCCTTAATAACCGCTACTAAATCGTTCCAAATCTCCTCTGAACCATCTATCGATCTACAATGCTAAAAAACTTTTAACACCAGGCTGAATCCCAAATCCCTCCCTAACCCTTGAGAGGAGTCATTCACACATTCTGTTTAACACAAGGTCAGAGTAATGTTCATAGTTAAGTATTTTTGGTCTCCAAATATCTAATATCTATGAAAACATAAGTAATGTTTTATGCAAAATAAAATCTAGGACGAATCACTTAACGAAACAAACAAAGACAGGACCAGCCTGTTGTCCCAGAGGTTAGAAAAGAGGAGGCAGAACATTTTTCCCCCTTAGTGTTTTGCCAGGCTTGTAAACAGAATGGATTTTGCGAGTTCATCCTAAATCTCTGCAACTGGATTTGATTGTGTGCTTAGCCAAGGCTGTAATCCCTGTGCAGAGTGGTTTGAAATCAGACGCCCGTTTAACTGCCTGGTATCGTCCTTTCAGCAGACACCAGAGCATTGACAGTGCACACACATATAACATGTAATCATACAAGCTTATTTAAAGAAAGAGACGCTTATGGAAAAAAAATCTTAAGTTGCATACCATATGCCAGTTAGTATAACATTAGTAGGACAATTAAAAATGCTTTGAAATTCAGATGCAGTTTGGATGCAGTTTGGAAGCTTCTCACATGCATTAACATTATAAAGGTATATATTCACTTATCATAAACTCCATCCCATTTCTGAAATTTACACATGCACCACATGGAAACTACATGAAGTCTGGTGAAACAGACACAGTTAAGCTTTATGGTCTTTTAATTTGCGCTCATGGGCAAGTATATTTAGGCTCATGGAGAAAGTAGGACTGATACATACAGCTGATGCAACACCAGTCAAGAATTTTAGCTTTTAGAACATTTTCTGAAAGCTACATTTCTGGGAATTTCTAGTTCCCGAAATGGTCAAGCTTTCTGGGTGGTTTTACATGTTTTAACGCACTCGGACATGGTTTGCAATCATAGTACATATGATATGTGGTCATGTGTGTCCCAAAGCACATCTGTATGTGGGATGAGTGATCAAAATGTAACTTTGAGACATATTGGACCCTTTTTACATTTGTGCTTACCACTGCCCATTTATGATCTGATTAAGCAGGACACATTGTTGCCTGATGTGAACTTGGTCTTAGTTCCACTCCACAAATTTGATTAGAAAAGTGGTGTTCCACAAGAGCTGATATTTGTTAGAACTACACTCATACACTTAATTGTTTTTTCACTCCACTTATCTCTGTTCACTAAATACATTGTTTGTTACATTGAACTCGTTACTATACTTTTGAACGTACAGTAGCTATCAGTCAATCTGTGTTCTGGATGCCAACATATAACACTCTACCCAGCTACGGCTTTTTTGGGAATTATTTCTGCGGGTTGGGTAACACAAGCAAAAAACCCCCCAAAAAACCGCATAAACAAACAAAAAAAATGCTTATTTTGCTTATTTTATCTCATTAGCTTATTTTCTGGTGGTAGTACAGTTATATAATTCTGAAAAGCAGCGTTAAAACAGGGAAATCCTAACTTAGTGCTTTGCACGGTGTAAACCTTTTAGATTGTCAGACAGTTTCAAGTCCTGTAAGATCCTCTGCTTCTGAGTAATATGAGACAGCCTGATCAACACTCAAGTGCATAATCGCTTGCATATGCACGTTATTCTGATGTATATAGGCGTAAATGTGGCATCAAACCATTGTGCACTACTTTATCTCTGCCTTTTCCTCACGGGGAGTTGTCCCCTACAGCAACGGGCATTATTTCTCTCGCTACATCCCTGCAGACAGATTTGCATCCAGCTCAAAGCAACAGAACATCAAAAGAGGCTTTGATGCGCTGTGTGACTGCACTGGAGGAGACTAGGAGACAGAGAGCGAGGCTTCAACACTATCAGCCTGGATTCCGACAGTTATTTGGCTCTTTTAAGACCTAAAAAAAAATCTATAGCTTGCACTGAACAGAATAAAGAATGACGAGAGAAAAGCTTAGACTGGGAAATGCCTGCAGACCTTGTTCATTCATTTTAACAAAGCAATGTGTATAGTGTATAAAGCTTGATAATGTGAACATGCAGAATGGAACTAAGCCCAAGAGACTCAAATGCCCAAGTCATGTTTTCTTTTAAATGGAACAAAAATAACCAGATTTTGCCAGATCTTTAATGGATGACAGAATTTATTTACTTTGTAAATACTGTTTACTTCACAGGTATAATGACTCTCCTGTGCACATTAAGCATGCATCAACAAGTTTATTTTTAGTCACAAAACCTATTTAATAACTGGTTTCATTATGTCAAATTCAGACACAATATTTTGGATAAGCAGATGTCTTTTACTTGAAAATATTATTCTGCTTCTGTTTATTTGCAGAATTAAGGCTGAGCCTGAATGCCACTCCTCCTGCATCTGCACCATCAAATATCAAATATTGCATGCCTCCTTCTAGTGTTACTTTTTGTTATTTCTGTTGTAGCTATAGTTCTTGCATCATTGTTTTTCTTTTGCTGTTATCCACCACTTGTAGTTGGATCCAAATTCTGAGACCATATTAAAAATCTGTGATTTTATAAATCTGTGATTTTATAAATATTATAATAATATGTAAACTAGTGCTGGGCGATATGACCTCAGTTTAACGTAATAAACATTTTACCTCAATCATGATTAATGAATGAGTATTATTATGAATCCAGTTAAACCTTAGATTGCAAGCATAATTCGGTCTGGAAGTGTGCTTGTAATCCGGAGCACTCATATATCAAAGCAAATTTCCCCATAAGAAAAATAAGATGATTCGTTCCACAGCCCAAAAATATTCATATAAATATGATTGATCTGAAATATAAAGTTAAAAAAAAAAAAATTAACCTGGACTTTACCTTTTAAACGAATTGTGGCTGGAATAAGAAGAAAGAGAAGAGGAGAGGAGGAGGAGGGGGACTCTGTGTAAGACGACTTTCACTCACACACTAACGGAATCACTGCTTTTTGACAGAGAGTCTCTGTCGGCAAACTTCTTTAACAAGGAACCTCTCTAAGGACACTTGCTTTTGACACTTTTTGAAGATTTCGTGGAAATGTGACATTGCATTGTTTTTAAACAGATTGATCTCCTGCACTGCTACAGCCTTTTATCCTTTACTTCATGGGGGGCGTTGTTGCATACAGTTACTAAAGAACAAAAACAAAAACCTTTACCCGCACACACATGGTCACAATGTTATAGAAAACAATACATTCATGCACGGATGTTGACAATAGGAATGATGCATGCACACTGAGACTGGGCATTGGAGACGATTACCCACAATCCCACAGTGTGAGAGAGAGAAGAACCACTGGCTCAGTTGTGATCACATGATGTTCGTCAGACAAAGCACGTGTACAAATCGTAATTCAAGACCTCGCTCGTTTTTCAAGTTTGCAAAAATTTGCTTGTCTTGAAAAACACTCGCAAACCAAGTTACTTGCAATCCACTGTATTATTAAGGTTTGTACTGTAAATATGCTTAACTATTTAAACTGGGATATTTTTGTTCTAAAAAAGGAGTTCTTCCCCATGTTGCTTTCATGTCGCAGATTGTCTGGGGCAGCGTTATGTGTCTACAATGGGCATGAGTACTGTATATGTTTAAGCGGACAGTACGTGAACACACACAGTTGGGAAAATTGGTTGGGTAACAGAATTTTAAAAAATTGACAGAATAAAAAAGAAATAATTGACTTGGGAAAGGCCTCTGCCTCTATAAGACATCCTTTTTATAGCTAATTATGTTACAGACCTGATGCTACAGTAGATGTTCTCCCTGCTCAATCTTTTCAAAATTTCTTGATTTTTCAGCCATTTGTTGCCTCTGTTTCAACTTTTCTGTAGCAGGCATCAAATTTGAAATGAGCTCATTTAATGGATAAAAGTGTAAAAATTATATTCTATTGTGAATAGAATATTGGCTCATGTGATTTGAAAGTCTTCCTTTTATTTAAATGTAAAAAAACGTCCCAACTTTTCCGGAATTCGGGTTGTATTGAGTACTGTATATGTACTGTATACCAAACAAAGCCTGGCCTGGATGGGACTATAACAATGGATTTGTAAATGGTTATTAGTGCCTTCATCTGTGTGTCACTACAAGGCTAATGGCCAAGCACTTATTTGAACTTGGCTGTGTTGTATTAGAGCTATTGGTGGGTGGGTGGGTGGCACTGGATGTTAGAGGTGCCAAAGTCGATGTGAATGAGGGACCCAATTTGGAAAATTTTGTCCTCTGTCTATAATTTCTAATGGCTGGCCTGGGAAAGCCTATTGGCACTTTTATCCTAAATACACCACATTCTGCCTCTTATCTGTGTCAGCACAACCTATCAGTATGTAGACAAAACATATTATTTTGAATACAGTAAGCATAGCTTCTGTACATTTGTAAGAGTACATTTGTAAAACTGCTTTGGTTACATTACACAAAATGGATCAAATAACATTATTTTTTACAGTCCCCTTCAGGGCATTTGTAGTAAACTTCAAGCAAGGAGGGAAAAAAAGTGCAAATTAAGATCTGGATATCAGACTAACAATGTTCGATAATCATCCAATGTTTTTTGAGATTGGTGTTTTGGAGCCTGAAAATTTATTTAATTAACATTGTTAAAGTAATTGGAAAAACATGTGGTTTTAGCAGCTCTTGTGTGCCACAGAGCGTTAGAAAACACAGAGCATTAATGGTCCAATTCCTTTGATTAGGTGCAATCAAATAAAACGGGCTTGACAGTCTCTGCTCAAAGGAAATCAAGCATCCGCATGCAATTATTTGATCAAGAGAGAGAAAGGTAGCAGCTCGGTCTCAGCTGTGGGAGTCTGGAGTCATTCAGCATGGTTTTATGTGTTGCTACTGCTTTTGCGAACAAACATTCCCAAGAGCTTCTGATGGCACCTCTGTCATTTTAATTAACATGTAGGCCTGGTGATGTTAATTAAAAACAAACTGATCATTACCTTTAAGGAAATTTTACATGAATGCTCCAGCAAATCTTAACACGGTGAGCTCAGACAGCTTCATGAAACATGAAAAGATATTTTTTTTGTTGTAGCTATCACTTTTCAGATGCATGCTATATTACAGTACATATGGCAAAACCATTCAATTGGTTCGGATCTGTTTAGTCTCGGCATACTTAATGCATATCTGGGTTCCAAAAACAATATGCGATAATGCACAGAAAACAGACACAATGTGGAGAAAGGTGAACACACCAATGCTGCAAAGCCTATGACTGGAACAATCATACACAGTAGCCAATGTGAACTGCAGAGAGTCGCAAGCTTTTAGGTTTCCATCATCAGCATTTGTACACAACATCTTGAGTATCCTGGCCTTAACACAGCCATCATAGGAATCAAATTCCACCATTCGGCCTCCCATAGTGAATGTTTATGAATTGTTCCCAAAAGCCAATGATATAATGTTGAGTTGTGAGTTTTCTTCACAATGGGTAAGACCATATTCTATATTTGATTTTTATTATATTAATTCTATATTAATGAATGTACATAATACAAACATGTATTGTAAGTATCCTCTCTAAATATAGTTGGGAAAGATATTGATATAATATCAGTAGTGTAATAAATTGTCATAATGCATTTTTCCAACAAGTCAAAAATATTAGTAACAATTACAGTATAAACTCTGTTTGAATGCAGCTGATGTCATTTATTTGACTTTGTTTTCAGTGAAAATAATGACTTGATGTAGGCATTAAATAAGATTAGAATTAAACACAATTCAGTTTTTTTTTTTAAAACAACGCTATTGGTCCCTGGCAGGTTGTTAGAAAATCAATATATTGTGATATATTGCATAGTATTGTCTTCATATATTTAGAAATGATTTTTTTGTCATATTGTCCACCTCTATTCAACATAGGCTGCATTCACATTATAATCCAGGATTGACTAAGTTCCATTTTTTTTTTACCATAATGTGACACAGATCTGAACTCATAAATCTAATTTATTGAGTCACATTTTTATGTGGGCCCAGATCGGATAAATATAAATATAGGTGACGTAAATTAATTAACGTGCAGTTTAGAACCCATGCGACTTTTTGCCTCTGCACATGCGTGGAGCGCTCACTGATGGCAGCGCAGGGATTTAATAGCAGTGCTAGTAACTGCTTGCTATCCTCCAGAGACAAGCACATTTTTGCTAAAACACCAATCAATGTTTTGAATGAATAAATGGTTGCACTAATATTATGTGAGATAATGTGAGCAAAGATAAATCGATACAGAGGACAAACGCATCCACAATATTGTAATAATGTAATTATGAATGTGAACCATCATGACATGCAAATCTGACTGGGCCAAAAAAAAAAAAATAGAATAATGTGGCTTGTAATGTGAACATAGCCAAAAAAGAAAAAAAAAGATGCCTAAAACTTCAGGGTAGTTTTTAGAGTTTTAGCTTAGGAACATGCTTAGAGCTTTTATAATATTACCTCATCTACATAACACAGCACGCTCTTGAAATATTTTCCCTGTCCTGCGAAGAAACCTGAGATTCCCCTAATTGCATTGTATTAAGGATGATAAATCTGAGACTCTTGTGCCACTTACTTCATCGGCTTGAAGAGAGCTTGGCCATAATTCTGAAATGTCATGATGAGTTTCAGTTGAGTGCCACCAGACTTCATAGCTGTGGGAAGAGAGACCACTTTTCATTCTGGGTCTTTAGTGGTGAGACAAGAAAATTCATCACAGTTTATTTAGCGTGCACACACGCACACACACACACATACACACATACACACACACACACACACACACACACACACACACACACACACATACATCAATAGCTAATATAGTGATTTCCACACATAGGTAATACTCTGGCACTGTGCCCTGGCATACTGACAAGCACCCAAATATACTTTCTTCCCTTAAAACAAAAACATTTTATTTATTAATCCATCCTGAGAAAAGATGGCATGACATTATTGGTTTATTAGAAGAGATGCTAATATGTAAGAACTCTCCTTTTCTCACTTTGCAGCTCTAGGAATGCACATTACCTGAACCAATCATCACTACCGTCATCCAGTATGCAGTGATGATGTGTCTAAAATGATATCATTGACTTAATAATGTAGTAAAGTACATTGTAGATGACTATTTTTCTTTCAATGCAAAAGATATCTTGCTTTCCATTCAAGTATTGCATCTGATTTTCCTCATATCTGAGTGGTGCTCAAATGATTATTGAGAAGCCATGTGCAGCTTGAGGTCCCACAAAGTTAATGATACAGTTCCAAAATTGCTTTAATCAATTGTTTGCCATGATGTATTCCTGCAATATGTGTATACACTTTATATAATTTCACCCGGCCCATGTCATAGTTACAGGTTATCCTTATAGTTTGCATTCAAGGAAGTTTCGCTGCTGCCTTGTTATTAAAAAATACAATAAATGGGAATACATACTGTATATGTTCAGTAATTATTACATGGAACATATGGAATTATATGGTCCAAAAGAATTATAATTAAGCTGTAGCACCGTTATTTAACATAGAAAATTCATAAATACAGTAACAAAATAAATGAAAGAAGTAGTAAATATAAAGTAAATATTAGATTTATGTTAATCAATTAAAAAGGAAATAGTAATGGAAGTTCTGTCCGTTACAAGAGCGCAAGTGAGACAGAGAGAGAAAGATAGAGAGAGAGAGAGAGAGAGAGAGAGAGGGAGTAGCACACTCTTACAGTTCTGATGGTGGTGAGGAGGACACTGAATGACTAGAGATAAAATGCTCTTTAAAAAAAAATATCTGTCACATTGAATTGATTTGTGATATCGAACATAATATATCTATAAAAACATACTGCCTGCTTGTCCTCCACATCCCTCCCCGTCCTCCACCCGCCTTCCACTTCTTTTGTGCCTACCTGTCCTCTTCCAGCCTCCAGTCCTCCCCTACCTATCCCTTGATTTCCTTCCCTCTGCTGCCTACTGTCCTCCCTCGTCTTCCTATTCTCCTCCTGCCTTTCTGTCTTCCCTTGCCTCCATCGTCCCCCTGCCTACTCGTTCATCCTCCTGGGAAATGCTGATAACTTTCCCTACTGATTTACTTTTTCACAACCTCCAAGAGTGACAATTTATGGCTTGGCCAACAAATAGTATAACATCAGTCTGAGATAAGCAATGATTTGTTATACCTTTTGTATGTAGTTTGAGTGATAGTACTAGTGATAAAAAAAAACAATAATATGAAGCAACTGAGCAATAAACATCTGATAAGTTCAGCTCAATCTATGTGTTATGACTGAAAAGGTGTCAGAGATACGCTGCCAACTATGTGACGGACAGAACAGATACAAAACAGTCAACTAAAGATCTATGAAGTATTGCAAACAGAGCAATAAAAAAACATGAGAAAAGAAACACCATACACACTGTACTCACAAAATCCTTACAGCTTAAGAGATAAATAGAATTTTGGGTGTAGATGGGTGGATGGGATGGTAGAAATGATAAAACACTTAATGTCTAATTAATTCAGAATGCAGAAATTATTGAATTCTAATAATTTCCTAGACATTTAGACTTTTTTTTGGCACAAAATGATTTTTTCAGCTTTTTGTTTTTAATGTTTTTTGTTGTTTTCATTTTTCTAATATTGACATAAACCGAAAAAATAAACAAACAAACAAGCAAAAAAAAAAAAAATTTAAGAACTTACCTGTCATAAAAACACAAAATGCTTCGTAATAAAAATAAAAGTATGAGATACACAGTAGCCTATAACAAAGTATATTAAATTGCAAAATAAAGCAAAATCCACTCTGACCTTGTTCTGTGACACAAAAATCCTTTTTTTTTTTTTTTAAAGCTCATTTCACCTTATGCACAACATGACATTATGCACTCTGATCTTAGCCGGTAGAACATAAATTAACTAAATGTGAGATAAAAAAAAAACTTCTAGTTATTTCCATACACCGTTAGTTTCCTGTCCTTGTTAACACTGTCTTTATCTTGATTATTGTTTCCACCTGTGCTTAGCTTTTGGCTTTTCTATTTAAGCGATTTGTTTTCCTACTGCCTTTTCTTAAGTCCTGTTTATCCATCCAGCGAATGTTAGCTGTATTGGTCCCTTGTTTTTGGCTGAAGATCCTAAGGCCTTAATGTTTGTTACTGGCCTGTCTTTTGGCTTATCACTGACCTGCATGCATTCACCTTGTCTGCCTGCCTTCTGACCTCTGCAGTAAATGCTGACAATGATTCTAGAAACCCATTAATAAATCTCTGTGTGTACATGCACACCTCTCATGTGAGTCTTCTGTGTTACACATAGCTTTTATGACACACAGCGTCCCTGTTTATCTGTCAGAATGCACAGATTAAAGATTTTTTTTTAATGCATTTTGTGTCAGCTTTTATGGCCTAGTAGATTTAATTGCCTGGCTTTCAGCAGCTTTGCTTATCTTTCATTGTGTGCTTAACTGTTTGCTTCATATAAAGTAAAGAATATATTCCCAATATTGTACATAGCTATAAATTTGGCATCCTTTAGCAGTATCCTTACAATGGATGCTTGACCCAGATGCCTGATAGTTCAGACTTATGGACTAGCCCTGTTCCATTTTTCTAGAGCTAAGACAAAATACTTAAGTGAGTAGAATTTAAACTGCTCACCATCAAAGATTCCTATCCTAAAGGATAGTTCAGAAAAATCAGATGAAGAATAATGTATAACAGTGGAGTTAAATAACTAATTTAGTAGACATTTCATGATATTACGTTTCTGTCCAAATAATAATATCAATACTGAAACTTTGGACAGTAGCCGATAAATTCCTGCTCATCCAAACTGTTACCTTAAACATGTTCAATAGTCAGTACCACACTTTTAATTCTGTTAACATAATTAATTATGTTTTTATTTGTGTGTAAAAACATAATAAAAATCATCTAATTATAGCATGTGCCATTATTTACAGTATTTAACAAAAAGGAAGCCAAAAAGGAAAAAAAATATATTGCAATTACCCCATTATTGCTTTCACAAGATTTAAGGGGGTAAGTTGCAGCCAGCTACTGCTAATAATGAAATCATGATTATTTGATCAGCAGCAGGTATGCAGATCCCTATAAAAGCAGAAGTTTTGGCAGTTTGCTGGAGCATTCAGGTGTGTGCATTCAAGTACCAATCCATCGCAGGGCACATTTATGTTTATGCTTAAAATTGTTGTATTCAGTGTATATATATGAGTGCAACAAAGTTAAAATCCATTAATTTTGCTGCATTTGCTGTAATTTATTCTTTTAAGTGAATTTTGCTTGTGGAATCGGACTACAGGTCACCCTGTATATTGCTTCTGCATTAACAAAGTTGACTTTGATGTGATGGACTGGCAGGAAGTAATCCTTGGATAAGCCTTGAATCTGCTGCAACCCTGGTGCCCAGGATACCAAAGATAAATAAATGTATGAGTAAATATCTTGAATCTGACTCCACCTGTGTTGTAACAATGTGCTTTACCAGCACCACTTCCAACTCAGGCAACATCCAGACACAAGGTTGTAAAGACTTACAGTGCAGGGTTTAAAATCCTTAAGCTTGGGACAGTTTTACTGGAGTTTCAGAAAGCTGATGGTCCTGACTGATGCACTATAAACAACTAGGCTACATCAGCATTCACACTGCAGCAAGGCTAAGAGGGGTACTGAAAGATGGACAGAGATTGGGCTGCCATTCAACTCAGTAGATGGCTTTTACGTAGAAACTTGCTGACTGTAGCAAACATGCATCCATCCATCCTTCTGTATAAATTGTAAGTGTATTGTATATGCCACTGTATATGTCTGTTTAGTGCTACAAATATCTGAATCTGTACTCAGTTTTTACAGTGAATGTAGTCTAAACAGAAGAATAAAAACAGAACAAAGAAACGAAAACTAAAGCAAAAACAAAGTAAATCATGATATTCTGGGGCATTTCTATTATACAAGCTATGTATCCTACTACTTTGCATATCTAGGACAGCAGAACAGCAGTGGGTTTTTTTCTTCAAAAAATGAATACAAATAGAGTTGAGAAAGGGAGTTGGATTGTCTTCTCCAGCAAATCCAAAAGATTCTCTGGACTCATGGGTGGTGGCCAACCCATGTGTGAAAATAATGTCTCATGCTGTTTGGACCACTCTTTCACTATTTGAGCCTAATGAATCCTGGCATTGTCATCTTGGAATATGCCCGTGCCATCAGGGAAGAAAAAAATCCATTGATAGAAAAATTCATTCAGTATATTCAGGTCATTACCTGACCTCATTTTTGGGCACATAACATTGCTGAAACTAGACCTGAACAACGGAAGCAACCCCAGATCATAACATTGCCCTAAAGGCACTACATTGTAGGCACTAGGTGATGGGTGCATCAGTTTATCCACCTCTCTTCTTAACCTGATGCACCCATCACTACATGTGACCACATGTATCATCAGACTACATGACCTTTTTTGAATGCTCCACAGTCCACTCTTTATGCTGCCTAGTAAATTAAAGACCTTTTTTTCCTAATTAGCCTCATTGACAAGTGGTTTTGTTAAGGTTACACTGCTGTTTATCCCCAATCCCTTGAGTTCTTTTTGCATTGTAATGCTCTTACTTTCACTATTAAACATAGCTGTGAGTTCTACTGTTATTTCTTTTAATTATTATTTGATTTCACTAAGCATTTTAAATAATCACTTCTTGACCAAATTTTAGTAGTTTCAGAAATCTCCTGAGTTGTTTTCTTTTCTTGATGCAGGACAATAATTTGGACCTTCTGAAACAGTAAGTAAAGAGTAAAATCTTTGCCACGGCCACAGGATATTTCTTCTGTCATGTTTGTTTAAGAAATGAGAAGCCTCTCCCCTCTATCAGTTAGGGTTAAATAACTTGTTGCAAGCTGAAACATATTAATTACTACAGTAGGCCAAAAACTTCTTCAGGAAGTCTGGAGAACTATTCCTTAAGACATTAAAAAATACAAGTCTATCTCTTTGGAAGTAAAATATGAAGAAATTATGTATGACTAAAGACTTTTCACATTACTGTTATTATACTGTATACAGTACATTCAAATCAGAATTTGAATGCTTTTTCGTTTTTTTTAAATTGCATGAGTGGGTTTGTTGTGACTGTGTTTGCATCTGTTGGTTGCCAGAGGTTGATCCTCAGCAATGAAACTGTGATGTCTGTGAAAGGGAATTGCAGCCAAACTTTGCTTAGTAAAGTATTTTTAAGTCTACCATGACTGTGATTTTCCATATTAGTGATCCACTTCATTTGAGCTTACCTACGCTTGTTATCTTCTGGGCCTGAAGGTCTTTGAGCAGAGCCTCCACTACAGGGTTGTGTCTGGAGTAAAGCTCATAGCGGTTAATCCCAATGTGAAAGCGAAGCCAGTTAGGGTATGATTCAGCAGTGGCTTCGCCGGTTGGGTTGTACTCCTCTTCTTCATTACCCTCATGGTGCCTAAGGACAATGTGCAGCACAGACCATCAGACTTCATACAATTATGCAAGTTATGTATTTGTATTATAAACAACCAACATGGAATCTAATATCCGTATCTTTACATAAGCAATGAGGAACAGTTGGGAACCTGAGCATATAGCACATGTCCATGTCAAGCACATGTGTGTCTGTTACAAGTCAAGTCTGTTCTCAATTGGCTATTTGAGTTTTACCATTAGAAATTACTACAAACCTAACATTTATGTCCAAAGTCCCTAAAATGTTTATCGAATCAAAGTCAACTTCTTATTGTGATCCAAAATTAGGAAAGGGAGGCTAATTTAATCAACTGCAGTAGGAAGTAGAATTGTTGTTTTACTTTTTTTAAGGTGTTATTCATTAAAAAAAGTATCTAATTCATAAAAGCCAGTGCACACACACAAAAAAGAAAGAAATAAAGCCCAACTTAATGTTTAAGTCTTAATGTTTCAAGCCCAAATCGATTCTCAAGGTTATTTTCTTGAGTGAGTGTCTTAAAATAAAGCACCAGCCAAAGTGCTGCATCTATGTATTACTCTAAAAGAACTTTACAAAACTTTATATTCATTATTTATAAATGTCAGAGGGTGAGTAAATAAATAAGTTAAATAGACATGTCTAAATCTAATACCAAGACTTATAAGTTCTAAGTCTTAAATCAGATGAAAGCACTACATCACTACCTAAAAGGCTACTCTCATCTCTTAAAAATTAAGTCAAACTTATAAATATATAATCTCTTATAAATATATCAGGGTAATGTATGATGTAATTCTAATGCCAAATCCAGTTTTTTAGCAACTCAGTGGTCCAGTTGTTGTGTCACCACCATAATTCGCTTCAGTTTCAATATTTCAGCCTCTCTCTGCACTGCATCACTGCAATAATCTCCCACTGTGGATTTCTCTTTCTTTTCACCAATAATTAGTTTTGGAAGTAGCCAATCTTTGTCTTTCGCCTAGTCCCTTATCATACTTTTAAACTTAATTCTTTTTTCATAGCTAGAACGTTTCATAGTAAATAGCCTTGTAAAAAAAAACTGTGTCCCTTATTAGTGTTCAACGGATATTGCAGAGAGATGTACTCTACATTTATGGCATGAATTCCACAAACACAATGACAGGTAGTCAGTTCAGAATTGTTTTCATAATGGCCATAATGTCACACAATGTCAAGTTGTGTAAGGTCAAAGTTCTTGACAGAATATATTGGAATAATTACTGATCTACACATGTAATACCTAGTACCTGAGGCTCTGACTATTACAATCAATTAAAAAATTATGGAGTTCTGGCCTTAATTTTATGCCATTATAACAAAAGTGGGTAATTTGATCAGTAAAACAGTCACTAAGTAGATCATATTGCTTCAGGTGACTGTGTTCTGCATTCATCATTTTGTCCTTGAAACAACAGGGAATGGCACTGACTCCTAGAGCCTTTAGGGGTCAAAGCATAACATTCTGGATAAAAAATATATAATGCATTAGCTATGATGGTCTACAGGAATATAATATTTATTGCCAAACAACTAAAATTTTCCAGCAACCATATTTTATTGTCTGGAAATTAAGAACAACTATGTTGAATAGTTACGCAGAATAACTGTCAAAACCAAAGCAGTGAAAAATGTATTGACAAACAACTTGCATTTTGATATGAGAAAAATAAAAGTTAAATAAAATAAAATAAAATAAATCAAGGTAAGCAATGGATGGTCTTTTATGTATTTGATTGTCCTTTAAGTGCCCTTGATTTCCACTTACACTAAAAATAAAAGATATTTTAATATTATTGTATTTTAGAAAAGTATTTAATTCAACACTCATAAAGGGTACTCAGCTGTACTAAAGGTAATCTTTATATTTTATAGCCTACTGATATTACAATTTAGTACCCTTTTTCCCCTAACAGTACAAGATACAATATAAATGTTCAATTCCCCACATCATACATTCAAGACTGATCCTTAAAGTCTGAACCTATCTGTTATGAAGCTTAATACAACTTTTCATTTCATTTCATTTCACTATGTTAAAGTACAAAAAAATAACATTGTGTATATAATCCCTGAGAGAAGTGTTTTGCCCATAAAATCACAGATGAATATTTACTTTTCCTGGAGAGTATCTCATATGCAGAAAGCAGAAAATCTAAGCTTATTTACACTCTCACAACAAGTGTACCTTTCAACTGGAAATGTTTATAGGTTATAGTGATTAATTTTATAACGGTGCCTTAAATTTACAATGGGCTTTATGCTACAGTATATATACTGTAGATATAGCATTTTAGGAGAAAAAACATACTGTATAAAGGTAAGAAAGGTATACGGACAAGGATGTCATAACAGCTACACGGTACAGATATCTGAGAAACCATGTATGGAATGCAGGATACACTATAATTTACATAAAGGACATGGAAAATCAAAGTTTATTTAGTGAGAACGGAACTCGAGTGTTTTCCCTTCACCACTGTCACGTTAGTAAGACGCCAGTTTCCTCAGGTGTCGGTAACGACCTTTAAAACTTAACACAGCCAAAGCTCACGTGAGCTACTTTCAAATCTAACACGTCTCGAGCTTGGTTACTTTACCATTCTTGGTTTCCGGTGGCTTTGGAATAAAATCGTATGTCCGTGTTGACGCTGAACAGCGTGTCGTCGTCGGTGAGCAGCGGCAGCTCGCTTTTATAAAGCGGGTGTTGGTAGAGAGATGCGAGTCTGGAGGCGCCCCTGTTAGCCTGCCTGCCTCCACTTGCCGCCTCCTTCATCAGCCTCCTCGGGCTGTCTGAATCCGTCCCGCGCTGCTGCGCTCCACGACTCGGATCCGTCTTGCCTCCGGTGGCCGCCGCCTTCTCCAGAGACTGTGAGCTAAGGTTCGAGCTAGGCTCTTGGCTGAAATCTTGCAGGATTCTGAGTGTGTGCTTGCTGGGCCAGCTCTCTTCCACCGGTGCGCCGGACCTCGCGCGCTGCTGTTGGGGCTGCTGCTGCTGTTTGCCCCGGCCGCGGGGCGCCTCGCTCGGCTCGTGCGCACAAGAACAACCCGAGTTTGCGGAGTCCGCTCCCGCTGCTCTCTTTTCCAGTTTGGGCAGCAAGTCTATCATGATGTGCATGGTGCACGCTACGAGAAAGACCATGAGAAGCAACACGCGGAATTTGCGGAAAAGGATCATTTTGATCATTCAAAACGGCGGCTAGTTTGATCAATCCAAGTGCCACATTACCGGCGTTTTAAGGATGCTGAAACGGAAACACACCAAACGGTGCTTCTTGGATATACATCTGCTTTCATTTCAAAGTATAATCCGCGGTGTCTGATTTTTTTTTTTTTTTAGCTATGATTCATCTTTTGTATCCAGGTCCATGATATTATGCATAAACATGCTTTTCGATCGATCAGCGTTATATCGCGCGCATCATCTTCCTGTGCACCTACAGTCAAAATGTTTTTAAAGGTGGCGAGCTATAAATCCGAAGTAGCGCTCCATACCGTTGACAAAAAAAGCGCAATAAGAAATCGTTTTAGAGATCGTGTGCAGTCCGTTTCCTTAGTGAACGTTAAAGCACAGATGCATCCTTTTTTAAATCACCGATAGATTGCAAAAATGCATTGAATCAAGTCCGTGCAGTGTAAAAAAAATTTACAAGACAACTCGCATAAGAAGCAATGAAACGAACAGTTCGGATGGGAAAATGAATGAAGTATCGGCCGTGTGTCCGCTATGCTGTGGCAGGTGTCTGATGTGTCCGCGCGCTCGCGTCCCGGTGCTGTCGCTTATTCTCTCGCACTGCTGTGTTAAATATGAGCACGGAGCTGTGCTGCCTCGCACGCGCGTCACAGGCCCCAGATTGGCTGCTAAGACTACGCGCGAGCAGCCGCCGATCCTCGAAGAAAACCTTAAAATGCCATTTTGAAATACCCACCTCCACTTCACATGCGGGCGACAAGAGGGCGCTAGTGCACAAAGAGGATGGCCCTCATGCTTGTGCACACATATCCTAACGAACTCCACTTTATTCCAAGTATAATGGTCTCGTTTGCTTCATTTTTCATGTCAGCACACCTGAAGCTACTGTTCAATATTGCATGCAGAGATGCCTTCAAAAATGAGGCACTATAAAACAGTATGAAGAGCAGTCAACAGTAGAAAAATTGGTTAAAAGCTATAACCGGTTTGGCAACCTTTTGCCCTAAAATAATAATAGTACAGTAATAATAATAAAAAACAGGTATACTGTAATTTTATAAGAAACCAAGCAGGTATGTTTTACAGTTCTTCTGGAGACTTTGTTTGTCATTCTTTTATTACATACAGTACAAAACCCAAAAGACTTCGTTATTCCACCCAAACCCCTCAAAAAAGGGGATTAGGCTAAACTACGTTAAAGGGCATTGGTGGCTCAGTGGTAGGTTTCTTGCCTGCCATGCAGAAGCCTTGGGTCGATTCTCAGCCAATGCGCAAACCCCAGCCAGTGAATTCAGTGCCGGTCCCAAGCCCAGATAAAATGGGAGAGTTGTATCAGGAAGGGCATTCATTGCAAAACCTGTGCCAAGCTTGTTTGTGGATCGGATAGTCCGCTGTGGTGACCCCTTGCCAGGAGCAGCCAAAAGAACAACAACATGCTAAACTACATTAAAAAAAAGTGAAATGTCAGCTGTAAGGGGAAAAAAAAAAATCAGATGTAAGAAAAATATTACATATGCTATAGATAGAAATTGTGTGTTTCCTATCAAGATGTGCATGTGGACATGTGTGTGTGTGTGTGTGTGTGTGTGTGTGTGTGTAGGTAATCTGCTATGCAATATGTTGCTTTATTTATAGATGTACAGAACTTTCTATAACATTTTATAAAAACTAATATTTGGAAATATTACTGTAAATGTTTTTGTACTGACTCAACAATTTATTGAATCAGCACTTTGGGTTATGAATTTTAGACGCCTTTTCATTAATTAATTAATTAATTCATTCATTCATTTTAAGTTTTTATTTTAAGAATAAGTTTAATAACTTATTCCTATTATGGTTATGGCAATTTCAGAGCTCATCCTAGTAACATTAGAATAACCACAACATGTATCATAGGCACAAAACCCTCACTGAATTTTTTATATTCAAATGTGTATTCAAATGTCAGGTACACATGAATGAATTGAGAATTGAATTCAGGTCACTCATTCTGCAATAGCCACATTACCACTGTGATATTCTGCCACACTTGTTTTAATTGTGTTAATTTAAAATTATAGTACTGACTTCTATCAGTGCTATCAGTGAGATTTCATAATACTGTAAGTTTGGACTAGGGTAATACTATGTGAATTTATCACCCTTGGTCTACATAACTCAGGGGTGCCGTAAAAGGGGAGTAGTAGGTAAGGAGTGACAGGAGACCCTAAAAATGTTATCGCAATTTAAAGGTTTGGCTTTATCGTGGTTGGGAGCCCAGTACATCAGGGGTCCAGAATCTCTAGTGGTGCATGCCATAATTCAATCTAGTTCTTATTTAAATACTTGTTTAAGTACATGCAAAGATATCACAAGTGACACAATATTTTTATGTGTAACATACATGTAATATTTTTCGTTAATTTGAAATATCATATTTTACTTTTTTCTAGTGAAGTTTAGCATAATCTACCTATTGGCATATTTTGGGAAGGAACCAGAGAATCTGGAGGAAACACAGGTGAACATGATGAGCACATGAACTCTGCATGGACAATAACTGCTGCTCAGGATTGAACTGTACACCCTGGAGTTGTGAAATTACCCACTCTGCCACTGCGCTACCCTTGCATGAAAACATATGTAGGGAAAAAAACCCCACAGAGACAAGAGAAACAACAGCTGGTATTTTAACAAAAAATTTCTTGAGGGCATAACACACTAGGCTTATCATTTTGATCTGCTCTTGAAAATTAATGGACTTACCCATTTTGTTTATTGAGTGTCAGCTGTGAAAACTAACATCCACAGTTCTATATAGCTCCAGCTATTATTCTCTCCAATAATTAATATAAAGTCTCCTTCTATGAGTGATCATCCCTCATTAGTGATTAGGTCAGTCAGTGGATGGTGACACAAATGGAGTTTGAATGTGAGAAAGTAACGGGGGAAAGGCTTTTGCATATTTTTATATTGATTACATGATCAGCACTTATTGGGCTCTTTTCTGTAATAATTTATTTGGGAAAAAAACGAGACAAGAGGGAACAGAACAGAAAAGCTGGAAATGTTTTTATTCCAAAGATAAATAATTTTACTACTGTAAAATGTTTGGTTGATGTTGGGAATAAGTTTGAAACATTTGTTTTCTAATTCTTGGCATATACTGTATATTAATGATGAATTAAATGCCAATAAAACAACAATAAAATCTAACCGAATGTTATATTAGTTCATGGATTGATGTGAACATTTATGCTATATTAACTTTTCATTACATTATTAGTTAATGACAAGGTATAATTTAGCCTTTTAAACTTCCAGGACCTGTTAATGGGTCCAGACCTTCCCTCCTCATTATTCTAACTACATATCATTTTGGTTTTTACTAAAAAATTAATAATAGTTCTTGAATAATACAGTTTAAGATAAATTAGTGTATGATAAACTGAGAGTTAAATTAACTATAGCCTGAAATCTTGTGTCATACTTCAGGTTAAAAATGAAAATGTGTGCTTCATGTCTTATTACATTAATGGTAGCCGGAGGAGTTACATTTGTACAGAACTGGTAAGTCCTGAAGGTCTGTGTGCAGGCAATATACATTCACTTTCCACTTCAATAGGAACACCTGTGCACCTGCTCATTTAGGCAGTTATCCAATCAGTTATCCAATGGGGAAAAATGTCACCTTAGTGACTATAACAGTGGTATGGTTGTTGGTGCCAAATGTGCTGATTTAATAATTTCAAAAACTACTATGGTGCCAGATGAGCTGGTTTGAACATTTCAGAAACTGCTTATCTTTTGGGATTTCTTTACACAGAACAGTCCCTAGGGTTTACAGAATTATATAAAAAAAGATTGAATAAGTGACACATCTGGGTGAAAACACCCAGTCAGACAAAAATGGCCAGACAGGTAGCAGTTGCCAGGAAATATAAGATAAGAATCTCGGTATGCACAGCACATTTAACCTTGAGGTGGATGCGAGGCTACGAGACCACAAACAGGTTCTTCTCCTGTAAGCCCCAAACAGGAATCAGAGGTATCATGGGCACAATCTTACAGGACAACAGCTGAAGACTGGAAAAAGACCAGATGCTGATCACAGCTTTAATACATGCATACACATAGCACATAGCAGCAAAGAAAAAAAAAAAAGAGCAAATGTAATGTGTATGCTTTACATAGCAACTTGTTAAATTATGAAGCTGGATTTGCTAAGTGACCTATTAAAGTAATCATATTTTTAAAATCTACGATTTAAGGATTCAAATAGCACACTCGTTATTTTCATGTGTACAATAATATTTTGGCTACTTCTTGGAGCAATGGAGCATTTTAGATGTTTCCACAGATGGAATACATTAGGGCCAAATTGAGGTTATTTATAGGATGACTTGTTTTTGGGTCAATGAGGGTTGAAATAAAATCATTTAATTCAAGAGGCCGGTTAAAAGGGCTAATAATGCTAAGAACTAATAATGATTGGCTGAGATTTCTAGCACTTTATCAAAATTAAAGCAGTCATAAATGCCTGTCCTTCATGAAACCCTGGTTCTTTAAAAACCACTAGTCATCAAAGTTTGATTGTTTATAAATAAGGGATTGTCTTCTTCCTCTTTGTTGGAGAATTTTATGTGTTTTACCATTCTTAGCAATGATATAAACTGTATATATTTTTGCTGAAAGTTCTGAGTGGATTTTTCAATAGATACCGATTTCCAAAAGCAGTTCTTGTAACATTGTGCCATTCACTTAAGCAGAAATTAAAAAATGCAACAAGGAGGCTGTCAGAAATGATCTCTGAATGTCTACACAATTTGAAACATTCTTTATCTGCATACCATGATTTAAAATCTAATGGGCTATGTTTTCTAGTAATGTTTCAACCAAGCATTTCCTGGTTATGACTTAACCAATGAAGTGATTGATTCTTTTAAGTATGCACTATAGGCACAATGTTGAGTTTTACACACTACCTCTTTTCATATTTTAAGCGGTTGGCTATTCATACTCTTACCATCTCTGGTGTGGCTCATTATTACCCACAAATATTAAGATCAAGCTGAAGATGATATGATACCTACTCTTAAAGTGGCTATATACTAGTATAAACCGACATTATTATTATTATTGGGGACATCTTAAGTCATCGTTCAAAGACTCAGCAACTTAAGATGTCCCCAATAATAATAATAATAATAATAATAATAATAAAAACTTCCCAACAGTGTTTGACTGATGGTACTTAGTTAGCGACCTAGTAACCCAGTGTTAAGATCGATCTAATGATGGGAAACTTAAGCACTTTTGTAAGTCGCTCTGGATAAGAGCATCTGCCAAATGCCTAAATCTAAATGTAAACCGGTGCATGCAAACTGCAATGTGGTCATGTGGGTACAGAAGGAAGCTTGTTTCATAAACACCATTTCAATAAAATTCTACATTATTCAGTATTTGTACTCTTTTTTTTCATTATTACGTTTCTTTACAGTTAATGCATCTGGATCATGCTTTGTGGCTATTGTTGATGGTTTATGACCTTTGGCTTTTGAGCAAAGCCCAGAAGTGAGTTGCATTATTTCTGGCATTGATCGCACTGCTTAACCCACAGACCACACCAAAACCAGGGAGGTTTTTCATGAAACATTTCTTTCAGTGAAATAGAACTCTAAGGAGACTTGAGCTTTGTCAGAAAAATCAATGCATATTCCAGAAAAAGACTACTGGACTGTGGAGTCCATGTGGCAACACAATGACTATGGGAAATAAATAAGCAGCTTGTAATCCTTCATATGAATTAGCCATTTGCTGTGCTATAATGCTTGCAATCTCATGATATTTAAACATGGAATTATATACATATTTAAGTAGCACAATCTTTTAGTTCAATACGCTGCATACATCAAGCATTATTTAAAAACAGTTTTACTTTGAAAATAAATGAAAGCTATAACAAATTAACTAAAATATCATGTACAGGATGAGCATACTGACCAACCCCAGATGTTCCTGGCAAGAGTTCTGTGGTGTGCTGATGACTCACAGACGTTCATGCTGCTTGAAAAATAGGCAAACTTTGTCAAAATCATGTAGCTGTGTCACAGCAAGGGTTCACTGATGCATGGTGTCAGCTTGCAATTTGCAAAGCAATACAATCCCAATATGCAGTGATATAAGCAAAATATATGTCTATATTGTGCAATTCTAAAATATGAGGTATTTTTGTGCAATCGTAATTGAATTTGCTCTTGTTTTGCTGCATATGCCTTCTGTTACCCAAAGCAGAAGGTTCTACCGTCATAGAGTTTTGAGGCGCATGGCCAAACTGTAGATATTTCAAGGTGCTTACTTGGGCAGCTTAACAACTTGAACAAGTCAGTGGTACAAATTGTTAAGAATTTTTGGACATTAAAAAAGGGCTGCCGTTGTTACATTTACTGCTGACAATTATTCAGTGCTTCATGTGGGTAGGCAACTGTGGAGGAAAAAACAGACATTAAAAATTGGTTCCCTTGGCTGCTTCGTGGGCTGTATGACCGAGGCAGTGACCATGCGACCCAATCTGAGACAGAAATAGACAGGAAGGAGTCAGTGGCATGGCAGTGAGTAATGTAGTTGCAGACAGAACAAAGACACAAATCGGTGTCTAGTGTCTCAGCCAAAATAATTAAAAAAATAACTTTCACTCTTGTCATGCTGAGAAATAACCATTGCCCAGTTACCCTCAGATGAGTGTTAGAATGTGAAGATCGCTCCATTTGCTTGGCTAATATGAAAAAAAAAAAAAAAAAACACCTCATAATTTTTTCAAAGTTTTTCCTTCATTCTGAACTTACAAAAAGCCATCTCAGTTGGAATTTATTTTTCTCTCTGTAAACAACAAACTGAACGCACATTTCTCCCTCAGGCAAAAGAGTTTGTTTCATTATTGATGCCAGAGCAGTGTCTGACCTTTTACATGCTTATAGACACCATCCACTGAGCTTTAATTATTAATATCAGCCCAAATGCAATCTGTACTGAATCTGGAATTGTGAGAGGTCCAGTATTCATTTTGGTTACACTTGCAAAAATATCTCTCATATACTGTACACAAAATGACATTTGAAGTTTGCAATCACGGAAGTATCAGCAGCATGTTTTTCATTGTATGTTCAGATCCTACAGCAGTAGGAGGATTGGAATTCAAGAACAAACCCCAAATGTTCACATAGGATGAGTGGGTTGGAGTAGCATTCTTCAATGACTTTATTTCAAATAGATGCTTTAAACATTTATCTCTAGTGTACAGTATATGCCTTCCAGCATGTGACAGCCACACGGATTAATTTGCTGTACAATATATAGAGTACATGTGAATCAATTATTTATACATAACAATTTCATGTGCTCATCAATCACATTAGATGTTTTCTGTAAATGTTATCCACTCATCTTAATAATAGCAGCTAGTTGCCATACAGTAGCCATCAATATAGCCTGTATCCAGACGCCTACTGTACAAGTCTCTCTGTGTTCCAATCATGTAAATATTGCTCATATTTTCCCAGAGTAGTTCACAGGGCATCTAGTTGAAATTAGAAGTAAATGTTAGCGAGCATTCAGATATGAAAATACAAAGAATGCCTGGTGCTGCACCAGGGGCAAAATGTTACCTTAGGCACCTAATAAACCTTGACTCTTCCCTTCCACAAATATTTATGTTAGAAACTATATCTATGTTAGAAAATTCGAATACATTAAAATGTCGCTAGCATTTCATGTAATCTTGTTTATACTTGTAATAGGCTGAACAATATAAATATTTCAGCTATCTTTTGTCAGAAAGACATTTTTATTCAAAAACACAATAAACAGCAAAGCTATAATTTAAAGGCATTTTGGCTCCAATTTACACAAAGAAACAACGAAAAAGTACAATATAACACAATACTCAAAATGTTCCGCTTTCAAAGTTAATTTATTCAAATTTAACTACTTTCAGTAGAGTATGGCAAAGATTTTCATCCTTTCTTGTGACACTGTCGAGAGCAAATGAGCAAAGAGTTTGTTCTTAATATTAGTAGTAGCAGCAGGAGATCCTGTTTTAGTTCTCTTTCTAATCTTTGCTGTCCTTCTGACATGACTTTTGCTTCTTTGATGACTTGCACTTTTTTTGCACTGGGGAGGCAAAATACATGAATAAATGGTGGGAACCCTGTACATGATTATGTATGGTGATCATGTTGTATTTAAAGTCAATGTGAGTTTACAATGGGATTTTGCAGCAATTGAGCAGGTTCCATATTTTTTTGGTAAATATCATCACAAAATTGGAAAAATGTGGTGTGTTAGGAGAGGAACATTTATGGGCATCATGAAGGTTATAAAAGTTTATCTACAACCTGTGGTAGACTTGCTGCTGATATTTATACTGAAGAAAAATAGTGCTGTCACTTATATACAAGCATATACAAGCATTATTGAAGACAAAAGTTAAGATCAAACTGAATAAAATATAATAGTTTTTAATGTCTTAGTCACTTATGCAAACCAAACCTGGTATGTAAAATAATTCTGGACTTTATCCATATGAAAATAAATGCATGTAAGGTGCCACACATAGCTTGTGTCCATTTCCTTTAGGCAGCAGAAGAAAAACTAGAGAAACCACCATCTTATGTGAGTGAGGTGGCATCATGTGTGATTACAAAGAAATCATGTGTGTTCTGATTGATTTAAATTTTGTATTATCCCCAAACTCCATTGAACACACACCCAGACTTTTTTTTGTTTTGTTTTTACCTTTACAACAGATTAGATGCTACAGAGATTCAATTCAATTCAATTCAATTTTATTTATATAGCGTTTTTTTACAATGGTCATTGTCTCAAAGCAGCTTCACAAAAATGAAAGAAATTATTTTTTTTCAATGTCAATTAAAAAAAAATGATAATAATAATAATACTACTACTAATAATAGATTGTGTATGTGTGAGAAAAATATGTCTAGATAATAATGAGATGAATGAATGATGAATGAAATGTCTCTGATGAGCAAGCCAAGATGAGGTGGATGTAAGAAGAATTAGATGAGGAGTAGTCAGGGCAGATAATGTCAGTGCCCTTGACGTAGATTTTATGTCAGTAGATAACTTAAGAGTTGGCAGGTGAAGGACAAGTGGGATGCAGGCATATGGATCATTTGCAAAGTGTCTACAGCTATTACCTATAAAGCTACAAAAAGATACAATAGGTGTTGCTTAAATACAAAGTCCACATGTAATATGATACTAAAGTTTTACATATTGTGCTAAAGCTTTCTATATTTGTATAATTTTCTCTTATAATTATCTCATATTTCATTTCTTTATTTGGATACTCTATTTTCTTTTTTAAATTTTAGGTCACCAGCAGTTGTTTAATCATTTCACAGCATATAATACTGTGTATGGCTGTGTTTGTGACCAATAAAATTTGAATTTGAATTTAATCGTTTTGGTGAAAATGGTTTCATGCTGTTCTTAGTAACACTTCAAAATACTGAAATAATATTTAAAATATAAAAATACTAAGAAAAACCCAAGTATCAAAGTCTCATGCATTTAGATAATTATAAATATGCATCATTACATTAAAACCTTAGTCATGAAAGATGATCCAATTGCTACGAGAGGCACCAGAGTTAAACTGGTGACATTGTAGAAGTATAGACAATGCCCTCAAATAACCCTGTTGTCCAATTTTACCAGACACAAACCAACAAAGATGGGCAAGGTAACCAGTCCCATATTAGGCAAATACGAACAACATATAATTTCTTTCACCATGCCATAGTTTATTTAGCAGAAATTACAATACATGTGAGCAATACTTTCTTTCACTTATTGAGAGCGACTTTGGTAGTCATATGATGTCCACTTATGTTTGGATTTTCATAGCATTTGCCTAAAGAGTGAAAAGACTATGGTAACAGCTGCGGATTACCCCATTAAAGTAACAATTCATGCATATTTTTAGATGGTTATTATAACACAAGTAGAAGTACCGAACAATCAAAAGTTTAATTCTCTGTTTTCAAAAATGAGATATATCCATTTAGTAGAATGGAGAAACAGAATCATGTCACAAAGGAGGACAATAATAATAAAAAATGATACAAAGGGGAAAAATAATAACAGAAAAACTAAAAGTAATAAAAGCAAGATGCACAGAACCCTTAAAAATTCAACCCCTATGAATACTACATTCAGCCTCCAGACATTTGGGAGAGATTTTCAGATTCTTAACTGGCAGCATAGCATTGCAGGCAAGACATATATGTCTTTCCGCTTGCTTTTACTGTGATATTCAGTGGTCATATGGGAGGATTTGGTCTGTGACATGTTCGATTTTATGCCAAAGTAACCAAAGCACTTTAACTTTGTTCTCATGCAAATTACAGAAATTGTGATTTTACCTGCATAAATAAATACCTATATAACGGGTCATACCAACATTCTCTATGATTTAAATTTTAAGCTGAGATAAAGGTGGTTAAAATTGAAGTAATTTATTCAATCCAGCATGGATTAATGTCTTAACCACTGGCTTATGCTGTTGTCAAGCACATAACGTTTGCTTAGTGTTAAAGAAATGAGCCTTGCTTGGTCCCATCGTAGGCTGCTTCCTGTCTGTCTCCTCTTGTGTTTATATATGGGTTAGCGTGGGGCTCACCCTCGACATGACGGTTTCATTTGCAGGAAGGAAAGCATGGGTTTCGATGGTTTGTAGAAAAATAAAACCCTGACGTGTATTTATTCAAGGCCACAGGTTGATGTGTTGGCTTGGATTTCCTCTCCTGCTCCAGAAGTGCCATAATTATGCAGAACATTACATCCAAACTAAGAAGAAGTAATGGTGTTGATCAGTTTGTTTGCCTGAAGCACACAGTCATCTACACTGGCAGTTACTAGCTTTCGATCATGAAAGCAGGCCACAGGAAATGAATCAACTATTTACTCTGCCACAAGTGGGAGTCAAATGAGGCTTCAGCGGAACTGCGGACAGCTGAATCATAGCCTCAACTAAAACTGTGCCCGATATATGTTGCTGTTTGTTAGAGAGGGCTAATTTGTTTCTTTATTAAACTGCCAGAATGTTTATAACATGCGTTTTTCACGCAAGACACCGATTTTATATATTCACGCATTTGCACATACACACAACCATAATTTTGTTGTTCTTACATACATACAAAGGTAATATTGTATATTATACATCTACCCATGAGTAGATAATAAACATTTAAATAATTAAAGGTTTATACATCTTGTATAGGTGTGCAATATACAGTATGATTGACATTTTATAGCACACATTCACTGTATATAAATATCATCATGCGTACTGCAGATTTCTAATTTGCAAGCCGAATATGTAGGAAAATGTTAATAAATAAATAAATTTTGCAAATTTAAAAAATCTATAAAAATAAAACTTGTCTAACATGTTTTGGGAAAACAATCACTGACTGCGTGATGTGACCTGACACATCACAAAACAGTGATGTGTCTTTTGTTAAACAGTGGTATCTTTTGTAATGGAATTAAGGCGTATATTAATTCCATATTTCCTCTGAATACCAAACCTACTGAAAAACAGGAAACACTGAAGACTTAATTTTTTTTTAAAAAAGCAAGCAAGCAAACAAGCAAAACTTTAATCTTACACTTCTATGACCTATAATTTAGTGTAATTTCTACTTGGAGAATGAATGCTTAGCCCAGCTACAGTTTAAAGGTAAATAATCTGACTTCAATGCTAAATATGAATTCTTGTATGTGGTGTTTTTACCGAATCTGTAAAAGATGGGCAGCGTAGTGTTGATATCCATTTTATATTATTTTGACTGAAAACTATAGGACAAATAGGATGATATGGAGATTTCCATATTCGTTTTAACATTTTAATAATATACTGATAAGATAATGCTATAGCTAAACTAATTAGTTTGCATTAATAAAGCAAAATTGTGTCATCCTTTAGCCCTCAGTTGAAAGTGATTCAGACATCATTTTGGTCTTTATATATAGCATTTAAAACAGTAAGTCAGTAAGTAAGTAAATAAATAAATAAATAAAAATGCTAGTGTTTACTATTATAATATTACCAGAAATCAAAAATAAGGTCATTAAGCTAATTTCTAGACATTTACAGTTGTGAGATTTCCAAAAGTACATGTACTCACCATTACCATGATCATCACAGTAACACTGTATTGGACTCTGAATTATTAATCTTTTTCTGGGGCAGAATGATTACACAGCCTTTAATAAAAGAAAACACCAATAATTTGGAGCACAGGTAATTTCTTTTTGCTTTTGTCTGTGAAATAAACACAGGATAACAAATATGCATACCTGATTAAGAATGTACATACACCCACATAAATTATTAATTCGGTGGTACTGAAAGTCTCAAAATGTGTTTTAGTTTGCCAAGCCCAAGGCCTTTCAACTTCTTGTTAGTGAGTATGTCTGACTACAGATGGTAGCTTTTTCGTGTCTGTGCCAACACACACACACACACACACACACACACACACACACACACACACACACACACACACACACACACACACACACACAAAGTTTGTTTGACAGCGTTTGGACTGACAAACAGAGTAAGCAAAAAAGTCCAAAGAGCTCAGTGCATAGAGAAAGAGGATGTTAGATTGACAGATGTCCGGAAAGTTCTAAACAACAGAGGAGTCCTAGATTGGCTCATACAACTGTATATAAATACAGGTTATGGGAAGGAGTAGCCACTTTAATGTGGTCTGGAAGAAGGCCTAAACTGCCAGCCTCAGCTGAGAAGAAATTGGTTTTGATAGTCAGCAATTAACCAGGAACCACCAAGGTATAGACCTGCCATGAACTGTGCTACTGTCTATAGATAGGAAAGCTTTACATCACTGTGGACTAAAAGGCTGCCAAGAAAGAAGCTCTTGTTTTAAAACTGACACCTTCAAGCTCAAATAAAGTTTGCAGTTGACCTCACTGAAAAAAGTAAGCCTTTTAGAGAAAACTGTGTGCGTGTTTGGAATGGATATTCATTTTTGAAGCCTCAACTCTGTTGAAAACTGTGGGCAAATATCCAAATCAGATTACTGCGAGACGCTTTTTGATGGCTACCAAAAGCATCTGCTAAAGGTGAAATTTGGTAAGGGACATTCAACTAAATATAATGTGTGCTGTAGGTATAATTTTGTATAATATTGATATTAGAAAAACCCTATATAACCCAATATATTTGTGTTTTCTTTTACTCTGCCAGGACAAACAAAAAGTGTTCTTTTTGAATAATAATAAATAAAAAAAATCCTTAAGAGCCTTTAATTAGATAATTACTACAGTGATTAATGTTTCAGTCGGCAACAATTCTTTTAATCCCTACTGATGAAGTGAGTAGCTTCTAATTTCTAAGCAATCATATTAAAATATATACTGTATGCCATAGTTGTGAAAAAGATTCCATGGTATTGTGTCATATTATTGGCCTGCTTCAAGCTAAGAAAGCAACTAAGGAGACCGCTGAAATTACTGTCATTATGTTAAGAACTGTCCAGTGTATTATCAAAACCTATAAGGATGATGCTGAACTTCATAAAAAAAATGCAATCAGTAAAAACTGACATTAACAAATTACAGCTTTAATAGTGAATGTAAGAGCATTTACACATGCACAATGCAACAACAACTCACAGAAGTTTGGCGAAAAAAAAAAAAAAATAAGCAAAGCTAAAAAGAACAAAGGCTCCAGTTTGCTAGGGAGCATAAAGATTGGCCATTGGAAAAATTGTCAGGGTGCAAATGAAAGCATGTGATGTGTTGCACACATTATATAGTACAGTATGTAGTATAGTGTCCATTGTACAAGCCTCTGAATGCTGCATTATAATCTGGGCTTGCTTCATTTGGACGGGTCTAAGATCAGACATGTTATGTGACAATAAAAATGAGGTCAGCTGACAACCTGAATGTATTGAATGTTATCCTTATTGAGTGGTATGACTCTCATCATCAAGGAAAAAATCTGGGCCAAAGAATAATGCAGCTCTAGATGGAAATAAATCTTATGACGTTGCTGAAACAATGCCATGGTGAACAGTCACTGTATGAAACTAAATATTATATACTTTTTTAAACTAACAGTCTGTGAGGAACTCACAATGTCAGAATCGACTTCTTAAATTGTTAACTTGAAACTGACTGCCAAATTTCTATGCCAGCCAGTCTTATCTTCTGATGAATATGTTAACCTGCATTTAATCCCTCATTTCCCAAGAGTACAGCTTAAAAGTTTAGCCAAGAGATTTCTATTGGTTGGAGGTGTGAAGCAGTTGGTGCTCCTTGTGGATAGCATGTAGCACCATTTTGAGGAGATATTGAATATTACCCTGAATGAGGCTACTCAAATTAATATCCTCATTTTTATCTGGACCAATCCTGTGGTATGCATAACGTATTCCACTTTTTGTTTCATGCTTACATACAGTTTTTATTAAATTTGTTTGCCAATGCAGTGCTGTTGTTATTAGTCATCCCATGCTGCAACAAAGGCCTTCAAAGCACCTACAGGGAATATATTGTTACTACTATAGTTGAATTCATTTCTCCTTCAACTAAGTGAATAATAATAATAAAGTGTTTATTAGCTTATTAGCTTCATGTTTAACATACAGTACGTATGATATGTGTTAAGCCACATCAAAATGCTTGTGATATATACTGTAGCACTCCAAAAAAATTGCAGGGCTATTACCTATTATAAAAATGCAATAAACCAATTCAAAGCTTATTAAACACATTTTAGGTCATTTCCTACTCAGTTCAAGCTTTAAATAGTATTGTTGGCTGACAGTATTTCTTTTCTCAGACACCCATTTCAGCATAATGATAATATCATAATTCACATCATTACTCACGTACAGGTAATTCAAAGGGTGAGTAAGCTTACAGCTGTAAATATTCAGTGTAACAACTCACTCTCTACTATAATTACTTTATAATTATTCTAGTTTTATCAGAACATTTTCTTGCTTTTATTGTTTTTTTCACTTGTTTCTGGGCTATAATGGTTCTTTGCCCATATATTACTTTAAAGTGGTTTGTTAGTTAGTTAGTTAGTTAGATAGTTAGTTAATTAGTTTGTTTGTTTGTTTGTTTGTTTGTTTCTTTCTTTCTTTCTTTCTTTCTTTCTTTCTTTCTTTCTTCCTTCCTTTCTCTCATGAGGTGAAGCAGGTTATCTTTGTTTGATTACTGAGAAACTAATCTGTTTTTTCTAGGCTTGGAAAATGCTTTTCAAGGATAAGAAAGAGTACAACACTTCTAAACATAAAGCCAGAAACAGATCTTTCATGGAAATAACTGGCCTTGTTGGTACCATGGAACAGAGAACAAAAACAAATCCACTGTAAATGTTACCATTATGCAAAATTATCTTTGTGGTAAAAAAAGAAATACTACATTTATTTTGGCAACAAAAGGTAATAATTAAGAAATCATCTTATGAATAGAAGTGTTCTTTTAAAGTGCAAGATGTTAACATGTATAAAAGCATACACTCTTTCTTTATATGACCACATCTTTCAGCCATAATCCACAAAATTGGTCAAATCAAAAACAGATAGTATCAAATGAAATTATTCCACAATTAAAATAATTGAAAACGTGTGACATGCTGAACCAAGAAGTAATAGGAACTAGGAAAAAAAAGAATAGGAGCCCAAGAAACAATGAAAAGGCATAGAAAAAAATGCACAACATTCTAAGATGCAGCAGAGTATAAATATGCAAAGTAATTAAGAACTAATACAAACATTTCACACATGATTGGGTACCACACTAAGGGTGAAGACAAGAATGTTACACCAACAAGCACAAAGATAAGCACATGGTGCTTGGTCCCTGCATTGCAAGGGGAAATCCATGACAAGCTAAAATATTTAGCAGCTGTTTACCTGTGGAAAACATTTCATGAGCCAAAGATTTACATTATGAACCTTATTCAATTACTTATGTCCAATTTAAACTTAATGTATAATAAATTTCTTTAGTGCAGCTTTTTCAACTGACAAAACACAGTGAGTCCAAACTGATATTATTATTGGTCGACACATTTTGAGTTAATCAGACATAGATTAAGTTTAAGTTGGCAGTAATACAACAGGTTACTTCCTATAACAATGTATTAATACATATAACTTTGATAATGGTCTATTGGATTTCCATCATTAATCAAACAAACAAACAAAACAAACAAAACCCTTGGCTATGCTCCACAAACCCTGGTTTCAGAACCACGGCTTTACAGAACCGAACCAAAGCAGTCACATGTATGCTGAATCTGCAGTTGCTCTGTAAAATACAGTTCTCTGTATTTTAACCATTTTCTTCTTTCTTTCCTCTATTTCTTAATATCTATTACTATGCCCAGTCAGTTTGGTACTGCCTGTCTATCAAACCATATCTTCAGTATTTTAACCTTCTTTTCTCCTAATCTCAGTAGTTCCTTCCAGTGGGGGACTTGGACATATGGAGCATATTTTATACATCCCCCTGTATATGATTCCTGCTACATGATTGTGGCTGGGTGTGTATGTTTCTCCATCTTGTCTTTTGCACCCTGCTGCTAAAGTGTGTGCAGAACTGTCTCGAGAGCTTTTTTTTTTTTTGCATAGTCTGCACCTTGGGTCTTGGCTGATATGAAGCACGGCTGAGTTGATTAATCTAGTGAAAAGTGCTGGTTCTTTTGCTTCCAATGATTAGTGCTGATATGCTATCCTTAAATCCTGCCTTTCGTCAGTCGCCATGTCTATGTTGTGCATGGGGGGACTTTTGACTTAATACATAAAGGTATCTTTTGGTTAATCAGGCTTTATAAAATGGGTAAACAAACCATTGAATATTGTTGTTTATAAGGTAGCATTATGTAGCTTAATGATTGTTGTCCAATGATGCAAACATGTGATACTATCATAATAAGGTCCCCAAGGTGGTATGTACGTACGGTAGGTCTCTTAGGTGATACAGAGACAAAGAATGCTTTTTGTCATTAAGCAACGTGACAACATTTTTTCCTGCAGCACATTAGCGTTACCAGAATTAGTGTGTACCCTGGTTCTGTGTACCCTGGATCTGTTCATTCTGACAAATTCTAAATATGCCTCTGCTTCTCATTATAAATAAGCAAATTACATTAACAGCACATTTAGTTGCTCTCTCCCTCTCTCTGCACATGACTGTACCAGCCTATAAATATGATGAAGGCTTTATTAGATGAGCCAGTAACTTAGAACTCTTAAAAAAGCATCAATTATGTTGCAAACATGAATGAGTCCAGGTCTCAATCAATGCTCCATCATCTACAAAGCTTTATTTTCTGTCACTGAGTTCAGGATTCGTTTTCCTGCTTTGAAAGAAAATGAAATATCTCACAAGCATACAGTAGTATATATTTCAGGATGGGCTTACTGTCATTTACAACCATTTAGTCACAACCTGTCATTTATGAATACCACATGAGCTTCCATACTTCAGCTTTAAATAATTATTTATTTTATATTTATTTATTTATTTATTTATTTATTAATAATAAAAAAAAAAACTAATCATGTAAAAGAAAATTAGAAGAATCAAAGACAAGAAGAGTTATAGCACATGTTCAATCAGTCCATTGTTTGCATACTTAATTAGACTTATTTTCTCAGTTCAAACATTTAGTAATTTTGGTACATTTTACTTGTCACTCTCCATGAGCACATCATCTGGGTTTGTTGCAACCAAATTACCGATTACCAATTACAGACTACTGACCCAGTTGAAGTAAATAACAAGGCTCCAAGGTTTATTGAAGTGTGTGGGGAGAGAAAGCTAGCTTACTATTTACTGTTGCACAAGGTGCTGAATCGTAATGGTTATAACAAAAAGAATCAGAACACACGGAGAATTGCTGCTTGCTGTCTATGGTGCTTTGTAGCAACTGACTGGTCAGAGACACCTACAATGGACATGTAAGGATCAGAACTGGAGCATGGAGCAATAGAAAAAGGTGGCGCTGTGAAATGAATCACATTTTCTTTCACATAATGTGGAGGGGCAGGTGTGTGTGTGTGTGTGTGTGTGTGATGTTGGCAGACTGAAAAACTAATGCATGTATGTTTATTTTAATATATATTCATTGTTTAAAATGGATTTATAAATAAATAAAAGGGATTAAAAATAATACTAATTTAAGTATTAATTGTTAAAGTGGTCTTTGCTCTTGGTAAATACAATGGAGAGCCTTGATTTTTCATTTCCTTATTTTTAATTTCACAATGGACATGAATTAAATGGATGATACACATATTTACTAAATATACAGATTGTTGATTTAATATTCCTGTTGGTGGGTCATCAGTACAGTGTACATATCCCTTGTCATGGCTATAATATCTGTAAGTCTGTCTTTGCTCAGGCTGGCTAATGTTTGCCTATGAAGCGACAGGACATGGAAAATTACTTCTGCTCAAGGCCGCTCAGGCCTATTATAGGTCTTCATAATATCTCTCTCCTAAACAATAATACACAGGAAGACAGTAATGAGGGCTTAGCTGCATTACTCACCATCTGCTTGCTTCCCTCCGTTCCTCCATCCCACCCTCACTTGATTTCTCACTCTTATCTCATTCAATATTTTCTTCTAAATGTCGACTTTTCACTTTCTGCATCAATTTACTCTACACTTCTACTTCTGTCCATATTTCACATTGTACCTCGAAAAACATGACTGAATCTGTTAATAAGATGTGGTTTGTCATCATTTTATTCTTCTGCTCAGGCTAAGCTCTTCATTAGTCATGGACTTCCACAGGAATAAATAATAAACATATTGGACATTGCTATCTAAATTGTAAGTGCCCTCATGAAGGTGAAAAAAGCAAAGGGTTTCTAATTCTGGCTTTGACATTGCCAATTAAAATCTTTATTATCGGTTTCTCACATGAGATACTGTTTGTGTAATGAGGGGTAAAAATAAGAAGTGACGAAAATTAACCTTCAACAGCACTTAGGTCGTTCTCATTAAAACTGCTTATCTGTGAGAAATGTGCAAATAAGCAACACAGTGCTCTTAGTGTTGTTTTGGTGGATATCTTGAAACGTACATTTGTCTCGATGATTTCTGATAATCACAAATTTTAATAAACAGCTTTTTACAAAATCCTGTAACATTAATTCTACACGCATAAGTTTTACAAACTGGAATGTCTACTTGAGCAAGGATGGGAAAAAGATGGACATTGTAATTACATTTTAATCAGTTTGTTTGAATCAAAGCTGCATCCTGTTTTCATGACCTAGTATACAGTAGGTGAATGTAATTGGATCAATTGCACCTCTTACACATAGCCTCAACCCAGTCATGTCATTGTACACTTGGGTGCAATTGCTGTATTCACACCTGCCTAAACGAACTGCACCAAGTGGGAAAATATGTTACAGTACACTAGAGACTTTACTGGAGAAATACAACTCAATCCGCTTCACAATAATCTTTGAAACTATGTTGAACATCAAACATATATATTGTATTAATACTGTGTAATAACATAATTTATTGTTCCCTATTGTTTCTTTGTCCTTTCGCCCTCTCTTGTTTGCAGTGCTTGGTTCTGCTGAAGCCTTGGGGAGGAGACCCAGGCTCTCAGCAAACCTACATACTGTGTCTGAAATTGCCAAGAGGACCCAAAAATAGCTTCCCTATGGGTTTGCTCTCAGAGGTCCGGTTTCATAGTGCTGCCTGCTACACACCCATGCCATGCCGGAGGAAACATATTGAAATTGCTCCCTTCTAATGTACCTATAAACTGATAATGACAGCCCTTTAAAAGTGTAAATGGAAAATGCAAAAGGATCTTGCCTTCGCTGCAATGCTGATAGAGAACAAAGCAGTACCTTTCAAAAGGAACATTTGCATACAGAAATGAAAGAGGAAAAGTACAGGCAGTGCTGTGTCTAAGTCTCTCTCCTGAATTTTTACTCTCTCTCTCTCTCTCTCTCTCTCTCTCTGTCTCTTTTAGTCAATATCTCTTACACTTTTTTCTATTTTGTCATATTGTATTATATTTGTCACATCATCACCTGCACATATTTCATTAGGTTGGCTAGGCATTAATGAACGCACATTCTAACTACATCTGACCTGTCTTAAACAGTGAATTTCAGGAGACTCACAAGCCTAGAAATATTTTGTATATTATCAGAAGGGATATACTGTAAAAGCTAAATACTGTTCATGTATTGGTTGGGCAAATATTATTTTATACATAATAATATGGATAAGCACTAGTTACAATATTAATATCAAACTGAATGAAGATCTCTTTTTTCCCATCCACAGTGTAAAAAATGTTCGGATTTATAATCACACTGATTGTTTGGTTGCAGATGGTCTGTACCCATGGCTGGAATTAGATATACAGTAGGCAGTGTGGCCTACATGTCAAGCCTTCATGACAACATGAGTTTGGGCATGTTTCAGATTAATAACTTTTTTTATAATAAAAAAACAACAACAATGTGAATTTGAAAAAAACAATGTGAAAAACAATGTGATTCTGAGAGTGTATGAACACTCTCAGAATCACATTTTCACAATTGGAACCCTGGAATATATTTGTTCCTTCAGGGAACATAAAAGTCCATAACCTGGTCATTCAGTGCAAGCGAGTAGTCAGCTTTGTTGTCTCTTTTGTAGATAGTTCCCTGTTAACTGTCATTCTGTTTTGTCCCAGCTAGCCGGCTTATTAGGTCTCCAAGTGAGGTAGTTCGCTTTTTGTTAATTTATGTTGTTAATTTATGTTGTCATGTCAATCTGTTTTGTCTCAGCTAGCCAGCTAATTATGTTTCTTAGTTAGCTAGTTAGTTTCTGTTAATTTATGTTGTTAATTCATGTTCTGTGTAGCACCTTGGTCCTGGAGAAACGTTGTTTTGTTTCAATGTGTACTAAACTGTATATGGTTGAAGTGACAATAAAAGCCTACTTGACTTGACTTGACTTGACTCTTGCATATTCCATTTTGTGTACAAATCATTAGTGAATCTTGGCACTGTCATTCTGGAATATGCCTTTGCCATCAGGAAAGGAAAGAAAAAAAATCTATTGATTTGATTCAACCTGGTCATTCAGTACATTCAGGCCATCAGCTGAAGTCATTTTATTGCCACCTAAAGTTGCTGAATCTAGATCTGACCAAATGAAGCAACCCCAGATCATAACACTGCCTTCTAAGGCTTGTACAGGGGTCACAATGCATGATGGGGGCTACGCTTCATGCGCATAGTTTTTTTTTTACACTGATGCGCCCATCGCTCTGGAGTATGATCAATATAGGCTCATCAAACCAATGTGATTTTCCTATGGTCACAGTTGTTTAATCCCTATCCTCTGGGTTCTTGTTGCATTGTGCGTGTGAAAATGCTTTTACTTCCCCAAGTGTTTGGGTGATCTCCAATTGTTGATGTTTTTCTGACTGTATTTCTTTTATGAAGTTGATGGTTCAGCACTATTTTTCCAGGTGCTGTTGGAATTCGTTGGACAATTCTCAACTTAGTTCCAGAAATTGTGTTAGTTGTTATCTTTGCTTGATGCAGATGAATAAATTGCCCCTGGTGAAATATGTAAATATGAGATATTGCATTGTATTGTTTTAATGTTAAATTTTAAAATGCTTAAATTCACATTTTCTAAAATTCAGTTTGAAAGAAAAATTTCATAGTTTAAATAGTTGTGGCTCTCCAATCATGGAATCAATCAGACAGCATCAAGTTTCACATAATTAATTTGGTCAAACAACAAGAATGGAACAAGATTGATTGACAAGAAACGAGAAATTTGCTGCATTAAGGAAGCAAAAGAAAAGGCTCTTTTTTGTTGGCATGATTCCCATGGGCAGGAGAAGGAGAGAGTAAAGCAGTAGGCTGTTCAGACAAGAATGATTGAAGATGCAATACTTTGAGGTGGCACTTGTTCAAAGTCAAAGCATAAGACCAACAAACCAAACCAGACAGTATTCACCATGTGTCAGCAGTCAGAAAGAGATGTTGAGGCCTGTGTAGAGCTCGTTCAGAGCATTATTTCTCCTAAGAATCGCTAGAGGACACCTATTAACTCGTCAGCTTGCATATTGTCGCACATTCAGCCCTTTAGGGTAATATTGTGTTAAAAAAACAGCATCTATATGCTTAAAATAGATGTCATACTAGGCCTCTGAAACAGAAAAAGCTCTTTTGGGGCAAATGCTGAGAGTCCTGACATAAGTAAAGTGCTTTCATGTGCAACAGTTTCTCCACTCACTCTTCACTGCTCTATACTCAAAAGCATACTTATGTGTGATCATGCTTTAGTGATTGTGTTTGTGGAGTATGCTCAGGTTGATGCTCACACTCATTTAAACACCACAGCTAGAACTCTGAGAACCGCCACATATAATTGTTCTTACATTTTACATTAAAAAGAAAATGTTTACATAATATTGCCCCCAAACATGTTAATTCATCTTTAAACTCTCACATCTGTGCAAAAAAATCTGGTATTGTTTTGAGATATCACATGATTCAATATGTTTTAAAGGGAATGTGTCTTGAATGCGTGAATTGATTCACATAAAAGAAATAGCATAATTTTACCATATAGTCTCTTAATAAATACTTAAATATGTTGAGACATTTAAATTGATAATGATAACAATGTTTTTTTCATGGTGCTGGACTTAATAATTGTGTATTTACTAAATAAAAAAAAAAATAGATATTTCCTTAGCAAATCTTAATCCACAGCTATTCCCAAATGTAATAAGTAAAGAATAGTAATAGTAATCGTAATAAAGTACAGTAAAAATATACCTAATTTATGTTGGATACTCATTAGTATTGTGGTAACAACCCTGTAATGATATGTAATTTGATATTAAACACTTGTTCTTAACAGTAAGGATGAGGGCATTGAATAGCAATGCATTGGTAATGAAAAAGTACTGTAAGTAAGGGCATGATACCTGTAAATGTAGGTAATACAGTGATCCTTATAGTTTTGTCTGCACAGTGAGTTAATAAAAATGAATGCTAAATTAGTAAATTCTTAAGCATTAATTAAGCAATTACATGTAAAAGTTATTACTGTATAAGTAATGTATATATGCTACTACAAGTAGGACCTTGTTGCACAACAGTAGAGTTTTTGACTCTACATCAGAAGGTTGCGTGTTCAAACCACGTCGGGTTGTAAAGCATTTCCTTTTATGGGGCAGTGGTGGTTCAGTGCTCAATTTCTTCAGTACTTGGGCTAATCTCCCAGTGCTTCAATTTCGTTTCTTGGACTAATCCCACTATATACCCCCCCCGGTATAAAAAAAAACAAAAAACAAATAATAATCCCCTTCCCAATTGTGTTTGACTGATGGGAACTTAGTGACCTAGTAACCGATGATGGAAACTTTAAAGCGCTTTTTGTAAGTCGCTCTGGATAAAAGCGTCTGCCAAACGTCTAAATGTAAATGTAAATGTAAATGTCAGTTCGTAATGGCTCTGAGTTTCTAATCAGGAGGTTGGCAGTTCAAGCCCCAACTCCGCCAGGTTGCCACTGGTGGGCCCTTGAATAAGGCCCTTATCTCTGTCTGCTCTAATGATGCCTTATAATGGCTGAGCGAGATATATATATATATATATATATATATATATATATATATATAGACACACTACAGGATGTGGACATATATAAATACAGTATGTCATTGTTTGTGTTTGTGGGTGTATGTTTTTCTCTGGATATAGCTGCTTGTTCTCTTCCAGGAAGTATGGAGGCAAAAAATGCAGACAAGTGGGTGTATGTGGTCAGTGTGGTAAATTGTGGCTTACCCCTGTTTTAGTTGATTATTTTGTAGGCTCATTTTACTTTCCATTGGCTGTAATCTACAGGCTGCTTTCTAAAAGACATTTAAAAAAAATGTGAAGAAGGAATTTACAAAAAGGGCAGTGGCCTGCCACTGAGTTATAACTGGATTTTCAATTTTTGCCTGGCAGCATGCATGGAGTGTGCTCACATTGCTACATGGGGTGTAAAGCTGGGGGGCTGGGGCAAGGTAATTCAAGGCTTAGTAATTCCGAGCTGGCATGTAGGCAGTAGCTTTTTCCCTTAATTACACAGGGGAGCGCCGATTGACATGCATCACCTCTGCATGCTGCTGTTTCTGTCCTATGCTTCGTGCGGCTTCTTACTTTGTGGGGTTAGCTCTGGCTTTGTAGATCCCAGCTGGAGAGTGCAGACTTCCACTCCATCCAAATGTCAGAGCAGCAAGAGGGAAGGCAGCATAAAACTACTAAATGCTTAAGACTAAGTGTAGTCATTGCTAACCTAAAAAAGCCTAAGAAATTATTCCTTAAATGTTCTTAGCTGCAGAAACTACAAATGTCATTGTCTAAAAAAAACTGTGTCACAGAGAGTTCTGTAATGGCATAGAAGAAATAAAGTGCATTACTTATTGTGGCTTGGAAAATAAGGACAATACAATGTGGTAATTGTAACTGATTTAGCAGAATGACAGAATGCACATACATTCTGAGACAACTGATTTCTTTTTAAGACACTGCCACTTATTCAGGCACTATGAGCATGAATGATGTTGCAGGTGATGCTGATATAGCACTTTAAACTTATCTAGAGATTTTCCTCATACCTGCAACAGTCAACTTTAAATTATCCAAATAAATTAAAATGACACACTTGCAGATGCAATTCAGGACAACAGAGGACAGAAGGTACAGTAGTTGTGAGAGGTACTGGCTGTGGTATTTGGTAAGATTTTTTTGTGGTTACATTGAGCTCATCGTCTGAAGCTGGCCGTCATCATACACTGAACCATGGGTGATGAAGGGTTTAATGGGTCTATAACTCATTTAGCCAGCCCCGCAAACCACAGCAGAGATAGAGCCAGTTTCCTCTTTGATAAATGAGCAAATCTCTTTTTTATGGGACTGGGAGGGGAAAGGAGGGTTTCAGTCAAGACCACTGGACATTCATTTTATGCCAGTGCTAGTAGCATCACTAGCCAGAGTCTCCTCTGAAATTGACATCCCATTAGCTTGGATTACAGGAGAAGGATGAGACCCCTGAGTCAAGGTGATGACAATAATGCTTATATTTGATACGGTTATATTGTGGTCTCTTGGAAACATTTATGGCTTAGATGTGAAGCGCCCTGGATTTTAAATTACTGAAAAAACAAACAAACTTTTAGTGAGTATACTTTAAGTATCAAAAACGTCAGGGTTGTATCAGTACTTAAGGTGTTGGGCTCTTCAATGATATTCCAGGCATCATTTGGCGCTGAGCATTCTCCTTCAAAACAATATACCTACCTTCCAAATCAGTCATTTATTCTTTAAGGTCGAAATATATTTGTAATGTAAAATCTGTTTAGTTTGGTATCTTGGCCGCTCAGTCGTTAAATGACCTTCCCTCTGGACTCTGAATGATCCAGCCTTTTCTGCTCCACAGACAATATCAGTGACAATAATTACCTTGAATTTATTTCCTTTTTATTACTACATGGTTTTTAAGGCAGTTCTACTTTTAATGCTTTTAGTCCATTCTGGCACTATACAAACTACTACCATTTTTTCCATTCATTTGACTTCTTTTCTGATTCCTAAATCACTAAGGGACTGCAACTGCTTGCATGTTTTGAAGTCTATATGCAAAAGATTATATGAGAAAGTGTTATTCAGGGTAGAGACCTGCGCGGGACGGATTTTTCAGTCCCGCTCCCGCACGATTCTGTCCCGCTCCCGCCCGCTCCCGCAAAAATATATATTATTTTCTCCCGCTCCCGCCCGCAGTATTCAAGTTT
>JAQMYJ010000008.1:12177614-12190884 GCA_030014305.1 Clarias laeviceps | reverse complement strand
AGGATCAAGAATGAGTTCATCAGAGGGACAACCCATGTTAGATGATTTGGAGATAAAGTCAGAGAGGCCAGATTGAGGTGGTTTGGACATGTTCAGAGGAGATATTTTGAGCATATTGATAGAAGGATGCTGAGGTTGGAACTGCCAGGCAGGAGGTCTAGAGGAAGACCAAAGAGGAGATTTATGGTTGCAGTGAGAGAGGACATGAAGTTAGTTGGGGTGAGAGAAGGGGAAGCTTCGATATGCGCCCGATAACTTTGTAGGTGTGTTTTGTGTAGTTTTTTGTTTTTGGACTCACCTGAACTGAGGTGGCTCATTAGATCCTTTATAAAAAGCTGGGTCGAGCATTAGTTATGTCAAGTGGGCATTTATTTTGTTTTGTTTTGTATTAGTTTGTATTTGTTGTGTATGTCTGTTGTGTTAAGTTGGCTCTAGTTTTGTTATCTTTGTTATGCTAATTTTGCTTTTGTTTTGTGGAGCTGTAATAAGGTAAATGTAATAAGGTAAAATAAGGTAAATGTAATAGTTAGTTTGTCTCTTGTTCTGTGTAAGTACTGTTCTGTTTCCAATGTCTGTGTGCCTCTCAGATATGTTACCTCAGATATGTTTAACCGCTTGTATGGTTAGCCACAAGTAGGTGTAGCCACTTGAGTGTTTAGCCGCTAGAAGGTTTGGCCTCTAGTAGGTTTGGCCTCTAGTATGGATTAGCCTCTTGTGTGCGTTGGGCCTCTTGTGTGTTGATCCTCTGGTATGTTCAGTCACTAACCCATTTAGATACTAACCCGTGTAGTTACTAACTCATTTAGGTCATTATCCATTTAGACAATAACCTGTTTAGATACTAACCCGATTAGATACTAATTTGTTTAGCTACTAACCCGCTCAGTCCCTAGTCTGTCTCGTCTTAGTTTAGTTCAGCTCCAAGTTTGTTTTGTTAAGCTAAAGAGCCTGTGTTAAGCTCTATGCCTGTGTTAGAGTTCTTGGTTTGTTTGAGTTTGTTGTTTGTTTATTTTCTTTATTATTGAATGATTTTTGTAATAAAAAGACTCTTTACGATCATACCTCTACATCTATGCCTGCCCCTTCAAGCCCACAGCAACAATACCATCCATTTCATGACAATATTATTAATCTTTTCATTTTAGTATTGTATATTTTGGTGCATACTAGTACAATGAGCGAATACAGTATATAAAATATACAGTGTGTGTATATAGATATAGATATGTGTGTGTGTGTATGTCAGCTGAAATCCTCATAAGAATTTATGTCAACACTTTTAGGAGTGTGCAAAAGCCCAGGTCATGCAAAAATGCTAACACTAGCCATTTAATAAGATGTGGGTTCAATTCAAAATGGGTCTTCTGTTGTTGCACTTCAGCTACATAACTATTAGAGTGCTAATCTTTTCTAAACTTGACTAACCCAGCAAAGATTTTTGGTCCTCAAAATATTGGTCAAATTAATAACATAAAACAAATGACCACAACTCGATGTTGCAAATATAACTTCAAAACAACCTTTATTACTAGCATTAAGGTATTACTGAAATGCTGATATTGCTGTATTGCTATCAAACATCAAACAGGAGCTGCATAAAATAACTCCTTTAAAAAGTCAACTGCAATTTACCAAGCTATTAAATTGGAAAACAGCCTTAAAAAAAACCAAAAAAAAAACCAAATAAAAAAAAACATTGGCAGTATGATTGTCAACGATTAACGGGGAATTTTTTGATCCTAAGTCACCACAGTCCAATTATTGTTGGACATTGTGCAAGCAGATGTTAAGTGACATAAATGTTGGTATTTTGTCATTTTGTGGTTCAATTTGAAACATCAATTTGTGGTTGGTGGGTTTGGGGTTTTTGGGTGAAAAAGTTTCAACATTATTACAACTATATGAATACGTCATACAACAATATGGTTTCTGCTGGGATGCACCTTTGAGGACGGTGTTCTGAATTTAGATAGATGCCACTCAGAATCTAAAGCAGAATCGAAGCAGTTAGTGTTAGTGGTCCCTTTTAAAATTTGTAATAACTTTAGAGATACTCATACAAATATATGATATCTTGTATTTTAAGGTCATGGCCGATCATATAAGCATTTCACTGCATTTTGTGCTGTGTATGACTGTGTATGTGAGAAATACAATTTGAATTTGATTTGATTAGAATTTTTATATATGCTTTACTCTTACCTTTCAGGAAAAGCCATTATTTTGTTTATTTGCTTCTTGATTACTTGTTATTTAATTTAAAGAATCACTTTACATAAAGTTATACAATTGTGTCTAAATTAAGCAGCAGATACTGTAGTTCTCAAATTTGTTTGGATTAAGCCTAACTAATCTGGGACTATAAAATAGTCTCCCAGTGCAGAAGAGCTGAGCTGACTGCAAAACAATTAGTCAGGAGGAATGTATTGTGCTATATATATAAAATATTCTGATAGAATTTGACTTGTCATTTAGCAATATTGTTGGGATTAATGCTAAATTGAAAATGCTGGCAAACTCATTAAGAAGCTCAGAAATGATCAAAGACAAATTTGTTCTAAATTCTTCATAACTGTGATAACTATTATGTGATCATGTGATTATGTTTATTCTTCTGTTGCTTTGGTATAGAAATGGGGCAGACAGTCTGTTATCATAAATGTTATTTTCTGCAGTGTAAGACACAGAATAATCTTTTACCATATAGGCTACAGATGTACAGATGTTTATTGCCAATGAAGATGTGGGGCATCAGATTCATTTCACTGCTACAATTTTTCATTTTAGCTCATTTATTACACCAGATTCAAATACTTTAATGCCCTGAAGGACTCCTAGCATATGTATGGATGCGGCAGTTCATCTAATGACTATAGTTTCAGGATCAGTATATACAAATTGTTTAACAGCATTGCTTGTGTACAGATTTCTCTTTCTTTTTGTTTATTTGTGCAGATGTCAAAAGCCTAGAAAAGTCCAAAGATGACTAAGTGTCAAAACCAGTAGGAGTAAGATTTCTTTGTAAGGCAAGGATTCTTATTTATGAACCCTGGCCCACATCTTTGAGAAATCTTTTATTACTGCAACTGCATGGCAACACCTGTAGAAAATTAAATTGTCTTTCTCAGTCTAATGTTCAGCATCAGCACATCTTACACACACACACACACACAAATAATAAAAATAAAAATGCACACTGTTTTATTTATAGCTTGGAGATATGACTGATGAAGACATACAGAAAAATTTAACACAAACACTCTCTCGCTCACTCATTCTCTATGCTGCTTATCCTGTACAGGGTTGTGGGAAGCCTGGAGCCTACCCCAGGGCTGACTAGATGACTGGATCAAAACAACTCCAAAACTGCAGCTCTTGTGAGATGTTCCCATGGTGCAGTGGTCAGGATTGAAAAAAAGTAGCTCAAGAAAGAAAAACCAGTGAACCAGTGACAGGTCATGGGTGGCCAAGGCTCACTCATTCACGTGAGGAGCAAAGGCTCGCCTGTGTCCAATCTAATAGAAGAGCTATTATAGTCCAAATTGCTGAAAAGGTTAATGTTGGGTCCCATAGAAATTTGTCAGAACACACAGTGCTGGTCCAGGCAGTGCCCAGCTGGCAGAGGGGCACTCGGCTGGCGAGCATGGGCAGTGACAGAGTTTCAAAGTGCGTTGACGTGGGCAGCGGCATCTGCTGGCCGTTTGATGCAGCTGCAGTGATTACACCAAACCTTGTGCCGTGAGCTCTAGTGCAAGGATTGGCAGTAGGGCTAGTCCGTCGCCTTTGCACCCCAAGCTCAAACTGGTGAGGTGGGAGTGTTCTGACTGGCCGCATTTATGCCGTGAGCTCCATCAGGTTGTCAGTTGTCAGTGCTCATGGTGGCGCACAGGTCACAGATGCTAAGCTTAAGCAGGAGACAGGGTGGCGCTTGGTCCTTTCGCCTTTATCTGGCAAGTTCAAGCAGGCACTCATGAAAGGAGCTAAGACAGGAAGAAGCGTGGTATTGCATGCGTAGGCTGGTGCAACAACATGCATAGTGTATTTAAGCTGGTGCATCAACCATCACCATCATCAACAGGTTCACCTTGTACCATCCCCTGGGACGCTGGGTATCGCCCCACTCATATGCCACTCATGTGTGCAGAAGAGTACTCATTGATGACTTTAGAGCAGCAGAGTGGTTTCTCCTGGGCAGAATCTGTGCAGGCTTTAACACGACTTAACTCCTCCATTTACTGAAGAGCCCAGCTGGCCCCGCCCAGCCATACATTGGCCACCTTGGAATTTGTGCGCTGGATGCCCACCATGAGTCAGGATCTCTCTCATGAGGTTTACTTGCCTTTAAAATTTTGGACTGCTTGAAATAGCTCGCTCCGTCCGCACACCACTCTCACCTTTAGCATTAAGCCCTATTAGGTCTGTGCCGGGTGCTCCCAATGCCTGCATTCTCCACCAGTGTAAGAGCTTTGACTCGGTGGCACCACAGACACACAGACATGAGGTGAGGTCTTATGGGAAAAGAGTACTTTTATTTAGGATAATGGAAAAATGAGAAAGGAACTGAGGAGGCAGGAAAGAAAAGAAGAGAAGGAATGGGAAGTGAAGGTTGCACGTGCAGGTCCAGTCAGTGCCCAGCTGGCAGAGGGGCATTCGTCTGGCTAGTGTGGAGTGGTAGAGTGCATTGATGTGGGCAGCGGCTCCTTCCGGCCCATCGGCCCAACTGCAGCAATCACACCAGCCTTTCTCATCGCTGGATCTCAGACAGACAGCAGATCATGCAATATATAACTATATAGTTTTATACTGTATAAAACAATATAGTTTTAATTTACTTTGGTACTTATTATCTCCCTATTTTACATATAAAACGGACCTTTTAACTACCTTCAAGCATCAACAAACCACATGTTTATCAGTGGTCCCCCATGGCTTATAACATAACAGACAGATAATAAAAGTCTAACGATAGGAGGAGCAGGAGCAGAAAGAAAAAGGAGACATACTGTACTCCACATATTTTTATTAAATATATAATATGGTGTTTGCATATCCAAACTGCATACAGTCCTATTTCACAGAGCATATATCAGATGCTGCCATGGGTTTAGGGATCAAACATTTTGAAAAAAAAATAGTCCAGATTATGATTATGCAATTCCTCCTACAATCTAGAGAAATCTTCATAAACATCTTGATCAAACAGAAGTGGAAGTCGAGCATCTTCTTGTGTATGGGTGATTTGTTCTCTCATTTGCTCGACTGTACTCCACATTAGGAGGAAGAGAGAGAGTTGGTCTGTTGTCTGACTTGATGTGCATGCTCTTATTTGAAAATCAGTTTGCGAGTCAGATGGTGTTAGATGCAGTCATGAATGATGCATGGAATGAATCACACTGGTGGCCTCCAGATAAGAGAAATAAAACATATGAATATGAATAAGGAAGCAATTTTTCCTAGCTCTGCATTAAAAATCCTGCATTTCATGAGATCTCATGAAAATAATGACATACAAAAGCACAGATGCATGGTAAAATCTGTACAGTATGTGAACTTTATTACCCATTTATCCTGAGAACACCATAATACAAATCGTTCGTGGACTAATAAACTCAACTCACAATTTAATGGTCCATTTATATGGCAAGATAAAGAGGGGATTTTATTTATTCATGTATTTATTTATTTACAATCAGCTAAATCATGAAGTCCATGAGCATCCTGTGTTAAGAAGGTGTATTAAATATAGATGAGGATATATATTGTGTCACAGAGATGTGTGAAGCCTGAAGCTTATTTACTATTCGTCTATAATGCTTTAATGCTTCAATATTTGGGTAGATGGCAACCAAATTTGATGGAGAACCATGCAAGTAAGAAGAGGCGTTGGGAAAAGTACTGTATTTGTATATTTTTCCTTGGACAAAAAGAGTAAAGGTATGGGATACCAAGGCTACCTTTACCTAATACCACTGAATATTTGGGAATAGCTTTTACAGTTCTCTGCTTTTTTGTAGCCAGTCTTGATGTGTGCTGTATGTACTGTATACAGTGGTACCTTAGCATAAAAATTTTATCCATTCCATAAATGTCATATTGCAAAATGCATTTTCCCATAGTAAATAATGTAAATGCAGATAATCCATTCCAGCCTCTCATATAATAAAATATAAAATATTACCAATATTACCAATTTCCAAAAATATATATAATTATATTCTTGCATATAAAAATAATAAAAAAATTTAAATGTAAGTGAAGTAAAATATGAAATAAATAGACATTAAACCTCATTTAATCTTAATTTATGATTCCTTTTGGCACCGACTGCTTTTAAAAACGAAACTGAATTTGTCTCAGTTTTATTCATGCTAACATTCTTGGAACCCATGATGCTATGGCTTCACGAAATCTTGAAAAAAAAACCACAAAAAAATATGACGCAAACAAGTTCTGAACGGCTCTCGTACGCAACTTAGCTGGCGTTTGGATTCAGTTCGGTTTGATTGTTTGTTTGCCGAAAATGCTTCACACGCAGATGCAAATTTCTTGCAAAATTATACTTCTTACCATAAAAATTTGTGAGGTGGGCCATTTGTATGCTGAGATACCACTTAGGTACAACAGTAAAAAAAAAAAAAATGGAAAAAATGGCCTTTTCAAAGGCTGAATTTTTTATTTTTTTTGATCATTCAACATTGCTGCTTAAATAAATGAATAAATACAGGTGGCACACTAATGGTTAGCACTGTGGCCTCCCACCTTCAGGGTCAAGTGTTCGATTTCCATCCCTTGTCTGTGTGCATGGAGTTTGCATGTTCTCACCGTGCATGGTGGGTTTCCTCCGGGTATTCCGGTTTCCTCCCACAGTCCAAAGACATGCAGATTAGGCTAATTGGCGTTCCCAAATTGCCTGTAGTGTGCGTGTGTGTGTGTGTGTGTGTGTGTGTGTGGGTGTCCAGTGATGAATTGGCACCCTATCCAGGGTGTACACCACCTCATGTCTAAAGTCTTCTGGGATAGGCTCCAGGCCCCCTGCAACCCTGTATATGATATTTCACATGAAAATGTTTTATTTGGGATATTTACTAATTATCTTTGTCTCTTTGGATTTATCCTATTTTTTGGATAGTTTTAGATTATAGTAAAGTCAACTGAGTTTGTGACAGCTCTCGATATGTTCATGGTGCCTTCTTATAATAATAATAATAATAATAATAATAATAATAATTAGTATACACTGTACAGGGGACAGCTGATAGTTTGTAAAATGTTTAATCGACCTAATAATAGGTCAATAATGATACTGTACATAGACAACAGGAAATTTAGCCAGCTAAGTAAATGAATCCACAATTAAATTACCCACCAATGTTGTAAAATTAAGCAAAATTAAATAAAGAGAGAGCTTGTGTTGTTTAAAAGCTGTGAAAAACTGATGTGGATGATGCTGATAATGAAAGAGAGAGCTAATTTCCTATTGTAAACTAAATTATAATTAATATTGATACTTTTATAATGTAGAATTAATTAAAATTTTGCAGCATGTTGTAGTGGATTTCTAGTTGAAAAGTTTTCATGAAAAGTAGAGTGAGTTAACAGCAGCAAATACGGAACAACTCACTATTAATGCCCATGGCTTATGAATGTGATGTGTATTAATGAGGTTTACAACACCTTTGGCCACCTGGTCTACATAGAGAAGAACAACTTTAGGAAGCGATATAGTTTTTAAAACTATATATAGTAGAAAATACAGAAAATGGATTTCACAGGATGGCACAAAATTAAATGCATTTTTGACCTATGAAACACTTGGAAAAATTTAACAACCAAGGAAAGAAATGAGTAGCATTAGTTTTGGCATTAATAAGGCCCTTGTTTCCCATTATTAACTGGCTATTATGTATACACCTGGGAGTTCAGTGGCTCCTCATCATCTCATCTCATTACAGACTTTCTCTTATCCTCTGGGAATCTTGCCTGGTTTCACACACTACCCTGGGGCAGCACAGGCCTCTGCCTCTCACTGATATTTCTGCTTCAGTGGACAGTTAAATAAACGTCCTGCTGTCCCTTGGCTCAGTGCTCGACCCGGCTCTGAATTCAAGGCTTAATAGGGATTTCAACTGCCTTTTAATTTGGGTCAGATCGATTTAGAAGCAAAGCTGAACATAAAAATTTGACAGCCTTTGGAAAAGCCCATGCCATTACTGTTGGCCACTGTAAGCCTATCAAAGTGCACAATAGGTTGTCAGTGGTGTGGCTCGTCATGGCAACAAACCACGATGAACTGTTGTGTGATTTTGGATAGGCTATCACTGTTTACACTGGTAACAACCTATACTCATAACAACACCATGGGTAGAGTTTGTGGGGGCAGGAAGGGCAGAAGTCACTACTGTATGTTGAATGCAAAATATATACATATATGTAGGAGTGGGAAAACAAAAGTATTATTGCTTTCAATAAATTAAGTTTCTTTATGTATTAATGCAGCATCATTTGTTAATTTCCTGAGGCTTTGCTTTTGGGCTGTAAAGGTGTTAATCATAGCATTGTGCTCTTCTGTGTGGTGCTATTACTCTTGGCCTCTAATGGCTTTAGACAGTGTCTTCGGAATCTGCTCAGCATTTCTGCCACTTTCATGTCTGGAATGTTTATTTAAGATTTTAAAATCTTTACACTTTATAACATGTTGACTGTAGAAATTAATAGACCATTTGCAGTCACGTGACTACTGTGATGTCAATTACAACTGTGGACAGCAGTACCATTAACCAACACTAGTAACCAACACCGGTGCCATTGTTTGGGGCTTAGAGAGGGATTTGGGTGCAGCCTTATGTTAGAGGCAGAGACATTTCAAAAACAATGTGAAATGACAGAAGCCATTCAAAAGAAACAGTTACTTAGGAGACAAAGTGACAGACCACTGATCAAGAGGTCCCCGGTTCGAGCATTGATGCTGTCGGATTGCCACTGTTAGACCCTTGAGCAATGTCCTTCACCCACAAGTGCTTAGATACAATCAGGTGTTGAGCTGGCATCCTGATACCATAAGTAACTGCCACAGAAACTATGTACTTACCTCCAGGGTAAGTTGCCTGATATACTTGGTGGCACATGGACCCTAATCCTATCTTATAACAAAGTGTTGTTTAAGATGAAAGATATGATTTCTTGCTGAAATACCATGACTGGTTTTGTATGTAGGTTTCATCATTGGCAACCAGTAAGTAATGTGCCTTTTACTGTATAGAAGTGGGTGGGACCAGATGCCATAAACTGACATGCAAAAGATCAACACTGTAGGTCCTTATAGGCAAGTTATGGTTCAAGTTAAATATAGTAATACAAATGGCCCCCGAGTGGAGCACAATTCTATTTCGATTCCCAGATAATGCTGTAGCTTCCGGCAGACAGGGGTCTGGAGAAAGCTCATTGGCTCTCTCAGCGGGGAGGGATGGAACGCACTTAGCGCTCTCATATCAACCACGAGTCTTGAGCCAGTCATGGGCGTCTGTGAGCTCACGCAAGCGGAAGGAGCGGATAGCGCTGTCCGCTGCCCCCAATGGTGCGTGAGCAAGCAGCCGAAAAGATTGGCTGGCATCATGTGGTTCGGAGTAAATCCAGCCATCTCTGACTGATAGTAGTAGCCTTAATGTGGGAGCCCGTAAGTGACAGGTGGGAATTGTATACAACTAAATTAGGGGGGAAAAAAGTAATTAAATAAAATAAAAACGGGTTCAAATTCAATATTTTGTTTTGCAGTTACAAACCCTTTTCAGTGAGTGTAAAAAAAAAAAAAGAACTTCTGTCATGAAACAACAATTCTAAGGATCGGTAAAATATGCCCCCATTGCTGCTTTGTATCATTAGAGAAGTCTATCTGCTTGATTAGAAGTGTCTATGAACTGATGAGCTGTGTATATGAAATGTAGGCTAGGACTGCGTGACACAATGGTTCTTTAGTGTGCCTAGACTATCAAGCCTGACTCCAAACCTTTGGCATACTGCTTTTTTGAGTGGGCTTGATTGTTGTTTGGTAAATTCGTAGATGTCAAATTTGACGTCTTCCAGAATATATTTATAATGTGTCACCTACTGTAACATAAAATCTTGATATGCCCAAATGTATTTTTGCTCCTAGAATGGTTTATGTTCATTGTGGTTTGTGGTTTGTCCCTGTTGATGTTTTTAAAGGTATTCATTCTTTTAAACAAACAAAAAGTTTGTCCCTAGGGATTGTCAAAAATCAGAATCAGGTCCTGTTTATTTACTCAGAAAGTGATTGGTTGTTTTATTCTCAAAAGGACAATTGCTTCTATACAGTATGTTGTCATCATGTTCTTCATAGAATGAATCTTTAATAATAACAATGTGACCAGAGAAATTGCCCATTTGGCAGACATATTTGCTTGTGGAGAATTTTTTGTTGGTTTTGTTTACTTCAACCTGCATGGATTTTTTTTTTCACTTAACAAAAGGGGTGAGGTGAAATATCAGCCATTGAAAGAGTATAAAAAAGATGGCTGTCATGATTGGGAGGTGAAGGTGTATGCAAGTGCAGATCCTTTATTAACGCAAGTGCAAACACAAGCAAAAATATCTGAAATAAAGTAATCAGGAGCAAGAACTACAGACATAAGGCAAAACATTGTGCAACACATGACAACAAACAACAACAGGAATTAAAATATCTGAGGTAATTAAGGTAAGATGAGATGCAGGTTAGAATGATTAGGCCTTGTGACCTGCTGGGGATAATAGGTAGTTTTGGTACTACCATGACAATGCCACCCTCAAGAATGACAGTTCTTTTGATAATTGCATGGGAATTCACTTTTGAAGTACAAATCATATCCTTTATGAATATAACACCAGCATAGTGGCTTCTTTTCTTACCTGTCTATAGCTCTTTATTGTTTTTACCATTCATTGTGTCACTTTGTATCAGCCTGTATGTCACTGATAGAAAGGGATCTAAGTGTCACTTGGGCTATTTGTTAGTGAATGCATGTAAAGTGAATGGTGTGTGCCAGATTGGAGGCATGGATGCAGCAACGCCTTTTACTGGCTGTATTGATGGGATAGAACAAGAGTGATGGAGGTCTTGCCTCTGTGCTGTGGAGATATGTCTCGCTCAAGTTCTGAATGCACACAGCCCTGTGCTCAAGCACTGATAGAGCTTCTCTGATGAACCTATTCAATCCTTTAAAGGATGCCTCAGTCCACCCCCACTCCAAAGGTGGATTAGATTGCCTTGAGATACTTTGATAATCATGTCGTGAGCAGCAATGCTGTGTTTTTGATGTGCAGTGCCCATTATTCCTGAGTGCTGATAGGAACTTAATTAGAACTGTAATAGATCTGCTCCATACCAGACAAGGCTAATTAAAGCTGACTGGTACATTGGGATAATTGGGTTTTCAGCTTATGCTTAATGAAATCCCTACCCTCCCTTTTGGAAGCCTTAGACCTGTGGGTCTGAAGAGTTGACCAGTTACAATGTCTTTAGGTGTGTGGCATAAATGATTCCCCTTCCTGATGTCCTGTGGATTTTTATAGAAGCAGCTAATTTGGACTAAACTGTTTGTGGTCTTTTTGGAGCTCCTATTGCTCTTATATTGCCAAACAATAAAATCGATTATGGTGTATAATTGCATGGACTTTTAGGAAAGAGGTAACAATTATGCAATGTCTTGTGTTTGGGCAACGGCAAGTTGTAGGCAGTATGTGTTACAAATAACAAACTTTGAAAGAAAAATGTCAAGTGTGTCCCATAGTGTTTAGTAGTTTTTAGACCTTTATAAACTGCCTACTTTCCCAGGAAGTGGTCATTTCACCGACACTGTAACCAGCCTTTTAGATGGGAAGCTAGAGAACTCTTTCAATCCACTGACTAGTTTGTTCTACAGAAACAATTTGTCACAGTGTTCAAATGATCCCGTTTAAAAGGTTCTGTGCACTGTGAATACAGAGAGCCAATCATTCTGAAGATTCTCCAAAAGTGTCCATCCTATGCCACTAGCCTAATGGTGACTTTTTTTTATTCCAGTAGGATTCCAGTGTACTCCAGTGGATTTGAGCAATTAGTACTAGGAAGTGGTGATTATATCCCCTTCCCAATAATGTTAAATAAATAAATAAACAAATGAATAAATAAAGTTGGCTGACGTGCATGCTTTGCTAACCACACAGACTAATTGTGACATTTTTTTTACAATTATACATTTTAAATGTTTAAAAGTTAAACATTTGATTGTTTATCAGCGCCAACCATGTTACTGCAGTTCATGGGCTATAGGCATAGTTCTTTTGTGGTTGGGATTATGCATTCTGCTCCATTACTGCTCTATAACTGTATCATTAACAAAGCTAAAGTGAAGGTTAAGTGTTGTCGTTTTACCTCATTTCACATTATAGAACACGTTATTATTTGCCTATATGCCAATATATAAACATATATAAGCTTTTTTTCAGTGTAAAGTGATTTGGCTTGGTTTATTGTTTTCATCTTGAATGGTTAACTATATAACCCATGCTTTCACATTTACATTGTGACAGAAGGTTCATTTTAAAATGAAATTGTTTTATGTTCTATTAGAGGGTTAATTATTTTGGCTTCCTGCATGATGACAGCTCAAGGCTAGCAACATCAGGGGATAGAAAGCCTTCATGTGCACTGTGAATTGGCTTGGTTCCCGACACTGGGACACATTAACCTTTACTGTCTTTGGTTTTTGAAAGCCAAAACTTAGTTTTACCTTTTACCTTTTTTACTCTTATTTTCCCAAACATACACACATTATTTTGCTTCTGTTTATATTATTTTTCCCTTTAACCATTCATCAGTTGATTTATTCTCTAATTATTGACATTTCTATCTGTTAATTCATCTTTGTATTTATTGTAAAGATTGTGATGAATCTGCGTTCATGTATTTTTAAAAAATATTTCATTCATTTATTAATTATTTTAGGTGTTCTTTCTGTAATGGATTGGCACCCTGTCCAGGGTGTACCCCGCCTCGTGCCCTAAGCCTCCTGGGATTGGCTCAAGGCCCCCTGCGACCCTGAATTCAGAATAAAGCGGTATAGACGATGAGTGAGTGTGAGTGAGTTTTTTCTGTATTTATTTTCTGTAATTATTTAATTATTTCGGTAGATATGTGAAGGTGATTAATTTATCTTAGTTTCAAGTTTCAAGTTTTATTGTCATATACAGATAACAATGAGGCATCATTACCGTAATGAAATTCTTAGACCCG
>JAQMYJ010000008.1:12165867-12175867 GCA_030014305.1 Clarias laeviceps | reverse complement strand
TTTGAGCATGCTAAGACCGCTAACAACCTGTGTGCTTTTTGAGCATGTTGACCTCCAAAAATCCATTGCTTCCTGGGTGCACTTCACAAACTGTGTAGTTTTTGAGCACGCTAGGACCTCTAAAAAGCTGTGCTCAGGAAGTCCTGAGCCATTTTTCGGCATAAGTTTAAGGCATTGTTATGGCTGGACATGTCTTTCTGGTGTGCCTGGGCAGCGATGGCAATTTTGCATCCTCAATGATTTTGAGACCATACTGTATGGGCTGGGTTTGGTGGCGATCATAATACAAGCTTGAAATTAGTGTCAAAATCAAGAAGAATTTGCTATCGAAATCCTCAACAACATGTTCATTTAAAGATATCTATATTTTTGTTAAATTAAAATTTAAGCAATACTAATGTTGTCTCTGTTCCTTGAAATTTGTAAGATTCAATTGTTTATTGTATAATTTCTTGCTGCCTTGAAAGTTCGAGCGATTAACTAAACCAGAGGGCCAGCGTCACTGCATGTCAGAGATAGCACTGATGCTTCTCCATTTCCTTTAAGGGTTCTATCTGGTTAGCCAATGAAAAATCAATGGAAAAAAAATCACTGCTGTTTTGTAATGGATAAACCATCCAATTAATTGCCACATTATTTGTATATGTGCAAAATATTACATATGCTCACTTCAAAGTTACTTTAAGTTAGTTTAAGGATCTGTATATTTCTTTATAATGGTTTATGAAAATAAAAAGACCATTCCTATGTTTTATCTTTCGTCCATGAACCCAATTGAATAAGATGCTACCTGGTGCATTATAACATTCTGACAGGTGATGTCCATTTACAGTAGGTAGCAGACTACTGTGGTTCTGACAAACAGATCTCACTGACAAGCACTGCTAGAAGGTATAAAACTAAAAAAATTATGTCAGTGGATTAGTCAGCTATTGTACCCTAAGAAAGGACTAAAATAAGCTAAGCATGCTCAAGCTTTCTGACATGCTAATGTCAGAAAAGTGCCAACAATAATGGAGCATTCAGTCTGTGAATTACAAGTGCAGATTAGTTCCCATGTGACTTACCATGTGGTCAGTTGGTCTCTGGGCCAGTTCGGTGAAATTTGTGCAAAGAAAAATATGACCAAATATGCTTATTTTCTTTTACTTTTCTTTTAGAACGTTTCGAATGGCTACATTTAAAAGCTAAATGGGGGAAAAAATCGCAAAAGAAGTTTTCTGAGAAAATTCTAACTTCCAAATGTCCTCTAAAAATATACTTAAGAGTTAATGAATTCAATCATGGCTGTCTTTCATAAAGCAATCATTCTACAATGCTAACATTATCCTTTTATAGGGGGAAATGTGAGCCTTTCTCGGTTGATGTGCTTTGATTTGCATAAACTGTGCCGAAGTTTTCATTGAAGGGGAGTGAATGACTCTATGAAGCCTGCTTTCCCACTGAGATCTCTAATAAGTTACTGCTATGCTACTAAAAAGAACATATTAACTGATAGCAGACTCAGCATGGCCTCACACAAATGGACAAAAAGTGGAAGCTCGGTGATAGTGTTATTTATTTTAAACGGATTTCATTTTTTAATTGTGGCACAAAGGATCTAGTTACATGGATTTGACTTGAAAGTCTGTTGTCCTGTGATAAACAACTTCAGATATGTTTGTGGATTCTGTCGAGATCAAGACTCCTTTTTAAAACTTTGATTAAGAAATGGAAGTATTGGTAATTAGCTGGTTCTTTGAGTGCGTTTCTTTGTAGTTTTTTTTTTATCATTCAAACAGAGAAACAGACACACAGAATAATATAATTCATTTGTTATGATACTGAACTATCATTTCTGTTCATTGTAGTGGCAGCCCTGGATTCATTTTATTATGGGGCTGTCATGAGGCAGGGGTGGCTACATTAGCAGGAATTGCTTTATTAAAAAAAAAAAGCAAACAAAAATTTTTTTATTTTACAGTGTAATCAGCAAACAGGTACATCAGGGCAAGACTAGAACAAAAAAGTTAACACTAAAAGCCAGACTGAAAACCAGATAGGCTCAGAGTAAAAGACTTGGTACATCAGCTGAGTAAACAACACTGAGCAATATTTTGCGTGAAGGATCAAAGTCTGTGTGGAAGATTTAGACCAGGTGATTTGAGTTAGTAACTAGGAGACCTTAAACATAACAGTGAATATGTTTATTTGGAGTTGTACACTGTGGAGGCTATGTTTGTGAGCCACAATTTGCAGGGGAGTTGACATGACAATGGCCAGCTGTTTGATTTTAGATGCTAATCAATATGTAAATACCATTATAGCTTTAAAAACATTACAAATATTTTTTAATACTGATAAAATATTATTTCTTTGGGAAATCACATATACAATAATAAACTGAAGCAAGCAGTGACCCTGGATATATCTCTATTCATCTGAGATATATCGCATTACCGGTGTCAGAAATGAACTGGGTAATATACTGTAACTACATATTTGAAGGCAAATGGGAGAATAAAGCTCTTTGAATAAAAAAAAAAATGTTGTAAAAAGTGTCACTATTTATACATAAAGTTAATTAGAGACATTATCCTGGACATCCATGAGTAGCATTTATTGGCGGTATTTGAAGTTTTTTCAAGAGATACATATGATAAAAAAAAAAAGAAACTGAAAACTTTCATTTTGAAAACATTTTGTTTATTTTTTTATTTATTTATTTATTTTACAACTACTATATATTAAGAATTAAGCATTTCACTGCATATCGTACTATGTATGTGACAAAATTTTATTTGTCACATACACATACACAGTGTATATATATATATACAGTATGAACATTCTCTCTCTCTCTCTCTCTCTCTCTCTCTCTCTCTCTGTCTCTCACTTCTCTCTCCCCACACACACACATAAATAATGTAATAGTTATTTTCATACTCACTTTCTGAACTATTGTAGTTTTACTGTATTAGTTATTGTATTAAAATCTTTGTTATTTTAAAGTAAGTACCTTAATTACTTCCTGCGGTATTTGTAATACAGTACCGCAAGAAGTACCTCTTCTTTTATTTAAACTAGATTTTTACTACTTTCTCAAAAATAAAGAACTTAACAAAAATATCTGGAATGTTGAGGTACAAAACTCCACACAATTGATCACAACTTCATCCATATGAAAATGTAAAAGCATGCTGTGAAAGCATGGCAAACCAGCTGTCAGACATATTACCTTAGCCGCAAAGCCATGTTGGCCATTAAGGAGCCTGAAAAAAGTTACCAAAGGGTATGTTACACTCTGAGAACAAACAGACAGTGTGCCTGCAGTGGATGCTCTAACAAGCCAAAAAGGCAGTTTTTCCTGGCCACACATCAACACTGAAAACTAACAGTTTCCAAATATCTTCCATAAGGTCTATTTTTTAGTGCTCCAAAATGGTGTTTGTGTGTGAATGAAAGGCCAAAATGAAAGGCAAAAAAATATGCACATGTATGGACAAGACCTTAGCTGTATAGTAGAGTGAGTCATACCTCAACATTTAGCTGTGTACTAGGATGAGTAGTACCTTGATAGTTTGTGCATGTTTGTCATACCTCCTCTGAATTTAGGTTGTTCCTAGAATGAGTAGTAGCTTGAAATTAATGATACTTGAATGATATTAACATATCTTGCCAATTAGTTGCGCGCTAATGTGAGTATAATTTAATCAGGATTCATACATCTTCTGGACCGCTTATCATGTGTACTGGCCATAGGTCCAGGGAACTTAGGGCACACCAGGCAGGCACCTTGGACAGAATGCCTATCCATTGCAAGGCACACACACACACACACACACACACACACACACACATTACTGTTTTAATATTTAGCTCTATACTAGAATAAGTAGTGGAATCCATCCACAAATATCAAAATAAAGAGAACCCTGACATTTGTATTAAAATGAGAACCATGACTTATTATGTGTGTTAAGTACTACTTTGAAATTTAGCTCAGGAATAGAATAGGTACTGTAGTACCTCCAGATTTAACTAGCATGAATAATACCTAGACATTCAGTGCTGTACTAGAATGAGAACTCACTCACTCATTCATCGTCTATACCGCTTTATCCTGTATTCAGGGTAACCGGGGCCTGGAGCCTATCCCAGGAGACTTGGACGGGGTACACCCTGGACAGGGTGCCAATCCATCGCAGTAGAATGAGAACTAACTTAACATTTACTGTGTTGCTGCACTAGTATGAGTAGTTTCTAAACTAGTACTAGGTGTATTGCCTAACATTTAATGCTGTACTAGAAGGTTGTTGGTTATTTGTGAGGATGCATCATTGCTTTGTGATGCATAAACTGATATCTGCAATAGAAGAAGAAGATCTTTTTTTTTTGTTGTCATTTTTGTTTTTATCCAATATGCCTCGTCATAGAGATCAAGGGCAGGGAATTGTGGTTTACCAAGCCTTAATATCAGCAGTGGAATAGAGGATGAGAATGGACAGAAAGCTGATGGATGCTCTCCAGACTCTTTTAGACCTTTTGATGCTGTGCGTATTTGTTAATTTTAGAGAAAAGCCTGGACTTCTTCTTCTTAAGATTTCCTCATGGGATCTGTCTATAATTTTAAAACCTAAGGGGTTTAAAAAATAAGACACTTTTAGCTCTCTCATTAGATTGGCTTAGAGGAAACAAAATATATATTTGGTTGTTTTCACACCTATAATTTGAACTTGAGATCCCAGGAATCCATTTAGACGTTCCTTCACTGTCAACTAATGAGATCTATCACTGTCAACTAACTCAGATCTATTTGCCTTTAAAGAAAAAACACACTAAAATGCCATCAAATCCTTTATATCTTGTTTAGATGATATTAAAGCATAAAGGGCTCTAAATATTCTCAAATTAAATGAAAATAAAACTGAGATTGTGGCCTTAGCGAATTACTGTAAACCATTTGTACGGAATTTAGGCGTAATATTTTATAATGATTTTAAATTTGATAAACAAATAAACTCAGTGGTTTAATATAATTCCATCCAACCGAGAAAGTAATTCACGCTTTCATTTCATCTTAACTTGAGTACTGTAATCCGTTATATACAGGAATCAGTCAGTCATCGCTCTCTCGTCTACAGTTTGTTCAAAATTCTGTTGCCTGACTTTTAACTGGTATATGCAAAAGTGATCACATCACTCCGGTATTAAAGTCACTTCACTGGCTTCCGGTTCGCTACAGGATTGATTAAAAAAAATTATTACTTGTTTTTAAATCACTGAATGGTTTTACACCTCTGTACATCTCTGAGCTTTTACAACCGCATACAATATCAGATCTTCAGACCAGTTACCCCTCTCTGTCCCAAGGTCTAGATTAAAGCTCAGAGGTGACCGAGCGCTTGCTTTCGCTGCGCCTAAATTATGGAATGGTTTACCATTTAATATTAGAGCAGCACCTACATTAGAAACTTTTAAATCCAGACTGAAAGCTCACTTCTTTTAAATGGCTTTTACACCTGGCTGAGACATTTGATCCCTTTTATTCTTTTTAATTATTTATTTTACTTTTTAGTTAGTTACTTTTTAATTGATTACTTATTGAAATTAAATTATTTATGCATGATTTCATTTGATTACTGTTTTTATTAACTGGCACTAAATGATTTTTATTTACTTTTTACATAGTTAAATTTAATTTGATTTGCTTTATATGCTGTTTAATTCTGGTCATTTTACTCCTATCATTGTACAGCACTTTGGTCAACTTCGGTTGTTTTTAAATGTGCTATAAATAAATTTGACTTGACTTGACTAATGAACCCTGGTGAAGCCTTTGTGTGTGGGTATTTGTGTATCTCTGGCAGCTTCTCATTAGAATTTAGTAGTTTGCTCTACTTGTATTAACCAGGTTCTGAGACTGCCAAATTATGCTTCCCATTGCAGTGATTTTCTGCCATAATCAACCACCCATGAAGTTTATAGGAGATAGTTTTCTCCTGTCTTTTATTCCCACTCGTAAATCCTCCCCCAAAAATGTGCCTATATTTGGCTGACTGTGACATATGTTACTCTTTTCCTCATTATCATTCTTTATGGGGCATTGCAGTCACTTCTTTATGACCCCCTTCTCTTATTCTGAAATGAATAAAAAGTTTGAAGTCTGCGCCTTTTCAAGGATCCTCATATCGCTATGAAATAGTGAAGTAAAGATAGGAGCCATAAATATGCTTTGAGTACACTCTTATTTAAGGTTAAATTAATTTCATTTTTCTCCAAATGCGCATCCACGATAAATGACTGCTGAGATGTAAAGGCAAGCTCAGAGGAACAGTCCAGTGTCTATATTTTATTAGACTATTTAGCAAATAGAAAGCATAAGGCGTGTACAGTGTGTGGAAAAAGTCTTTCACTTTGGGTTTGATTTGCCTACAGGGGAGGTTTTCATTACAAGCTAAAGGTAAAAAAGAAAAGGTTGACATTGCTAGGGGATGTTATAGATTGGAGTGTAAGCAGTCTATGAAAGCAGAGTTGTGTGCCAAGAACATGCAAAATGAAGTCCCACAAGAATAGACCTGACAGACGATACTAGCAAAGCTATCAGGACATATTTTAGTGAAGGACGCTGGGGAAATGGGTCTACAAAACAAACAGCTGTGTCTAGTTGAAGGGAAAACATACTGTGTCTTCCAGAAATCAGCCCCATATGCAAATGTAATATTGACCAAATGACCTGTTCTTTCTTACGTTAGAGCAGTGTTTCTAATGCAGTAATGCTTTGCAGAGGAAAGAAAGACAGATCAGGGGAGGAAAAGAAATCTACCTGTTCAATGTGAGCTGGCACGCTGTGATTCAGCAAAGCTATGGGTTTGGCAAGTATTGATTGGAGCACATTAAGTGGTATCTGCTAGAAGATTACAAGCACACTTTTCAGCTGGGAGGCATTGGCATTTGGATAAAAGAACTTGACTCTCTCCATCAAATTCCGTTTATGTGGCTAATTTTATTGACAGAGACCCTGTGAGCACTTCTGTCAATCCATTACTGGTATTGTGCTTCAAGTTCCACATTTGTTTTTTCACGAGTCATCTTATAAAGTTACTATCACTACAAACCTAAGAGTATAAAACAGACAAAGCACAAACTATGATTGAGTGTAAATGATTCCATTCTACACCTACTGTAAATATGTTAAAGTTATTATAATAAACGTTTCACCTATCAAAAGCTCATGTTGCAAATAGTCAACATACTGTAATTGGATAGAAAATCAGTAAATTCTAACAACATTACCTGTGAAGTTCGTAAATCCATATTAAAGACATTTAAAGTAGAACAGGTTGGGATGGTCTCATCACCAACAGTTGATTGATTTTTGTCTCTAATCATCCAACTCATTTACCAAGAACATGGACGCTAGAGTTTTTTCTCCTAGTGTTCCTAAAAATGGCACATTGAAGATCAACCCCATTAGTTTCACTCATTAGTCAAGTTCAGTTTGTAAATTGCATTTCATAGGTCAGTGAACAGTATCGACATGAGCGTGGCACCAGAAGCTAAAGAAGATTTAGTAAACTAAATAAAAAGTTGAAATAAAATCCCAGACTTGGTTTTGATGCCAAACAAGAACGTTTCATAGACCCAGAAAGACACTTCAACAACTAGATTTTATAAGCAAATTCATCTTGAGGGAGGAAACTTTTTGTATTTTGTCATGTACATGAATTCCAGACTTCAGGCAGTTGTTGACTGCAAAGGATTTTTATCCATGTATCAAAGGCAATCCTGATCTTGGCAATTTTGATAGTTAGAACCATTATTTATGAGTCCTCCAAATAGGGGAATGCATATAAAATGGCTATAATTCTTGAATGGTTAATGCCACATTTTGCCAAACCCTTATATTAAAGCTGAAACCTTGACTTTGTTCACATCATGAGTGTTTCATTTCAAATTCAATGTGATGGTGTACAGAGACCAAATGCCAAAACCTATCTATATCTATATCTATCTGTATATCTATATCTATGATGATTGGGCTTAAATTTACATCAATGAAAAAAATGCTTGTAAAAAGATGAATAAGAAAGTCACAAGATTCTTTTATGCACTACAGCAGGCCACTGAATATTACACATACACGGTAACCCTTTGTTTCAATACAACAGCCCACATACCTCAAATATAAAAGTAAGCTTAAATTACTGCAATATGATACTAATAGTGTAAGAAAAATGTAATACAAAAGACAATAAAACTGGAATGCAACTACACATGTTTTAATGCTATCGTAAACCTAACATTGCCATTCACACATTATTAATTAAATTCTGTATCTTGCATGAAACCTGACAATAGTTTTGCGGTTGTACTGAGTATATGAAACAAAAGTCGAACAAATGGGAAAACTATTTGATCACTGTACTGAACACTTTTTCCACTTTATTAGCTCTTTTCAGTCTTGAGAGAAAACTGAAATGGCTTGCAGTCTATAGTTTCTCCTTCTTTAGAAATTGAATCCAGGAGGCGCAGGCACTCATATTGATTTTGTTGCCTGATATTCCACCAGACACAAGTTTTTCTCCAGTCTCAGAGAAAAAAAGCAAAAAAAAAAAAAAATAGATGAGACTCTTCACAATTTGACACACTCTCACGTCCTTGATATTGATGTTCTAAGACCCGAAGTGGATCCAGAATAACGGTAAATAAAGATTGACATGTAAATGAGTAGAACTTGATTTTGGCAAGAAAACCCACTAGCTGTCATATTTACTTTGTTTTATTATTTGAGTCAGTTTTATTTTTGGCTCATACACCGCTTGTGGCACATTTTTTTTTCTTTCTGACATGGTGGGTTTTTCACATACAGCCCGCCTCATAACAGAATACTATATTCTCCCAATTTAACAGCATTATTTGGACAGTATTTTACTGGAGACTTTGAGACTTAATAAAAATCAATTCACTTGCTGAGGGTTTACTGAACTTAAACCCTTTGACTTTTCTTATGAGTCTATGAGGCAATTTCTTATGGGCTGTGTGCATGGCCATACAAAAATACATTAATTAATTAGTTTTGGGGGCATTTAAAACTCACACTGACTTAAAAAAGAAAATGGAAAAAAACCCAACTCTTTCAGATTTATTAAGCTTCTGAAGACTTAAAATACCCAAACAAGTTTGAGCCTCAAGCTTGAAACAGAAACTGAATGTCTAATGAAAATTATTTGTGATACTATTTAATTTTGCAAAGGGGCTTTGGGAGAAATTGGGCCTTTTCTTAACAGTGTGTTCTTAAAGTGAGAAATTAAGCCCCATTTTGGAAAGCTAAAGAAAGACACTAGGGATTGTTGGCATGTTTGCTCCCAATGTGTATTGTGTATTTTTATCTACTGTAGGTGGAGATCTTTTTATCTGTCTTTCTCTGTCTTCCATGTACCCAGACTAACAACTTTTTTTCCTGTATGCTCAATGTAACAAAATATGTCTATTACAGAATTCAGCTTTAATTTTCCCCACGTTTCATCCTTATGAATTGCCTAGTTAAAGATCCTTGCGTGTTTATTTTATTATTTTTTATGTTTTACACTGAGCACCGCGGCTTTCAGTAAATTTTGCAGGAGCATTGTTGCATACCATCTCCCTATTTAATCATTGGAGCTCATTACATGATGGTGAAGGTTTTAGTTCAGATATAATTAGCATTTAATTTATACCTTAATTTAACATTCATCTTCATTAAAAAACACACCACTTACATACACCACTTCAGCACAGAAAAATAAATCCATGCAATCCAATATATAGATATACATATAAATGATATATTATTAAAAATGAAAAGTTTGTTAATAATAATAATAATGGGGCCTCCGAGTGGCGCAGTGGTAAAGTGCTCGCCCTATCATCCGGGGATCGCTGGTTCAATCCCCGGGTGATGATGTTACCTCTCACAGCCGGAGGCCTAGAGAGAGCTGATTGGCCGAGCTCTCTCAGAGGGGAGGGATGAGAGGTACTT
>JAQMYJ010000008.1:12092137-12111999 GCA_030014305.1 Clarias laeviceps | reverse complement strand
AATAAATAAATCTTGAAATATGTTAATAAACAAAAGTAGGAATATATTTAGCAATTTTCCATGGCTTATTGTATTTAGGGGCTGGCTGGCCACGCATTTAGGAAGTAACTTACTCATTCACTTTCTGTACTGCTCTATCCTGCTGCTCTGCAGGAGGAAACCAGAGTACCTGGAGGGAACCCACCAAGCACAGGGAGAACATGCACACAGACCTGAGGGGGGAATCAAACTCAGACCCTGGAGGTGCAAGGCAACAAGACTAACCACTAAGCCACCATGCCACCTTAGGAGGTAACTGCTCCTAAAAAAAAACATATACATATATATATATCTTATATATATACACATCTTATATATATATACAGTATATATAAGAAATATGTTTTAGTTTACATAATGATGCTAAGACTGATACCAATGAGGAATACACTCACTTATCGCTGCATTTCCTCTGTTTATTGTTGTTTAGAGATGGTGGCAGGAGCACTGAACTAAAATAATAAGTAAGCAACACAAAATGCACCATGCTGTAGTTTATTTTTGTATAAAAGCACAGCCTGAAATGTGTTATGACTTTAATTATAGCTGTTAAAAACAATTCTTCACTTACCATCCTCTACTGTATTCTCTCTTAACTTAATAAGACAAAATATTATATATATTTGTATTATAATGAAAATACTGGAAACCATTCTCTGGAAATTATATCATTCTCTGAAAAAAACTCTCCTAGGCTTAATAACTATTAAAAAGGACTGACAATGGAGATTCCTTCCATAAATGTTCTCACTCACTCATAGTCTATACTGCTTTATCCTGTATTCAGGGTTGCGGGGGCCTGGAGCCTATCACAGGAGGCTTAGGGTACAAAGCAGGGTACACTCTGGACAGGGTGCCAATCCATCACAGGGCACACACATACACACACTATGGGCAATTTGGGAGCACCAATTAGCCTAACATGCAGGTCTTTCGACTGTGGGAGGAAATCCACCAAGCACAGGGAGAACATGCAAACTCCATGCACAATGATGGGAATCGAATCCAGACCCTGGAGGTGCAAAGCGACAGTGCTAACCACTACACCACCATGCCGCCAATTTACTGTTAATGACTCCTAAAATTTAACTTTACAATATCAGTGATTGCACTTTCAATGTTCAACAACAATACATTTATTTATGTTTTAATTTTGATTTTTTAACTATATAGCATTTATTGCTATTATGAACATAGAATATTGAAGTAAACATCATTGAGAATAAGTAAGATTTATAGTTTGTCAGAATATGTAGTTGTAATCATTAACTATAACTGATATTCTTTAAAAATTTATATGAACTTGTAAAGGATCAGTGTGTATGTGTTCTTTTTAAAAAAATAAAATCTGGAGTAGCAACTGTATTAAGATATAATAACACAGGCAGTTGCCAGATGTAGATCACTAAATTGTTGTAGGAAAACAAAGCCTCCACTAAAGGCTGTGAATATTCACCTGAGACACAGGTATTTTAAAATATGTTATGAACTATTTTCTTACAGATAACAGGCCACCAAGTTTATACAGTCCTGTCTGCTTTGCCCCTAACTGACAAGCAGATTACTTATATGAAAAAGTTGATTAGTTCTGTAAGACAAGGCCATTTAAAGCTACAGTAACAGCCATCACGAACATGACATTTCTCAATATGAATAAATGGCTCTGATTTCAAAATGTTGACTTGACTTATAATAATTTAGTTTATGTTATACCAAAAATAACAGCAAAAATTAACCATGAACTTATGTTGCAATCAGTCTTCAAAGTCTATTCAAAATATTTTACATTCCAAACTGCTTAATAATTTATTATTTATTTTGTGTAGACCGAGATTGCAACTCAGTTTTACAGTTAAAAAATATGCAGAACGTTGCTTGGTATTTTTTATGGCAGGCTAACAACTTTCAAAGAAGACCTGTATAGAAAGGTTAAATATCAACATGATTTCTAACTGATTATTTTTCTGGACCAAATTATTAAATAAGACTTCTTTGCCACTACTTGTCAATCATACAAGTACTGTTTATATTACTGCTTCTCTTCTTGTTGTTGATCCAGGTCATCCACTCATGTAAACTGTATACTTTTGTCATTTGCAGCGAGTAACATAGCCTTTGTGTAGCTTCTGGCCTCTTGCTTTAAAGTTGACCAGTGCTGCTTTTTTACTCTCTATTCTTCATAATAAAATATTTTTTGTCCTTGTAAGATAATGAAAGTGTCAAATCTTTGCTTTCAAACTTTTTTTAAGTTACATTGCCAGGCCTCAATCGATGCATCAGAACAATACAGTATTTGACACATAGTGTTAAATGTCTGCCCTTGGTCTAAACAAACCTCATCTGTTACAATCTCTATATCAGATGCATTGTTACAAATAAGCAGTTTGTCATTTCATGACTATTTGTGTGTATTGCCTTTTAAACACACTGGATATGAGGGTTATGAACCGGTTATGTGATGCTTTATATTTCTTTTATTCACTGTATAATCTACTGGAAATGCTCTTATTCACTAGTGCAGTATAAAAAAGGGGGCTAAAGAAAGGAACAAGATAGTCATGGCAACAGATATCACAGCTGAGCCAAAGCTGCTAAGGCTGTAGTAAGTAGGGCAAGACCCATAATTAAATATTTTATTCAGTTTGATTATATATTTCTGTTCCCATGAGGAAGATCAAAGTTCAGGAAAGTAAGCATAACAGTAGAATAATTAAACAAAGAAAATGAGTCAATGAATTTCCAGGCATTAAAGAATCCCAAAAATCCAGATAATTTCAGGTAATTAATAAAATGAAATCTGGATGTCATGTTCACACAACAGCTAATTTTAATGTGTGTGTGTGTGTGTGTGTGTGTGTAAAGGAACCCTGTTTTTAGTATAAACCTTTTTATTTTAGGACTTATTTAGTTACAAAAACATTTATGATTTTTAAACATTTGCATTTCAACACAAAATTGAGTGTGCCCAAAACATACTTGTATTCCAGGAAAGAAAGCAACATATTATTTAAGCAACCACTTTTCAGATGAAAAACAAAATGGATGCTGATGACTTTTGCTTGCAAAAAAAGAATCAGAGGCAACAGGCAAACTCATCCAAAGAACTATGTGCAGTGTCTATTTCTGCAAGATGCTCATTAAACTCATTTCCCTATAAAACTGCACAAATTGTACTTGCGAGTTCTAAAAGTGTTGTCATGCCGATTCCTGACTTTGTTCAGTCTGGCATACTTGCTCTTTAGCACTTATTTGTATGTGCTTAATGTGACTAACACTTTTTCAGACACACACACACACTCACACACGCGCACACTCACACACACACACACACACACACACACACACACACACACACACACACACAGACAGAGGGTCAAAAACATATGCATCCCCACTTTGGTTATTAATTTAGTTATGCCGAAAGTCCCAAAATGTCTTTTGATTTGCCAAGCAAAAAGTCGCTCAATTTTCACTACTTCGGTTACTGGTAGTTTCATGAATTATAATTGATCAAACCTGTTAGCTTCTCTGTTTTACATCATCATTGACTGATATCCAAGAAAAAGCTTCTGCTCCAAGATTAATATTAACAAACAAACGGAAAGTTTCAAACCAGTTTGTCTCATATTTTTCAAAATCGGCGAGCTAAGAAAAAGCAGTCATGTGGAATGACACTATGGGGTAAACATGGGTCACTATGGGACACTACGGGACAACATGGGTCATTAGAGTAATCATATCCGCAGCAGTCCGAGGTGAGTGTAAAATATCCAAACTGATAGGACATTGTTATGCATTAAAAACAAAATGTTAAGTAAAAGTGATGTTATGAACAGTTATGTGATGGATTTAATAATCAACCTAAAACAGGGAGTGTATTTTGGTTGTAAAAATGCAACTTACCTTAAACACAAATTTACAAAATTTATTTTGTATTAATAAGTTAGGCAGAGAGTTCAGCCATATAAAGACAGACATGTACATGGGATTCAACCTGAAATAATAATATCACTGATAACATTGAATCAGCTTATTTTTAGTTTAAGCCTTTTAAATATTTCTTACAACTTTTTACCCGGGTAAAATGATGGGTACTAACACTAGTAGTGGGCAAAATAATGAAGGAGAACTACCTCACCACAACCTCAAATCATCAGCCAGATGGTGGGAATTTGGCCAGATTTGCTAGTTGTGGAATGAAATGGAAGGCTAACTTTAAACCCTTAGAGCAGTGGTCTCCAACTTTTTTGCACCACGGACCAGTTTTATGTAAGGCAGTTTTCCATGGACCAGCCATCACATGCTTGTAACAAAGCATAATAAAGTGCATAATATATACAACATATCATAATCAGAATCAGTGTGAGCACTGAGCTTGTTTCCCTGTGACAAGATGAAAGTATTTCTCATGTTCAGTCTGCTTTCATTTTTGTCGTTGTCACTGCAGACAACCCGTCTCACAAAGACAAGTTGTTGAAAATGGAAGCAGGTGTTTTAGTGCTTTTGTGATGATTTCAGTATATTCCGCTTTGATTTTAATCCAGAACGTTGAAGTTGTCTCAAACACGCTTTTAAGGCCACATTTATTATACAAAGCGTGCTTGGAGCATGTGAATCACATGCTGCAATGTACAGTACAGACGGAAGCAAATGAGAGACGATCTGCTCATTTTTCAAAATAAAACACTCTGCACATTCCGATAGTCAATAAAATGGAAAATAAAATAAAATATATATTTTTTATTCCAAATCATCCAAGGTCCAGCACTGGTCCGGAGCCCGCTGGTTGGGGACCACTGCTTTAGAAGTTACACACAGTCACAATAGTGTTAAAGTTTGTGTCTACTAATTGATCTCAAAAGGAGCATATACATTGAGAATAACAAGGGGCCCAGAACTCTGCACCACCCCAGAAGAGAGGGAAGCACATGATGAGGAAGAATCACCAACCATCACAGAGAAACTCCTATTAGATACTGTAGGTAATTGCAGAACCAATCAAGTGCTGTGCCACATGTTCGAGACAAGAAATTATAATTTCATGATCCACAGTGTCAAATGCAGCAGGAAGATCAAGGAGCACCAGGAGAGCAGGGTTTTTATAATCAAAAGATAAAATTATGTCATTAAAAACTTTCAGCAGCGCAGACTCTGTACTACCTCTAGTTTTAAAACCAGATTAAAAAGTTTTAAGAACAAAATTGTCATCTAAAAAGGAGTGTAACTGATAAACAAGTCTTTCTAGAACTTTGGCTAAAAAATAAATATGGTTATTAGGTAATTTATACAGAATATTTTGACAGAATAAAATTTGTAATATTTTTTTTTAGTAGTGGCATTACACCAACTTGCTTGAAAGCAGCTGTAACAAAACCCGACCTAAAACAACTGTTCATAAAACCAAGTAGACAAGACCCCACTGTACTAAAGGTCTCTTTAAGTAGCTTTGCAGGAATTACTGTATGTCTAGAGGACATTCAGTACTGTAGTTTTCATGTGATCCGCTACTTCAGTTAGTAAGGAAAGAAAAATTGGTTCAAACATGTCAGTAGTCCAAATATTTGTTTTTTTGCCTAACTGCAGACACTTTACCAACAAAAAACTCCAAAATCTTCTGGAGAGATGTCAATGAAAACAGTAGATGATGGATTTATAACAGAGTTTATGGTTTTAAAAACCACCACAGGATGATGGCAGCAGTTTCGCTGATTTCATGACATTTTGATTGTCTGTTCCTCATGATACCAAGTGACTCATGAAGATGGTCTTTCTTCCTTTTTTCAGCTCGTCTGCAACATTGTCTCAGAACGTGGGTTGTGTCATTTAGCCATGGTTCAGCTATGAACCAAAACATGAACTAAAGAGGAGGAACAGGATCTACAATATTATAACATTTTGAATAAAAAGCAAAAATAAAATAATCTGGATAAGCCCCAGTCATCAAATAATCCAGAGTGAAAAGCTGAGTATCCATAAAAGCAGCAGTAAATTCATGAGCAGTTAAGGGAGTAATGATACATGGTCTGTGGGATGTGACAATTGGCAAAGTGATCAGAAATGCAGGTATCACAGGTCTCATTAATGGAAACTGAGAACCTATGAGAGATGCCAAGGTCCAGGGTGCACTCACAAATATACAATCAAAAACATTTAAAAAAGAGCAAAGCATTCCTCCTTCCAGATTGTTGGCACATTATTGGAGTGCATTCTCAGACTTAAACCCTGGGAAAAAAGAAAAGGAGGTTAGCAGTGATTATACCTGATTGCTTGAATAATTGACCTACATTTTAAATCATCCCATTTAATTAGCAGCAGTCTGTCTAAATACCACCCAGCCAGGGAACTTAAAGTTTGTTATAAGTCAATTTATCTACAGAAAACACAAAGAAAGATGAAAGCAATATCAAAAAGTAAAGCATGTCATTTTTACATTCATTCTGCTGACCAGAAGATAATCTATTTATTTAAATCACATTTTGTGTCTGTGCAGAAACTTTAGTTTTGTGAACTCAGAAGCATTATAAGACAGGAAACAGAATATAGGAGAGAATAAAGCAGTTTGATACAAGGCATTTAAGAAGAAATTTTAACAAAGCAATCGGGCACACCACAAATTGATCCATGTGCTAATTATGGATGTAAACAAATAAGAATACATCATTTAAAATGATCAGATTTGTTAAAACTGGATTTGAATACAGATTGGATTAGGGGGCACATTAGTTGTCAGTAAGTGTCCAACAATAAAGCTTATAGAAAACACAAAGGCCAAGTTTCATGAGGCATTTACATAATTTATTTATTTCGTGCTGACAGTATACTGAATGTTCAATGGCTGAAATATGCTCTGGATCAAGCACACCCTCGACCAGAATAAAACTGTTATCAAAGAAATTTGTGAAAAATTAAAAAAATAAAATAAAAACTTCAAATATAACCAATGTACTTCAGGTTTACATCCAAACACAAATAGGCAACATACAGTCACAGGGTAGAGCAGCAGGAAAGAAGTATCAAACCAATGTTTTCTTCAAGGTCACTTCTACCCATAAAGCAGATAAAGCAGCTTCATTGTTTTCTAAGATGTGTGCTAAAATTGGGATTTGTTTACCTTCCGGGTGAAGATTATCAAAGTTGCCTTATTTGACTACTGGTAGAGGTGAATGACTGACAGCAGTCAGCCTGATAATGCATGATTAATCATTGCTCACGGAACTTTGTGTCCGTAGTCCATTGCATATGGACTAATGGCTCTGATATGAGGGTGGTTATAGGCTCAAGAGTACTATCTTGCCTACGGTTTCACTCCCTACAGCACTTCTGGATTGGTCTTAAATATTGTAAACTTGTCTATTTTAGATTCTGCCTGTTGAGATGGCAGGGTGAAGTTAGATAACTGTATAATGATGCTTTGCCACTTCGCAATTGATAAAGGAAAAACAACATGAGAGTTTGGAGAATTTAAAATCGTTTCCCCATCAGAAAGCTGCTTGCTGTTCATCTTTTACCTCGCAGGCAGAATTGCTGTCTCATAGGGAAACTAAATTTTTTTTACAGCAGATTTTTCTTTGCACCTGCTCTCCTGGGGCTCCTTCCTCCCCAGCTAAAATTTCTGCACATCTTCTACCTGTCTTTTACTGTTTATCTGTATCTTTTTAGTGCTGCAAATATCTGTATCTATATCTGTTTTCTATCTATCTACCTATCTACATTATTAGAGATATGGATTTACTCTCAGTCTCAGTATTTTATTAACATGATAAAACAATTACCACATTAGATTTTGATCTCTTTAAAAAGTTACATTATTCTCCCTATCTATCTCTATTCCTATAGCGAACCTATTTTTGACCTTCAGCTGCCCACAGTGTTTGGGATGTGGTGCATCACAGTTTAACCTGGACTTGTTTACTGTGCTGTTTCACATTATTTACACCCACAAAATGAGTTCGTCTCCAAAAGGCCTATGAGAGACTCCAGCTTTAATGAAACAGCACATTCCTACTTACTCTAAAAATGCCACCATGTTCTGCTTGACATTTTCACAGTGGGTTAGCTTTGCCTATTTACTCTATATCTATTTGTCCTCACTGTCAGCAGTGTCCTTCACCATTATTTAGGGACGAAAGCACATCAACTAAACATGCAAAAACAAAAACTTTTATAAACTTTTTTGGGATTTTTAAATACTAATGAAAATGTTATAAAAGTTTAATACATCACTAATTTTATAAAGTTGTAAAACATTATTGTAAAAATAGCACTTTTGAGGATACAATGTTCATGTTCATGGTAATTATAAATACTTCCTATGATGTACACATCAATAAAATGTAAATAATAATAATAATAATAATAATAATAATAATAATAATAATATTTTTGTGGACTAAATATTCACAGGTTTATATTAGTAATAATGTTGTTACATACACTATGCAGCATTTCAATTAATAGTGACATTTATGTTTCAACAGGAGGTACTCATTATTTTTCTTTTCTTTTTCTGTTTTTTAAAGCATTTCCAAGGTAAGAGAAAACACTGTTTGTTCTTACTCTGTGTGAGCTTCATGTAAGACGTAAAATGTTTCACAAATTGCAAGTTGAAAATGCAAATATTTAAAGTTTACTATTGTTGTATTTTCCTCCTCTCCAAAAACCTGTCATCTTTTTCATCCACTTCCAAATATTTCATTACACAAATGAAATGAAAGAGATCAATGTGGCTACCAGTGGAGTGTGCCTAGCCCTCAAGTGCAAATCTGTCTTTCTATGCACCACTGTTTGGGTATTAAATACATTTGCATATTCATGAAGTTTAAATCCTTCCCTCTACACACTGAGAGAGAAATTAGAGTTGTTCATAGTAGGGCAACAGCTACACCTGCTTGCATGGACCAGCATAATGACAGCTGCAGTGACAAACTGTCAAATACATATACTTTAATTGATCATGCTTCCTGCCATTACAGGATTACTGCTATGCCTAAATAGGTCCCCAGGGGGGGCAATACAATTGCGATCAAGTGGTTTGACAGAAAAGAAAAGGAAGAGTCTAAATAAACACTGATATTATTAGACTTTCAGTAGAGTAAGCTGAATGTACTGTATTGAGTCAAATTTAAAGATGTAAAAATGTAAAATATTTTAACAATAATTCATAAAGGCAATGCACAATTTTATAGTATGATGCATCTATTAAATTCATTAGTGTGTTGGTTAACTAAAAATACATCTAAAGTTCTGTGCAAGTAAAATAAAACTAGAACAAGAGGGAGCACATTAATTTAGAGATAAACATGATGTACAGTAAACAATTATAAAATACCATGCTGGTTGCTTCTGTAAGTTTTAAAAGTTACAAAATCATTGGTTTAACTACAGTATTAATAGTTAACTAATTACATATTTATAGAAGAAGAATAGGTATTTGCATCAGCTGTCAAAAAAAAAAAAAAAGGGAAAATATGCTATAGAATCTATCACTATGATTTATCTAATGATTATATTAGGCCCTTAAGCTTACATTGGCATTTTAGTTAATACCGTAATCCTAATTCATACTTAACATGAATGTCTAACATACAGTACTGAGAAAAATGTAAAACTTTTTATACAAATTTATGCTAATTTATATTGTAACTGTTCAGATCATCAAACAAATCTTAATATTACACAATGATAATCAAGTGTAAAGCTTGTAGTGGGCAAGGTAATCACGGACACAGAGAGGCAGAGCTGCGGTGCAAACAGTGCGGTATTCTCGTTCAGTACTGAACAGGGTTTTCTCACCCTCAGCAGCGGGTAGGCGTTGAATTGGGAGATCTGGTTTAGCCGACAGAAGTTGTTACACAAACGGATCGACCCTGTCGTTACACAAACGGATTGCCGGCGGAAGTCGTTACACCAACAAGCCCTGGGTCGGTGGAGAACACATCCTGGAACTGGACTACTAGCTCGTGCAGTTCCTGGTGCTGTGCTGTTGTCAGATCCTCTCCGTGTTGCACCTGTTTGCGACCTGATGGGGAGAGCACAGCGAGAGCTGAGACGTGCGGCAGCATTTCTATCCACCGTTTAAGTAAGTTAATATAGTATAGCTCAGTGCTTTTTCACTTACTGGCTTGCTGCAGGCGGTAGTTCACTGGTACCACCCATTCGATGACTGTGTATGGTCCTTGCCATCGTGCGAGGAACTTGCAGTTGGAATTTGGCAGCAGGAGGAGCACGCGATCCCCGGGGTGAAACTTGCGAGGCTGTGTCGGTCGGTCGTAGTTGCGGTGTTGCTCTGCTTGTGCTTTTTCCATGTGTTCCTATGGGATGTGCACACATAATCTTTTCCTGCAAACCTTTCACGTAATTCACGAGCAACCGGAACGGAGATGGTTGTTCATTCCATGCCACCTTTGTGATGTCTAATAGCCTGCGGGGTCGTCTCCCAAACAGCAATTCGAACGGCGTGAATCCTGTGGAGGCTCGTGGTGTTTCCCATACCGCAAATAGAGCGTAGGGGATCAGCTGATCCCAGTTTCGTCCCTTTTCGTTCACAACTCTCCACAGCATGCATTTTAGTGTTCGGTTAAGCCTTTTCACTAGGCTGTCTGTTTATGGATGATAGACAGACGTGCGCAGCCTTTTGATCTGTAGCACCCGGCATATATCGGCCATCAGCCGGGACATAAATGCCTTGATACGTTAGCAGTTCTTTCGGTAAGCCCAGTGTGATTACGGAATATTTGCTCCATCGATCCTCCCCGGTGAAACGGGCCGCTGGCAGCTCCTTTTGGTCGCCATGCACGCATGTGATCGGGAGAGGTCCACTCGGTCAAGCTCCTGCTGGGACAATCGAGGGGCAGGCTAAGGAGACTGCACTTCCCGTGTTGATTAGTGGAGCCGATCTGGACCCAGTGAGTGGGCGCCGGGAGACCCTCTTCGGCATGCCGGCTTTCAGCCCAAAGCTCCCGAGACAAGAGGGATCTGCTGAGCTTAGGTTTGGTGGGCATTGGCTCATCCAGAGGGGTCTCTAGCTGCGGTATTCGTGGAACAAGGACAGGGGAGGTTGGGGGGAGGGGGGTTCTCGTGCCTGTGTGGGGGAATGTAGCGAGGACTCCGATCCGTGAACCTCTTTCTTTCTGGGCCTAGAGATAATGTGGCGAGTGCACACTCCAGGGCCTCAGGGACTTCTCTTGCAGACAGTCATTCCGGTTGTAACCAGCGGGTGGCAATCTTGTATAAGCGATCCAACTGAGCATGAGGGGGCCTGAGTATTCGAAAGTCTGCAGCGGGTGAGGATCTCTGACTTCAGTAGTTCGTAATCCTCAGCATCATCCGCCAGGAGTGCGAAGTATGCTCTCTGCACTTCCCCCAACAGGAGGGGGACAAGAATGGAGCTCCACTCGCGCTTAGGCCAGCCTTTCAGGTCCGCTGTACGTTCGAAGGTTTGCAGGTACGCTTCGAGGTCATCATTTGGGGTTAACTTGAAGAGCAAATTTTGGGCCTCCTTTCAAGAGTCAGGGATGGGCACATCTCATCCTCCACGTTGCTGCGTTTGCATAAGTTCTTGCGACGTGGTTTGGAGGCCCTGCGCGAGTTGCTGTAACAAAATTTTTTGTTGTATGGTTGTTTTTAACAAGTGTCCCAGGTAGTGTCTGAGGTGCGGTCGCCATCTGGGTTCATGTTTCCTGCCGCATTCTTCACCAATGTAAAGCTTGTAGTGGGCAAGGTAATCACAGACACAGAGAGGCAGAGCGGATGCATGGTTCGCCGCGGAAGTAGAGCTGCTGGTGCTCAGGTGCCTTCGGCGTGAACACAGACAAGGATTCATGCGAGTCTGAGTCTGTGGGGAGAGGAGAGTAGCGTAAATCAATTGTGTATAGCAGTAGCTTCTGTGCTTTCCGTGGTACTGAACCGGTTCCTCCTGTCTTTTCCTTTGGATGAAGTTAAAGCTGTTTTATTATGGAGCGCACTGGCTATGAGCTCGTTGCCACACAGAGTAAATACAAAATGCCGTTTTTAAATATTTTATTTCATTTTTTTGCCCCAGAACCTAATAACTGGTTGTATCATTCTAGACTACAACAATTACAATCAAGTGTTTGTGATAATAATGAGTCTTTCAAGTCACTGTAGAAGAATTTTGGCCTATTCTTTTTTTACATAAATATTTTAATTCAGCCACACTGAAGAGTTTTCAAGCATAAACAGCCTGTTTAAGGTCATGCCATAGCATTTTTTTTTTTTGACTGGGCCACTACAAAACCTTATTTATTTATTTTTTTTAATTTATTTAGTTTAACCTATTCGTATCATTGTCCTGCTGCATAACCCAAGTACACTTGAGGTTGAGGTCATGAACTGATGGCTGAACGTCCCCGTTTAGGATTTTCTGTTAGAGCACAGAATTCATAGTTCCATCAATTATGACATGTTGTCCAGGTCCTGAAGCTGATATGATGTTCGTTTTATGAAATGCTGTGTTCGTTTTACACCAGATGTAACAAGACACAGACCTTACAAACTTTTGTCTTATCAGTCCACAGAATATTAGCCCCAAAATCAGGTGAGGGCTGCAGTTATTTAGATGTTGTTCGAGGTTTTTTGATGAACTCCTGGATAAGTTTTATGTGTTATTGGAGTAATTTTGGTAGGCTGGCTACTGCTGAGAAGGTTCAATACTGCTCTAAATTTTCTCCATTTGTGGATAATTACCATTACCATCCTTTGCTGGAGTCGGCAACTCGCGGTCTACGGCATGTGGTCCTTTCATCCCTCTGCTGCAGCTTTGGAAGATACATAATGAGTATTTAATTTATATTTATTTTACTTCATTAGTTTTCGATGTAATTCTAAATTTGAAGATTATGTTGATCTTGTAATATTAAAATAAAACCTGTTTATTTTTTTATCACTCAAAATACGCATCATAACCGATGTGCGACACCCACCGACACGCGATTAATTGAGATTTCCGAGGCCAGGTTTTATTCAGGTTGACTGTTGACTGCATGCTCCAGTACACGCGATAAAAGGATGATGGCACACAGAAGCAGACAGCTTTTGGGTTTACTGCAGGTAGATAATTTAAGTTCTGGTTTTTATTTCATAAATACTGTATGTGACGGACTCAAATAGACATTAAGTATTTTATTTGTTGAAGTAACCTTCAACATCTTTTTTAGAAAAAGAAAGCAGATTCCCTTTTCTCTTAAGCGGTTCATTGATGTCATAAATACAACACACAATAGTATTTTTTATACATACTGTAGCATAAATGTAAACAATTATATATGCAGTGTTATCCTCATTTTAGATGTCAAAAGGGTTTTCCTTTTATAGTGAGTGGTCGACAGGTAAACGTTGAGGGATTTGCTGCCGTTAATGCCAGTGAGTGGAAACGCCCTGCACTCTTATTACCGTCTTCTGTGCTGTCCGTGGTACTGAACCGGTTCCTCCTGTCGTTTCCTTTGGATGAGGATAAAGCTGCTTTATTACGGAGCGGAGTATAATATTTATTTTACTTCATTAGTTTTTTAAATGTAATTCTAAACTTGAAGATTATGTTGATCTTGTAACATTAAAATAAAACCTGTTTATTTTTTTATCGCTCAAAATATGCATCATAACTGCCGATGTGCGACACCTGCCGACACGCGATTTATTGAGATTTCCGAGCCCAGGTTTTATTCAGGTTGACTGTTGACTGCATGCTCCAGTTCAGGTTATCCTCATTTTAGATGTCAAAAGGGTTTTGTGCCTCCCGGTTCTTTGAGCAGTTAAAGTTGCCGACCTACAGTATGCCTTAGAAATGGCTTTGTGACACTTTCCAGACTGATACATGTCAATTGCTTGACTGTTTCTCATCTGTTTCTTAACCCTTAGGGTTGCTGTATGATATGTCGCTCTTTGAGGTCTTTTTGCTTCACTTGATCATCAGACAGATTCTATGGTATCTGAGTGATTTATTAATTCAACAGGCCTGACAGTAGTCCTTCGTGTGGTAAATGAAATTTAACTCAGCTTTCAAAAAATGTGTTTAATCCCAGTTCGTTCATTATTTAGTGAGAGGAGCAATTACATTTTCAAATAGGGTCAGGTTGGTTTGGGCAGTTTTCTCTCTTCATAAATGAAGTCATCATTTAAAATTTTTTGCTTTAAAAATGTCTCAAATGACATTAAAGTTGAAGTTTTGTTTTTTAGCAGAAAATAGCACCACCAACATTAGAAAAACAACAGGATAAAAAAAAACATATCAAGGTTAGACTTATTGTGTGATTTAAGACTTTTTGGGGGGTTATTTGAGTTAGCATAACCTTTATGTCAGATGAAACCAGTCTAACCAATTTCCTCTAACATTTCTCATCAACAGGATATTTCTGCCCAGTGAACTGCTGCTCATTGGATATCTTTAAACAAAGACACACACACACACACAGACACTTCATTGCAGCATCTAGAAAATTTTATGTGTCACAATCCCAAAAGATCAGCAGTTTCTGAAATACTTGAGCCAATAGTCTGGCACCAAAACCATAAACCCATACCACTAAGATTCAAGCTCCATTCTGATGCTTGATGTAAACATTAACTGAAAAGCTGAAATGCTGTAACTGCATTATTTATGATGGATAGATCTGTATATCTCTGTTGTTCCTGCTGGCCTCAAATATTACCTGACTCCCCAAGGATAAACACTTCCAATCCATAGTCATGTTATTTTGTTATAAATAGTCCTTGGAATAGCTAACGAGTTGTCTCGCATCAATTTTGTTACCACTGTTTTTTTGGGCTGAATTTTGTTGGCCTACCTAGTCAAAGTATAGGTAGTTACAGTATATTTACGTTCTAAATCATGTTGATTTACTTTAAATTACTTGGTTTTGTTTGTTTAATTTTAATTAAAGTCTTAACATTTGCAATTATTCCTTGCCTGAATCCATCCATTTCTGACAAAATGTGAGATCAATATCTAGGCATCGCAGAAGGGTCTCTCCTAAATATATTTTTGGGACACTGTGACAACAACAGCGAGGTAGCTGACGTCTCATGATATGACATGTCCATTTTGTCTCACAAGACAATGGTGCTCAGGGTAACAAGACTCTTTGCAATGGTTGCGGTGTTGACAGAGTGCATGTAACCAAGTGTAAATCTAAATGATGTTTCTAATATTATGAATGCTTTGGTTTTAAATTGACACAACACATGTGCTGAGATGTTTCTGTACTATATAACACATAATTTGTTTAGAGTGTATGAGAAGACAATGAGGTCACACAACCTAGTTTCATGGCAACCATGGTTAAAATAGGACTGGCCATGAGTGCAGTTTAATATCCCTAGTAGCCAACCAGAGCTATCTCTAAGTGTACTTAGTCGGGGAATAAAAATAATAGGAAGAAGTTTCATGAGATAAGACAAGGTTTGTGTGTATGTTTGGGAGAGAAGATCTGGAAAGATATGTCACTGAACAAGAGCCTCTGTAACTCTTGGAAGTTGTTTATGTCTTCATAGCTCTCTGAAAATATGGTTGTAAACTTCTTTAATTAAAGAGTGTGGATGTTATCCACACGTGTTCAAGTAGAAGACTGGAACAAGTCTTGGGAATATGTCTGAAATCAGAGCTGACGGATAGATTCTGGGTTCTACCGAAAATATTCTGGGTTTCTCTGGGTTCTAAAGTTTCTATATTTTTCTATATTTGTACAGCTAGGTTTTTCTTTACATTGTTTATTTGTACAGCTAGGTTTTTCTTATATTTTTCTTATATTTTATATTTTGTCTTATCTTCCATAGATATATTTTTTTCCTTAGCTAAAGTTATTTTCTATATTTTATTTCTTATTTTATTCCATATTTATTTCCAATTAATAATCTTTTTTTTAAGTCACAGGCGGTCATTTAGGCATTTGTATGTGACAAATAAAATTTTAATTTGGTTTGATTTGATTTGTTTGGCCCACAAGGGATGCAAAGACAATGAGCTGCCGACAACACAGATTGGTTTGCCAAGGAGATTGCAGCTTAACAACTGTATGATGTTTATGATTCAAATACTTGTTACATGTACCTTACAGCACAACAAGATGTTTTTTTTTTTTTTGCAAATCCCAGTTGGAAAGATGGGGTCAGATCATGGGGTCAGTCAGAATAGAACAGATGCCACGGGGTTTGTTTTGCCGGCATTTTAGTTTGTTTGTTTCGGCTGCAAGGTGACTGGTCACATTAGTTAGTGTAAAAAGGTGTGAATAGTAAAACTGTTGTAGTGAGTTGTCACGGCGTGCACCTGTGATGGGCGTGCACCTAAATCTTATATCGCTCCTCTCTCACTCCGAAGCTCACTGGGAAGACGGCCTCCCCTTCTGCAGGTGTGTGAAGGGGCCGGGCCGTGGGTAGAGGCACCACCTGGTGAACTATACCCACTGATGGATCCCGGGAGGAGCGTAGCTCGGGGTCAGTTGGGCTGCCGAGGATCTACTGAGCTGAGTTGTGTGGCGGACGTGCACTAAAATGCAGAAGAGCAGCATGTGAGTGGGGCAATGTAGCGCACCCCAGGGACTTCAAAGAGGTGAGTGGAATGCACCTTTGATCGCCGCAACGAGGGCAGCCGGGAGCTCCTTAACTCTTAAACGAAGTCGGATTTCGTGACCCTGCTGCCGATGAGGAACAGGCCGCTAGGAGATACAGGTCCAACAGAGAGCTGGGAGGGGCCAATCTGGCCATCCCACGAGAGGAGAGCCTCACGAGGGAACCGCGCATGAACTGCTGCTCACGCGAACCCGCACTGCCGCTCTGCCTGCGCCACTGCTCACCAGCCTGTGCCCGCATGGCCCCAGGGCACTACCCACAGACCTGCATGTGCACACCTTTCCTTCCCTTTTTCCCTTCCTGCCTCCTTTTAACCCTTTCCTTCCCTATTATTCAAATTAAAATCCCCCTTTTCCGTAATACCTCACCTCATGTTTGTGGTGTCGCCTGTGTGCCAAACCCGTTACAGAATGTAATCATTTGTGTAATTGGTATTTTGTTTATTTACAAAGTTATACTACTTTGTAAAAGCAGAAGAGAATTAAGTTGATATATTCCTATTGAAAGTGTTTAAGTTGTGATAGTGATTTATTTTATTTTATTTATAAGTATATGCATTTCATTTACTTTTATACTTAATAATTTATAAAAATAAAATAAAAACTTAATAAAAAATACACTGATTGGTTTGTAATTAAAGGTACAATATATTTGTTCATTTACATACCTAAAAGTGTGTTTCTGTTCATTACTAAGGTTGAGAGTGTTCACAGCATATTAAGCCAGTTAGGCAATGGGTCAGAACGCAATATAGGAATCCAGGTAGAACAACCTAAATATAATTTAACAGCAAGTGTCTGGTTTGCCAGGGTGGCCAAGGGGGCATTACAGGCATAAGGCGAAAACTATTGGCAGCGACTGTGTGCTATCCAGATGCCACATGCCACGCTGCGATGCTGGCGCCACAAGTTTGGAAGTGTCTGCAAGAGCTGCTGGAGGAAGTAGCAGTGCACAAAGTCTCCCAGTCTCATCACTAGATAAGTACCATTTTTCAGAGCCTTTTCTTAACTGCTTTGTTAGCCCTGTTAGCCCTGATTAACACCTGTTAGGGATATTAGCCCCAAAGGCCCTTTTAGCTTTGTTAGCCTGTTTGCTCTGTTAGTCCTGTAAGCTCTGGTAGCCCTGTTAACCCTGAAGCCCCTGTAATCTCTGTTATCCCTGTTGAATCTCCTGTTAGCCCAGTTAACCCTGTTGAAGGATCTGTCTGCTCTGTTAGCCCTGTTGAAGGCCCTATCTGCACTGCTAGCCCTGTTGAAGGCCCTTTCTGCTCTGCTAGCCCTGTTGAAAGACCTGTCTGCTCTGCTAGCCCTGTTGAAGGCCCTGTCTGCTATGTTAGCGCCGTTGAAGGCCTTGTTTGCTTTGAAGACCATTTCTGCTTTAAAGTCCATGAATGCTCTGAGTCCTAGAACCCTATTCTTGCTCTGCTGCCCAGGTTTGAGGATTTAATTCTTTCTCCGCACCCTGGATTGAGACCTTTATGTTTTGTTCCACCTTATCTAACGTTTGTGTTTGTTTCACCTCCTGGGTTCAAGGACCCCGTGTTTTCACCACTCCCTGCATTTGGAGGTCAAAAATAAGTCTGTCAGTAGAATTGTTAGTTGCTTAGTTGCTGTTGTTCCAGAGCAGGAGGCATTGCAATTGGCTAACAGAAGCCTGGGGAAATGCCACAATGCTGATGCTAATTAAGGATGCACCAACTGATAGGCCAGTGAATGGAATCAGACAGTTTTCAGCTTGATTGACCATGACCAGTTACCAGACATCTCAAATAATTATATGCCACACAAATTTATACGCATGGCTCCCAAATGGCATAACACAATTGGTCATCCGTAGCCCAAGTCTTGGGAGCAGTTTGGCCTTGCACTTGGTGGGGAAAAGAGGTGTCATATTTTCATATTATTTATAGTGACTGGCCAGTGATAGACATCTGTAATCTCTTGCAGAAATGGGCAGATAGCACTATACTCTGAGTATGTCACCCCTTAACTGTTTGTGAGCAGCAAATCAAAAATTTGTGGTCAACTGGTGAGCAGAGAAGCTTGGGTGGAAGCGTATGATAGCCTTTGCCCTCCCTTGTTGGTAGCCCTTACTGAATAGTTGAATTTTTCTGCATAAAACTATTTATTTAATTTTGAGCCTTGTTTTAGTGAGGGAAAGATCTGTAACCATGTGCAGTTAAAAAAGAAAACGCAAAATTCATTTACAGTTTTTCTTAAATTCTTTGCCTCACTTCTCATGAAAGATCTGCACGTCTCACAACCCTTTGTGCAATTATCCAAACATTTCCTGTACTACAGTAAATGATTAACTTCTTCCTAAAAAATGAAGCCCTATATCCCCCAGCACTTAAGTATTTTTGAGTAATATTTTTGATTATTTAGGTAATATTTTTGTAATCCTGTTAGTCCCACGAACATGCTGTGAGCTATGACTTTTTATACATGTTTTTTTTTACAGGTGTCATGAATCCGCTGATGGAGTGAGTGTTTGCGTGGCATATTCTACGGAGGCAAGATGTTGGTTCAAACTCGTCTTTTATTTCAAGTCAAACATTTTCACTCAAAGTCTCAACAACAATTACAACCACAACAAAAGCTAGACGCATGACTGATCTTCAGTCAGGCTATTTATACTGAACTTAATTACCTCCCTCGGTTCAGGTGGATGCTTCCCTTACCTGACAAGGTGCATTCTGGGACTTGAAGTCCCCAACCTAAACATAACCAACAAACAAGTAAAACAGAACACAAATATGGGCGTTTGTCACCCCCAGGGGTTAACCCTTATAGTAGCCCCCTTAAAAAATGCTCCTCCAGAGCATAACGGAGGTCCAGGACTCCCACCCCAATGTTCTGGGTTTGATCTGCCCACTCCTACGCTGGGTTGCAGGGCCAGCAGTACTGGCTTCTCCAGGCATAATGCTGGCAGAACTGATCCTGGGCTGATGTCCCCCACGCGGGGTGAAGTGGCTGGCATTGGTGACTTAGGACCACGCAGCCCAGCTGGCAAGACGCCCGCGGAGCTTGGTGGCTGCGGGGCTGGCGCGATGTCCACCGAACTTGGCGGCAACAGAGCCGACTCGACGTCCACAGAGCTTGGCGGCAGGTGAGCTGACGCGACCTCCGCGGCCCTTGACGGCAGATAAGCTGAAGCAACGTCTTTTAACGTTTGGATGTTAATTTATCCCTAGTTACTATGCTACGGGGTCGAGAATCAAAATACGGGCTTATAAACAACAC
>JAQMYJ010000008.1:12053676-12067125 GCA_030014305.1 Clarias laeviceps | reverse complement strand
ATAATTATAAAGGTCTTGACTAAAACAACATGCATGAGGAATCACAAAGGAGTTTTTATTTTCTGCAATGGAAAAGTCCTCTAACTACTGTAGTTACTTTTATCAGAAAGTAACGCTGTAATCTAACTGATTACTTTTTAAAGACAGTAATTTTGTAATGTAATTAGTTTCTTTAAAAAATAACGTCCCCCAACACTGGTCATATGCTATCTCTGCAGGTGACTGATACTGTACGGGTTTGTTAATAACAGTAACAGATATTAAAATAATAAATTAAACTCTGCTCTTACAGCACCACAGATCACGCAAAGATTCATACATTTCCCCACCGCATGAAATCAATGAAAAAACAGGCTGCATTCATGGAGTCGTGGGCATCATCCCTTAAACACACATAAAATAATTATATTTCTATACAGTGTATATATATATATATATATATATATATATATATATATATACTGTATAAAGAGAGAGAGAGAGAGAGAGAAAGTATACATTTACATTTTATATTTATATGTATACTGAAATGCTTAGTAAATACTAATACATTGTAATTTTTACTCACTCAGTCATCGTCTGTACCTTTTTATGCTGTATACATTGTCTCGGCCTGGGGCCTTTGCCAGGAAACTTAGGGCATGAACCCTGGACAGGGTGCCTATCAATCGCAGGTAACACACACATAGACACACACGCACACACATACACTCAAACGCTAATTCACAAACTATGGGCAATTTGGGAACAATAAAAAGCCTCATTTACTGTACATGTCTATGGGAGAAAAGTACCTGGAGGAAACCCACCAAGCACAGAGATAACATGCAAAGTCCATGCACACAGAGCCGAGGCGGTAATCAAACCGAAAACTGGCAGTGCATGACGAACGCTTGGTTGAAGTCGGGGTCCTGGAGAACGGGGGAGCTGGTAAGGTGGGCTTTTAGTTGTTTGAATGTGTGTCCAGTGCACTTTTAATCATTGTTCATTTTTGAAGAAATCAAAATCATCTGTAATAACTTGCTAGTCTCAAGAAAGCACGTTCCTGTTTCTTTGACGTTGGCTGTGAGTACTACGGACCTTTTTCTCCTGTGGTTTTAGCTGGCCACAGACGATTCGGTACCTCAGGTACTGTGCTTCTGTCAGACCCAGATAGCACTTTTTTGGGTTAGCCGTCAGCTCCTGCAGTATGCATCAGACATTAAAAGGTGGCAGAAGCTCCGTGGAGCCCAAACAGGAAAACTTGATACTGCCTATGCTCCTGCCCTGTGTTAAAGGCAGTCTTTTCTTTGGCTACAGGTGTCAGGGCTACCTGCCAGTATTCTTTTATTTGGTCAAGGATGAAAATAAATCGAGCCTTGCACTCGTAGTAACAGGTTGCATTAACCTGATATGTTTGATTTAAGCAATGGAAGTCATTAAACAGCATAATTAAATTATTGAGTTTGGGCACCGTCACTGTGGGGCTGAACCGGGGACTGGATGACTTTTCTATGATGCCTCTTCAAAGCAGATATCAACCTGTTAGTATGCTATGTTAGTATTTAATTCGGCAGACCCATACAGCTGAACCGTTTCACAAGCTCTTTGGCTGTGTTCTGTGATGTTGCTTTCTGTAGCGGGATTGCATCTGAAATTAAGCTCTTTGAGCCTCCCCATTAAGAAGCAAAACAAGAATGTAGTTCCACTCTCTTTGCGAGGGTCGGGGAGGGGCACGTCTCGTCCTCCTCGCTGCTGGGTCCAGGTAAGCTCTGCGGTTGCGGTTTAAGGGGCTGCTCAAGCTGTTTTAGCAATGTCTGCTACTGAATGCTACTGGATGCTTCTTCTAGCAGGTGCTCGAAATAATGTTTAGGCAGGCGTTGGGCCCCAGGGTCTGTGTCCGTATTCTCCACCAATATAAAGCCTTGTAGAGGGCAAAGAAATCAAGGACACGAGGAGGAACAGATGCTGTGACCACAGGTGCACTTTTATTTATGATTCAGGAAGGTGTAGCACTCTTGTACATTTAAACACACATGCATTTATTCTCTCTTGGTGCTCAGTGAAGTGGGTGAGGGTGGAGTGCAGAAGATGCAGCCAAATCACAAAGTAATGGTTTACCCCTTGCATACTTGTATTTTGATATTTTGGACTTTGATTACTGTGGAATTTTTGATGGTATTTGTTTTCTGAGTTCACAGTTCAGTCTTGTTTCCCATGTATTTTGTGTAATTTTTTAAGGTCCTCAGGGGTATGTATATAGGACAATATGAAAGATTCCCTAGGCTAGGGATCAGCTTAATAGTCAGCAGAAAAACAAGAGAATGCAGCGTCAGGACAAGAAACACTACCAGTATCCGAGTAGGATGAGCATGAAACTGCTAAAAACATATCAGTTGAGCAATTCTGCATTATTGAACAAACCTGTAAGGGCCACCCACCTTTTCAACCAGCATGCTTCTACTTTTTCACAGGACTGATTGCATTTTAGGTCATGAACAATCTACAGTAGAAGCTGTTTACACTGGCTAGGCGTATAGACACATTAAGGACCACAGACCATACATTTTTATTTATGTACTGTTTATGACTGGTATGGCATTTGCAAGTTGTTGTTTATTTCGGTTGCTCCCTGTCCGCAAACAAGCTTGGCACAAGATTCCCTTCTTGACGCAACCCTCCCACTTTATCTGGGCTTGGGACAAGCCCTTCATCCAGTGGCTGGGTTTGGGCATTGGCTGTGAATCGAACCCAGGCCTGCAGCATGGCAGGCGAGAAACCACTGAGCCACCAATGCCCATTGCAAGGGAGCAGGTGTCAAGTCAAAATAAGGGTGATTCCTTAAACACCAGTGATGCAACAATGGTACATAATTTGTTGTCCAGCATTTTTAATAGATGATAAATCATTCATTAATGGTGAAACATAAGTCATATGAAAATTCATGACAATAAAACACAGAACAGAATTTATTTATGGTTTATATTATGTATTTAAATATATTAACACAATGTTTTCCTCTTTCCAGTTAAGGTAATTCTTATGAAAACAGCATTTGTGTTTAATGTATTTGTTTTTCATGAAAAAAGACAAGATGATTTGTTTTTCTACTCTTCAACTGCGCAACTGTGTTTGGGTAAGCCTGTACTCATCATAACCTCAGATTTCTATTTATGCCTCACAGGCATGGAATCCATTGTGTGAGTTTTCTGTTGTAGACCATCCACCTCAAAGGTTGATGTTTTTTGCATGCATCTGACCTCTCTTATCAACAAGGCATTTGCATTGACAGAACTGTTGTTGCCTCTGTTTTATTTGTTTTTCACATAATTCTGTGTAAAGAGACTGAGACTGTTGTGTGTGAAATTTCCAGGAGATTATCATTACTCAAACCAGTCGTTCAGGTACAGTACTAACATGCATGCCACAAACAAAGTCACAGAGGTCAGAAATTTCATTTGTTCTGATGTTCCATGTGAACATAAAACACCAAAAGCTCTTGATGTCTATCTGCATTAATTTATGCATTGTTCCATTGTCACATGATTGGCTGATATCTGCATATCACAAATCTTTCACACTGACATGAAACTCAACTAAATGTTGGGCTTGAATAATCTTAATTAGAACTAAACTAAGACAACTGGATGCAATGACCAAACACAAAGTAAATAGAATGTAACTGAACTATGAGCTATGAGGTGATATCCAGAAATTCCAAAACATAAAAAGTGCAATTCTTGCAGGAGCGCACCATTAGTAGGAAACGCTAACAACATGAACAGCTTTGAGTTTTCACTACTGGAGTGTCTGTAAAAACATCTCATGCAGGAAGAGAAGCAACTCTGACAAAATGGAAAAATCCAACCCAATCATAGCGCTTTTTGGCTAGTCATAGAAAATCATGAAGTGTAATAGATAGTTGGTTAGTAAATCATGACAGTTTTTAGACAGTTATTGACAGTTCAGCATGAGGTTGGCACAATTTGTAGCAAAGGTGATTCATAAGTACATCTTAGCACTTTGTATAGTCAATTCATACATTACTTATGGCATCTGATGTAACAAAAAACAGTAAACCAACAAGAATTTTATTGGGGGACAGTTAGGGGTGCTCTAGCAAAAAAGTTCATGAATGTGGGAAAGCCCACTTTCTCTGCTATGAATCTTTCACTATGAACTATCCATTTTTCATTAATGTCAATGTGTGGAGAGGTCATTTGGCAAAAATGTTTTTGTCTTTTTATTTACAACACAGTGGTTAAGGTTTCAAGTTTACTGCATAGTTTTTACTGCATAGTAGCCATAAGAACAGTTTCCAAGTATATTAACTAGTAAAGTCATTTTCTTTTGTGGATTATGATTTGGTTTCTCTGATTATAAATCCTGCAGGTAACATGCACAGAGACTGGTTCTATGCAGCCAATGTGCTACAACACATTCATTAGCCTAATCCCAAAACACAGACACACATGCAATGTCAACAAAAAGGTTATAAGGTGCAACTGATACAAAAGACAAAATCAATGTAACAATAAATTAATTTAAAAAAAAGAATGAAAGAAAGAGATTTTGTAGTGCTAAACAACAGCATGATAATTTGAAAAACAGCCCCTATAAAATGGCCATGCTACTGTACATACAGTATCTTCATATTTAGTGATAGTTGTCTGCCAGAGTGTCACTTTTACAACGAGCAACACTGGCATCTTTCCACAGCTCTCTTGCGCTTTAAATGGTCTGGAACTAACATTCAATTAAGATAGCCAAATTAGTGTCTGCTTTAATTAGCAGTTCTATTTCAGCATCAAGGGAATGGTAGTAACAGTGAAGCAGTTTTACCTTCCTAACTCTTCTACTGAGTAGATAAATTATTACTTTACAAAGATATGCCAAATTCAGAAAGAAAATAAAAGGAAAATATAATATCAACAAATTGAAAATTAATAGAAGGCTTAGGTGTTAGGCCAAAGGGACCACAAACTGTCTTTACTATAGGATCTACTGTAGGATTCACATTAATTTTTGATGGATGTAAACAGAAATTCACAAATTCACAGATAATGTCTGATGAAGACAACACACAGTACAACTACGTACAATTTTTTATTTTTTTTGCAAGAATGTTCCCAACTCATAATGGTTTAACACAAGTTGTATATTGTGTTCGTTTGCAACCAACTTGCTCTTCCAACTTCTATGGTAATTGCTAAATATGGACAATTTGACCCATTGCTAGATTCTTAATATCAAATAATGGCAGGCATGTCCTCAGACTCCTCCTACATGGGTGGAGATCTCAACCTGAACCCATAGGTAAAACCTTAACAAGCAGGTAAACAGGTAATATACCATTTAACTTAAGAACTAAAGTGCATGCTGGGAGCTGCAGTCCAGAACCTGCACCCTAGCACTTACAATATCTTATACTTAGGCAACTTAAGGTGCTTTTTTTACGTTTTGTGTTTTATTAAAAGTAAAATAACTGGAAATGTATATTGTAAAATTGTGTGTGTGAGTGTACAGTATGTGTGTCTGTGTGGCTGGATCACATCACCACACCTTAAATCTGGTGACTGAAGGCCATTTGAATGGAATACATTTAGGTTATCTAGCCAGCAAAAGCACAGAAACACTTTACTTTCATTTCACAAAAAAATTGAAAGAAAAGAAAAGCCACTAAGAGCCAGGATCAGGGGTGCTATTCATGTGTTCATGTGTACACATCTTTTGTTTATGTACCATAAATGTTGCACTGAGGTTCAAGTTCAAGTGTTGACCTTATTAAGGTAAGGAAGGATGCTGTTTTCATCCTTCACAATGCTTTGGATGCCTGTCCTCTTCACTCACTAATAGAGGCTGATGGATGAGCACCTACAGGTACTGAAGGACACTTGAACACACCTCCATGCACAGAGAAACACCAAAATACTTCTTGGCTGTTCATATTTACTTTCACATGGAGGACCTGGCCTCGTTTGACATACTGTTTCCTTATGTAGGCAGGCTACAGTATTGATTGTGAATGACTCACAAGCATGATATTTGAAATGTCAGGTCAGAATGACAGGGTAAACTGAATCCTGTAAGATAAAATGTTTGAGTATATATATTAAAAAAAGGAAACAAAAAGAAAGAAACACTGTATCATCCACAAATATTAGAAAACTAGTTATTATGGGAGTAGACCCACATACTGTTGGCCAAAAGAAGTCTTTAAATTTTATATTATGTACCACTTAATAAAAGGTAATAATGATTGGATCAGTATGGCAAATTAGATAATCCACTGTAAAAGCTCTTAGTCATTAGTAGTGGTGTAAGGTGAGTTAATAGAATAAACACAGATAGTGTTATACTACCAGCATGGTATTGTTTGACAAATTTCTTTGATGATGATGGTGATCATGCTACAGGATAAGTTGAGGTGTGTAAGAGAAATGAAAAGTGAATTCTACAATTCTTAGTCTGAATTAATGATTGCTGATGGGTTTGTTTACTATATTCAGTCAGAAAGTCAAATAAAATTTCTACACATATTATACTATTACTGTATAAAGTATTACAGTAAATGATTTGGGTGCACAACTTTTACTTTATCCATTTTAAAGCTCTGGGTGTTAACAGGTGCCCATTACATCCACAGCAACTACAATTCTTTTTTTTTTTTTGCAAGAATGTTCCCAACTCATAATGGTTTAACACAAGTTGTATATTGTGTTCGTTTGCAACCAACCTGCTCTACCAACTTCTATTCAGAAAAGACTATTAATTAGCTGATTAGTATAATCAAATGTGCTAGGAACAGAGAAACCATTAAAATGTGCAGGGGTCCTCAAAAACCAATGTTGAGAACCACTGCCTAAAAGAATTAAAGACTATAACCCATACTTTCTCATGTGTTGAATTTAGGGCTTGGTAATATGACAAAAATGTCATATGACAATAGTTAAAGCAATATCAATGATAACTCAGTTATTTGACAATATTTAGACTTGTACAATTTTTTTTTTTACAAATTGATGCGATGTGGCAAATTTAAAGAAAACAATGCTTGATTATTTAGACATACAGTACTGTGCAAAAGTCTTAAAACACCCCTCATCTATTCATATTGTGGTTCCGAATAGTCCATTGTATTGTAATTTTAATGTAGTCTTGAAGAATAGTTCTCCATGCTTCTTGAAGGACAAATTTTTGGCTCTCAGTCAAGTCCCTGACCAGTTTCAGAGGAACTTTTTTAAAATAAGTCATACAGTGACCTTTTAATCATTCAAGCATTAAAAACACCTAACTTAAGGCATGATCCATGGAGAAATAGGTGCAGATGATAAATGAGAGATGCTGAATGCTGAGTGGTTGGAACAGACAAGAGGGGAATCGAGCGTTGCTTTTGAGGTTGTTACATAAACAATACATTTTTTAATTGTATACAGTATGTATATTACAGTATTGTCACGGTTGTAGTGGGGTTGCAGGCGAGGCATAAGCGCAGAGGTTAAGACTTAAGGTGGGCCTCCACTGGAGCTAACTGCCGGGGCTGGGCCTCCACTGGGGCTAACTGCCCGGTCTGGGCCTCCACTGGATCCAGAAGGATCGGGCCTACATTTAAACTAACAGTAGGATGGGTGATGGACGAGGCGAGCTGTTTTTGGAGCAGTGCACCCTCCTCCAGCAGGGTTTGCATGTGTTTAAGATCCTTCGCAGCACGGCACACGTTCAGCTCTGATGAGCTTGCTTGCTCGCTGTTGGAGTGAGAATCGCCGCCGTCGATACTCCTTGCTCTCCACCCTCCAATGACACACAGACTGGTCTTCCTCTTGACCCTGGTCACCACCTCTCATAGACCTCCTGGTCCGTACCTCTTGGTCGGAGGGGAGCCACATGACCTTGAGCTCCGTCGTGCTGTGTTGTATCGCCTTGATATCACGCCGGATGGCAAGTCTACTGCCCACAAAGTCTGCTCGCCACAGCGTCACTGTCATAGCCCCCGCCCCCCCTCCCAAAAAAAAATATCTAGGGGAGGCCCCTCTAAGCGAGGCATAAGCGCAGAGGTTAAGACTTAAGGTGGTCACCTTGGTTCAGTTGAGTGACCTCATCACCTGACCGAGGTGCATTCTGGGAAACGAAGTTCAAAAACACAAAAAGTTTCTGGGCGCAAGGCGCCCTCTAGGGGTTATCCCTGACAAGTATATACAGAGTATGGGCATTTAAATTGGTAATGATGTCAATATTTCTAATGCAAATTTATTTAAACAAATTGTACATGTACTATTACACAGGGGGGAAAAAATCACATGGAGTGAGATCTGGAGGCCATTCATGAGGCCTGCATTATCTCAGTCAACATCCTGGAAAATGCTGATCTAAGCACACACGCAGAGTAAGAGCAAAATGGGGTGGTGCACCATGGGGTGGTGGTCCAGTGATACTACTGTACATGTTTTATAGCCATTAAATATGGCCTAGTTAATTTTCACCCATATAATTTTCACTATATATACTGTGTATACTAATAAGTTATCAAAGACTTAGGTTAATTTAATTGTCAGGTGATCCAATAATGGACCTGAAAGGTCAAATTCATCCCTGATCTCTATCATCGAGACTGGATTTCTTATTTAAATCAGTTTTTATCTGCTGTCCATTTGTGAAGCCATTTCACAACTACTGGAATTATAACTCAGAAACACCCTGCTGGATAATAAATCTTGTTAATTTAAATCTGAAGTGCTGGACGGGTTCTTAAAAGCAACTGATTGAGCCCCATGTTCATTTCCCACAGTTATCAAGGAGGATCAGATGGTGCCTGGCTTGCATGTAATTTGCTCTTTGTTTACCAATGCATCGTGCCAATTAGCTTCTCTCACAGGTAAATCATCCAAGAGCATCTGATGAAGGAAAGTAATTATTGCTCCACATTTGTGGCTGCTCATTACAGGTTGCATCTCACTTTCCGCTTCTCAATTAATCACCTTTATCAGTCTTTACAGGAGGTCTCTATGTGCCATCCTTTAGAGGGCATTCAGCACAGCCAGTACCTGAACTTCTAAAAATGTGCCTTAACATACTCCTGGGAAATCTGGAAAATATACTGTATATATATGCAATTGTTGAATTATAGATTAAATCAGGTAAACAGAATATATATTTTTAACCTTTTTGACTAATTAATTATTCAACTAAGTGTGTATGACTTTAGTGGTAATGTTAAGTGTATAAGAAAATCCATATTTACATTATTATCACAACAAAGTCATTAACTATTTGAAGAAAATCATGATTAACAGAAGGAGCCAAGGAGAACATTTTTTTTTTATGTTTACAAGTATAGATTTTTTTAAGATTACAGCAAAAATTAAATAACATGTCCAGCACTTGACATCTTAAAAAATGGTCAAAGTGGGACTTGGAAACTGAAGAACCCAGAGGAAACACATCTTTCAAAAACCTACGTAAAACACAGGTCATACAGTAACCTGAGCCCAGGATCTGGGTAGGGACCATGATGTTGTGAGAAGGCAAAAATATCTCCTGCTACCACAAGCTGCCTTCAAATATATGATGAATTATGATAATACATTGCCTGGCCAAATATGAAAAAGCACTTTCGTATTTTTGATCATGATAAACTTATGTAATGTCACAACGTTCACTTTCACCCAGTGTTGCATTATTTTTGTTAAGATCTTGTATTGGAGTCAAACTAAATCTGTAAAGTCTCCTTCAGCACAATCCAAAGACTTTCAGTGGTATTAATCTCAGGATTTGTGGCGGCCAATTCATGTTTGAAATTCCTCCTACCAGAATCATTGTTTTATAGTATGAGTTTAATGATTTGCATTGGCATCCTGGAATTTGCCAGTGGCATCAGGGAAGAATAACATCTGTTTATGGTATAACCATAAACTGATGGCAAATCAGTACATTTCGGTAGATGTCACATACTGTATTTAAGTTGATGATGACACAGGATAATAGCAGATGATGCCTGTAAACCAATAGTAACATAAACAGGAATCAAAACCAGGATCAAGACATGAATCATAACACGAAAATAAACAGAGACAAGATGAAAAACTAAGAAAACCTAGAAGCTTAAATAATACAATTAATTAGACAGAATACTCATCACTTATAACCAAAGACTGAAGCTAGAGACTGAGACAAACATAAATGTCATAATATGATCCTACACCTAAACACAAACATCCTAAATATAACTAGTCCATTGGGTGTACAGAGGCCTTCAGAGAATATCCATGACATATCCATGACATTTTCATCTCTAAGATACTGGAGGTCTCCTGATGTATGGACTGAATGCATGGACTATAGGAGAATCTTTCAAAAATCCTTGTTATGAGCCTTATCATGGAGGCTCTGGTAAAACTGGGCATGGGGCTGGAAATTGATGTGAGGATGGAAAGTAAGATCTTGTTTAATGAGCTGACAAGGAGAGCTTGATGCTACCATAGCATCCATATAGTCTTGCCGTGACACCAGCACAACATCCTAAATATGGGGGTGCACATGTACCACTCATGAGCTTGGGGTGTTCTGCAGGGGCCATTTTCTTCAGTCTTTCCCCTATAATGATACAGGCATGGTGGGCTGGCATGTCTTTTTAAATCCATTTTAATTTCTAAATCCACTTTAAATCCCATCACATATATACGCATATACTCACAGGAAATAATAATTTGGAAGTCTCTGTGAAGTGTCTCTCTCTGTGTTTCCACCCTGCTTCAATGTGTTTTACTTCTGATGTTTGCTTTGCAACTAAAGAACATGAACTTAAGCATAGGTAACATACCTATGCTTAAGGTCTTTGCCTCTCATGAACATAGAAGTGTAATGATTGTAAAAGACACATTTAAGGGGATTTAACAGTCTTGTTTATTCATTAACATTTAATAGCTACCACTATTTAAACTAGCTGGTTGTCTGTATTGAGGCCTGTATGATGAAATCAGATTTCCTATTTACTTTGATTTACTTAGGTTTATTTGAATATAAAAAAAGAACATCCCAATAAATTAAATGATGAATAATATAATATAATATAATATAATATAATATAATATAATATAATATAATATAATATAATATAATATAATATAATATAAAACTGTTATCAAGTAATCTGATTGGATGTGAGTCATTCCATGAATGATAACAGACAGTACCAACAGTGGGATGTTTAACTACATGTATCACTCTGCATCACATGTTTTCAAATTAACATTAATAACACTACCTGACAGTCACCAGCATGGATCAAAGCGCATCAGTAGGCTCTGTAGTACTGGGGAGAGAGCAGCTGCCTGCTAAAACCCACATTCAAAGCCAGACACGGAAGTATTTTCAGCAAAATAACCGGCTACATACAGTAGTACTGTTAATAATTTAAAATTACCTTCTCCCCTGTTAATTAGAGTAACTCTTGGTTGCCAACTGTGAGTCACCAGCTCTGTCAGCTGCAGAAGAATATGTGTTGGTGCAGGAAAAGAACATATTTGGAAGTAACTTACTGTAGCTTTGACTGTAATTTTTTGCAGTAAAAACATCTTATTAATTCTATTCTTGTTTTACTTGATGCTTAATTTATATGGAAATTACCAACCAAAAGTCTTGTGTTGCATGATAAATAAATAACGAAAAATTATAGTGTGTGCACAAAACCTCTATCATCCTCTTGCCACCATGCCTGAAAAAAAATTCTAGGGGAAGCACTGTTCTCAAAGCCTTTCAGTAGAGTGAGCAAAGTTTTCTTCCAGTCAGATGGTGGAAGAGGTGTACCACTTTCAAACCCAGCTGATAGAAGCCTTTTTTAATAGCCAGAGTAACAAGTGGTTTTCTTATGACCACACAGCTGTTTAGTCAAAAGCCTGTGAAATCTCACTGCATTATGTAAAAATGTCCTTAGGTTTAATATTTAAACATACTGTAGCTATGATTTTTACAATTATGATTTTTACTTTTTTTATTTTTACAATGCAACTTCACCAGGCATTTAAATTACTTATTCCAGGTTTCAATAATGCACTGGACAGCGCTTAAACCAGTTCCAGGATTTTCAGCAATATCCTTAGTATGACCTTCTGAAAACCAGACGCATCTTTTCAAATTCAAATTTTATTTGTCATAGCGAGGAGACATACGCAGTCATACATAGTACGATATGCAGTGAAATGCTTAGACAACCACCCGGGTCCTTAAAATAAAAGACTAAGAATAGGAAATAAATATGAAAAAGAAAATAGAAGGTACATTTCAATATAGAAATATAGAATTTATGGAATTTTCTGTGGGAATGAAGTTGAATATAAAAAGAAATGTCCAAGGGGTGTGCAAATGTGCCTGAAAGTGTAATGATTCACATATCCACATATTTAAAGTGACTTTATGCATCAGGGAAACAGAACGTCCAGGGGGTGTGCAAATATGCTTGAAAGTGACTTATTTACAGTGACTTGTGATAGAGTAATTAACTAATGTCCACGAATGTGCAGTTGTGCAGTGTACACTAGTGTCAATGAATGTCCAGAATGTCCAGAGTGAGTGCAAGAACATATGTGTGGATATGCAAAATGGATCAGTACTGTGTGGTGTACTGATTAAGAGACTGTATCGCCTGCGGTAAGAAGCTCCTCCTCAGTCTCTCTGTGTTGGTCTTCAGGGAGCAGAATCGCTTTCCTGACCTCAACAGAGAGAACAGTCCATTGCTGGGGTAGCTGAGGTCCTTCACGATCTTCCTGGCCTTGGTCCAGCACCGCTTGGTCCAAGTGCAGGTCAGGGAGCTCGGTGCGGATGATGCGCTCAGCTAATCGCATCACCCCTGTAGAGCTCGTCTGTCCTGCATGGTGCTGTTCCCGATCCAGGTCGTGATTTTACCTGTCAGGATGCTCTCTATGGTGCAGGCGTAGAAATTCCTGAGCACCCTGGAGGGCAGTCTGAGGTGGAAGAGATGCTGCCGGGCCTTTTTCACCATGGTGTTGATGTGACAGGACCATGACAGGTCCTGCGTGATGTGGACACCGAGGTATCTGAAGCTGTTCACTCTCTCCCTCTCCTACTTTGTACTAAAGTCCAGTATCAACTCCTTTGTCTTGCTGACGTTTAGAAGGAGATTGTTCCTCTTTCACCAGTTCTCCAGATCTCCAATCTCCTCCAGGTAGGCCGTCTCATCGTTGTCAGTGATCAGGCTCAACACGACGGTGTCGTCAGCAAACTTGATGATTGTGGTGGAGTTGGTAGAGGCTACGCAGTCGTGCGTGTACAATGAGTACAGCAGGGGGCTCAGAACTGGAGGGCTCCAGTGCTGAGAGTGAGGGAGGCTGAGACATGTCCACCAATCTTTATTGCCTGTGGTCTGCCAGTCAGGAAATTAGAGATCCACTGACACAGAGATGAGCTGAGTCCCAGGTGCTCCAGCTTGGTGGTGAGTGTGGAGGGAATTATGGTATT
>JAQMYJ010000008.1:12005340-12016504 GCA_030014305.1 Clarias laeviceps | reverse complement strand
GTTGAGATGAGGGCCTGGTCAATGTGGTTAATGGTGCTGCAACTGTACTGTAGCCCCGGATAAAGCGACGGTAGAAGATGTCCGGAGCGCGGCGTCCCCCCAGGTGGTCTGTACAGCGAGGGTGCGGAATTCGGCGGTGTACCGGCTCACGGATGATCCTCCCTGCCGCAGGTGGTAGAGTTTGGTGTCGGTCTCCACCTCGCCCTCTGGGTGTTCGAAGGTGAGTTTGAGTTGGCGGGTGAATTCATTGTATGACAACTGGCTAGGAATCAAACCCGGGCCTCCCACATGGCAGGCGAAACACCTACCACTGAGCCACCAGTGGTACTGGTTGCATAATTCTACAATAACATAATATTTTAGTTTTGATGATTTATCTATTCTTATAATAGTTTTACTGAGGAATTCCTAGGAACAGAAAAATACCCCATTTTTGTAGATTACCCAAGACAAACACAAAACAAAAATCTATGGCAAAACTAGAACTTAAATAAACGACAGAGTTAAGACAAACGGAAATGAGTAATGGGAAAATTAAAACAGCCTCAACTTCAGTAGGAGACAGTGTTTACAAAACAGAAAGAACACCAATTTGGAACACCAAACAGTCAATTACCAGATTTTTGCAGTTATTACAAGTAAGGGGATATTCAACCAAGTACTATTTACTTTCATTTACTTTAAAACCATCTGTTGAAATACCTTCTCTCAAAAAATGTGTGGTCTGCCACCATGTTGTAGTCTTGACATACTGTATCACCCCCCTAAAAATATAATGGAATAGTCATGTGATTATTATTCTTTTATATACACTGAAGACACATAGGTTTGAGATCAAATAATAAATATTAAGTAAAATAATTTAAACTTTAATTTCTAGATATTTACCTTTAGATGTGCTAAAGAACCTAGAACATTGTACCTCTTGTCATACACCACACACTTATTAGTTGAGCAAACAGATATTTTTATAAAGTCTTTAAAAAATAAAGTTTTTAATAAAGTCTTAAAAAATAAATTAAAGTAAGGAACACTTACTTTGCATATCTCTTACATAACTACATAAAGTCAACTACCCAACAACACAAAACTATTGCTTTCTTCTCTTGGCATGCTCTTCCAGGCTTGGACTATAGCTTCTTTCACCTTCTGTTTGGCAGACAAAAAACAATCTGTAGATCTCTGAACTGCCAACAGAACTCATTAATAAAGATCAGTGAGCCTGTTCCAGAAGTATCCATTCAAGCTCAAGTCATGACATTACCTACAGTACATCATACTTCATTAATGATCACTAAATGATTCAACTTGAGGAAACATGTACAGTAGAAATAAGTAAGATATTAGCTACAGTAGCTAAATAAATTAGACTATCTAGGCAGACCTTTTACAGTGTGATAGCTTATTGTAGTGATTGTCAGTTGTGTTTAATATATAAGTGCTGGTACAGTCTATAGTCAGTGGTCAGAATAATGAAATAGGCATAAACTAACATTGCTAGTAACCATACATAGCAACTTATGAAACCCCAATATCACTTGAATAAATAAAGAAAACAGACATTATAAGTCTTTATATATTTTTGTTCACTTCAGCATATCTTACTTTGTGTATTAATTGTTCAAAAAAAAAAAAAAAAAAGTTCGAAAAGTTCATTTCGAGTGAGTTTTGTGAATAATAGACATACTGTATAAGTAATTTGTAAAGTACTAAAGTAGTTTTCCCCTACATGATTTATTTACTCAGACATAAGTAATTTTTTTGATCACCAGTTTATTATTAATACAGTCATTTTTTTTTTAATTATTACTACAGTAGCAGCACTCAAGTCAATGTTCTTATTACAATTTCAGGCAGTACATGGTTTATTTATATGTATATTTTGGTATAAATGACACATATTATTAAGGTTGCATTAATATTACAACATATACATTTTTCAGTATAATAATATTGTGAGTTATAGTAAAAGGTGAAATCATGACGCTCCTGGTCTAACATTTCATCATGATATTAAGGTAAACTTATTTTCTTTCTATTCACGCTTACACAAGGCATGTGTATGAAGTAGGGTGTTTTGTGCATAAATGAAATATACAGCCTGTTTGTACAGCATGGCTCTTATGGGACTGTAAATGGCCTAACTGCAATGTAGGAGGGGGTCTCTGTACTGTTTATATCGACTATACATTCTAATTACCATGGACTAGTTTATGTAGGGTCATTGTGAAGTGCTGGCAAGGCATAGTGAAATGTTCACCTGTTAGCATAATGGAGAAAGTGGATTGAGCTGGGCTTGTCATTAAAGGGAGATCTTTTTTCCATGCTGCCAGCAGTGCAGTAGAGCAGTGCATTAGACCTGCCTCCAGCTGACATGTAAATGAGTCATTCTGAACTGCTGCATCACATCAACAGCTAGAGGTCAGGAATCTTCAGATTCCTGCTGCACAGTCAGCATTGATTCTGCTTCACTTTGTTAAAACAAGAGGCTAATAACTGGTTGTAAGGAAGGCCATGGCTTTAGGAGGGCCAGGATGCATGAATCTGTAGAAGTAGATAACCGTTTAGTGCTAATGAAATGAGGGAATGTTAGGGCAGAGAGAAATGAGATCAAGCTCAGAGAGACCTTGCAGGCATGAGAGGGAGGGAGGCCAATGACACAAGAATCAATGCAACATATTAGTCTCAGTCCGCTGGCCAGGACAGCAAACACACACACACACACACACACACACACACACTGAAATCAGGCTATTGGCGTATAGTCTCCAAATGATTCCTGCACCAATTCTTATATCTAAGTTAACTAACTTACAGAAAAGGTCCAATTTCAAATAATACTCTACTTAATATAAGGCAGACTGTATTAAGATTTATTTTATCTCTTCTTACCCCTGCCGCCAATTCATCTCAAGGTTTGATACAGTATGATGTGCATTCTGAGATGCATTACTGCTCAGCACATGTAGTTATTCATATTACAATAGACTTTCATTCAGTTAGAATACCTCTGGATATTTTCTTCTAACCTTTTTCATCAACAAGTCTTTTCCACCCTCCTACACTGGATGTTGTTGTTGTTGTCGTTTTTGCCGCTGGTGTTTTGCTGCTGTTTTTACCATTATTCTGTGCAAACCCTCTAACGAATTTGGTGTGAAAATACCAGGAATGCGACAGTTTTTGAAATACTCAAACTAGCCCATGTGGCACCAACAGCAAACAAGATGTGGGCATGAACAGAAGGCGTAGACCTGTATCCATTGGTGAAAGTAGGTCAGTATGGTACTGCATACCACTAAAAGATTCAGAGGTGGTCAGCAGTACTGGAATAATGGGAGAGAAGCTGATTACATGATTACAAGTGCGCATCCTTCTTTACTTCCTCAACAGAGCACCTGCGAAAGAGTGCACTTGATTTATTGTTCTGGGATTTTTCCACACCTTGACCATAGACTATTAATGTTGTTTGCACCGGGACAAGATGAATAATAAATGAGAAGAAGTGACCAATATGAAGAGGTTGTGGTAGTAGTACTGGCAAGAATTTAAACTACTTTCACCCCTGTCTGTATCTGTATAACTTTAGATATTGTGCTGTTGACGCTGCTGCTGCATAAGTGGCTATTTAGATAATTGCATAAATGTGCATAAAAGTGACAGGTAAGTGTAAAGTGACAGGTTACATGACATGTAAATCCCTCTAATGAGAGAGTAAATTATGAGCCTGGTCAATAAAAAAAAAAAAAATAATTAAAAAAAAGAGTAAGAGTTTACAAATACTTCAGAACTTTTGTTTAGCAGAGTATAAAACATGCAGGGGAAAAGAATAGCAGTAACTTGTTCCCATTGTAGAAAATACACACTGGATTTAAAAAAACATACAGTAAATATATAACAGAAACTGACTACAGGTGAGATCCAGACCCTGTCTCTTTCTCTCACACTTGCACCCTTCATTATTTGTGTCATACATTCCAGTGTGCAGCAGGCCTGTGTGGATGACATTAAGAAAACATAAAAACACTTTTTTTTCTAGTTTTTTTATTTTGTTTTTTTGTTTTTTATTGCAGGCCCCCGTGAACAGCCAGTCAAAAAATACCACTGGAAAGTATTAGAGAGGAACACAACACAAACAACAATGAGCATTGGGGATCCAAATCCCATTACTGCATTGAATACAGGAAGTAAATCTTTTAAGCGCTGAAGCTGTATTTTCAGATTCCGAGGAAGACAGAAATGTTACAGTGATACAGTATAAAGAAGACCAAATTATAGAATTTCTTTTGGTGAACATGGCATTTGCAGGTAAGCTCTCTAGTAAGGAAGTCAAATGCCATGATGGAAACACATAATGTGCGTACTTTGCTTCCCTGGTAACAGGAGAGGACTGGGAACACAAAATGAATGATTCCCCAAACAGATGCAGCAGTTTAAATAAAGTTAGTCTGATGTTTACTTAAAATGTTTTCTTTTTTTTAAGGCCGACTCTTTGGTCAGTATGTGGTGTAAAAAGAGCCTCAAACCAGAGCTCATCCTCTAAATGGAAAAGGACAGATTAGGACCATGTCTTGGCTGCTCTGTAGTAACACCCAGCATGCCATTGGCTCCTTCAGCCCCCACCGTTTCTCATCTGATGAATATTTATAGCTGTCCTCTCACATTTTTGGGGAGAAGTGCTCATGTGGTGGTTCTGCGCTAAAAGCCTGGTGAAGTCAATCTGGTTGTCCATACATATTCACTGAGCATTTCATGCGGCCAGCATGAGGGACAGCAGAGCTTTCTCCATATTCAGAACATATTTATTCCTATTCCTGTATTCTCTGACAAAGAAGCATGTATTCAAAGCAAATCTGACACCATGGCTTCCAAAACATGTTACTAGAGACAATGGTCCACTTTCTATGATGTTCATATTAAATTACAAACCTTGCGTATAAAACACAGATACTCAGAACCAGAAACCAAGCCAAACTAGAAACCGAATGCATGCTTAGAATATTCATCATGTGTTATAGGACATATAAAGTGTTTAAAAAGTCATAGTCAGGTGAAGATTAATTAACCAGAGAAAATCTTTATAAACCTGAGACATACTGTTACTGTAACAACAATTGAGTCTGAGGAAACTGTGAAGAGGATGAGCTCCCTCTAGTGTCTACTTTATATGCTGTATCATTTGGGTATATTTTTCTGCACACAGAATTAATAATATAATATAAAATAATAATATAATATAATATAATATAATATAATATAATATAATATAATATAATATAATATAATATAATATAATATAGGCTCTTGTTACAGAACCTCTTCAGCCTCAGAACCTGGAGTTAAAAGTTCTGAAGATTTGTTCTAGGGACACCAATGGATCTGCTTAGACGAAAGACTCACAGTTAAGAACAGGTCTGTGATAATCCAGGGCCGTTATTTGCTAGAGCTAAGAGAGTTGCTATTGTTTTGTTTTTGTTTTTTTCTCATATGCAATAACTCTTTGCTTATAGGATTATTGTTCATATGTGTCTAATGTGAATCTAATTAAACATTTCATGACAACTGACAGAAACATAAAATTATATCAAAGTGCTTATTCCAGTAAGTCATCTTCTACTTCTACTTCTACTTCTCCTTAAATATTGTGGTGGTGACATAAGCGTGTTATAACACTTTCTTGGGTAACTGACATTAGAATGTCCTAATATCAAAAAAGAGCCTTTATGTCATAGGTTAAGTCATAAAGTACTAATGCAGGAGTTGTTATAAATGTCATAATTACTCCTTAAGTCTATAAAGATCTGACAGCAAATTTAACAAATGCAGTTTTAATTGCATTTCATTCCTTTTAGTGGAAGTCATATTGTACATGATTATCTTAGTTCTAATCAGTGGTCAAATGTCTTAATTTAAGTATTGCATACCCTTACATATTATACATACTTATACTCTGCACATTTGTTAGTATTACAGTGATCTGTACTATGATATCGACCTCAGTCACACAAATTGTAATGGTGTTAAAGCATACAAAAGCATTTATTGTCTTTGCTTCACTTGCATAAAGTTAAATGGCACCATTTTCTTGGTTGTTTTCAAAAAATACCTGCATTCTAAATTAGCTACTATGTGGTTAAGGATCAGTGTGAATTTGGCTGCATGTGTTGCGCCCACACACATTCACTGCTGCTGGCCATGTGAGGAAAAGTGTGGGTGTTGAGCACGATCATTCTCCGTAGCATTTAGCACCAAAGTTGAGTCATTACACTATGAAAATACATTGATCAGCCATAACATTAAAATAAACAACATACATAAACAATATCTTTTTTAAATGGCATCTTACATAGGTGGGATATATTAGGCACCAAGTAAAGTAATATCAAAAAGTTGATGAGTTAGAATAAAAAAGATGACTAAATGTAAGGATCGATTAATGTAAAGGCCAAATTATGATGGCTAGATGACTGGGTTGATCTTCAAAATTGCATGGCTTGTGGGGTGTTCCTATAAAGCAGTGGTTAGTACTCTTCAAAAGTGGTCCAAGACGATACAACCTAAGAACCGTTAAAAGGTGCCGTCATGTGCACCCAAGGCTCATTGACGCATGTAAGGATCAAACGTCCAACTGGTCCAATCCATAGAACAGCTACTGTAATACAAATTGCTGAAAAAGTTAATCCTGGCTATAATAGAACAGTCTCAGACAGACACACAGGCACAAGCTGGCGGAGGCAGTATAATGCTCTGGGCAATATTCTGCAGGGAAACATTGGGTCTGACATTTTCGTGAATGTTACTTTGACACATACCACCTACCTAAGCATGGTTGCAGAAGAAAATACATCTCTTCATATAAATTGTACTCCATAATGGCAGTGGCAAAAATTGTTCAGGAATGGTTTGATGAACATAACAAAGAGTTGAATGTGTTATCATGGAGGTCTCACCTCAAAACCTACAGGGCTTATAAAATCTGCTGCTAACATCTTGCTGCCAGATACAGTACCACAGTGTGCCAAAATAAAGGAGGTGGTTTTAATGTTAAGGCTAATAGGTGAAAAATTAGCATGTAATGTAAAAATTTTTTAAAACATTTTTATTATTATTTTTTAGTCTTGTGCAATAGATAGCAAAGTTGTTAAAGCTAATGAAGGTTCAGGGCTGCATGTGTTATTGGGCTTTCGAACCAAACTACAAAGTAACAGCAGAGACAGTCAGTGGTGGACAGAGCTGTCTGCCAAACTCCCTTTGAAGGCTGAGTACCTGAGGTAACAGGACTACTACTGTTGTCGCTACTCTTGTAATTGCTCAGCCCTGTGCAGTCGCTGGTCCCTATGTGTATCCTCATTACTGAAGGTTTCACAGTCTTTGCCATTGCCTCAATCAGGATGGTGCACTTCTGTTGTGAAGAGTGAACACCTACAGACATTATTATCTCTGCTTCTCTCAGGCTAGAAGGTGTTGCATGACTAACAATTACACAAGTTTCTACCTTCAGGTGAAGGGTTGGTAAGTTAAAGAGTGATTTGAAAAGGATACTTGGTTTACTTAAAGATTTTTAATCATTTTTAAAAATCATAATTAGTCAACACAATCTATTCAATTATAATGCAAATACCACTATGTATAAACATACATGTTTACATTAGTTGATTAACTTTTTTGATTATTTTGAATAATTGTAAAATAAGCAAACTATACAGGTTATGGATGTGGAAGCTTTTATTAGGCAAAATGACAACTAGCCTATCAATGACCAAACTATAATAATAATAATAATAATAATAATAATAATAATAATAATAATATAGGTAATATTTGCTGTTTGCCTGATGGTCGCTACAAGGTAAAGGACCTCAAATTTGATACAGTAAATTGATAATTCAAAAAAGTACCATTTTACATGTGTTTTGACCACAAGGAGGATGTAATCAGTTGTGAGTAATGTTGATGTTTTCAGTAATGAATAAGCAGCTAGTAGTGTTGCAGGAAACATAAGCCTTAACATAAAATACATCTCCTTCCTTCGTGTCAGTAGTTATTGCTCAGATAAACATACTGATTGAGAAATTACGAATTTTCTTAAAGTACGTAACAGTACTAACCCAAGTTTTAATAATGAACAACTCATTTCAACTTTCAACTAAGAACAGTCATTTAAACTCATGTCCCTGCATAGGTACTTTTAAGCTCTGGCCTTATGTTCTAAATTGTTATTATTTTCTTAAATTCCCTTGTAATTTATCAGCTGATTTGTATTATTTTTGAACTTACAACTCTACAACATATGTCAAAATGTATGTGGTCTGTCCAGTCAAAAAAATATCTTTGTTGAACATCAGGTTTTGGATTTAGTCTCCCCTGGTCTTATTAGAAACTCTACTCTTCTGAGAAGGATGTGGAGATGTTTGTCCATTCAACCACAACAGCAATAGTGAGGTTTGTCCTGAGCATGCAGTCAGTGTTCCAGTTCATCACAAATGTGTTCTGTATGGCTGAGGTGAAGACTTGCGCAGGACATTTGTGCAATTATTACACTTTATCCTTAGCGAACCATATCCGTATGGAGTTCACATTGTGCACAGGTGCATTGTGCATTTGTGTCCTTAAGGTCCAGGAAAAAAAAATCTAAATGACACAGAATACAAAGAACGCTATGTGCTTCCAAAGCACATTATATACTTCCAACTTTGGGAAAATCTCAAATGTGGTTGTAATAATTAGATGTCCATATAGTTTTTCAGCATTTAGTGGACCTAATTCTTACTACAGCGGCCCAGAAGGGCAAATCATCTCTTGTGTGTGAGTGTGCTTTTTCCCATGTATGAGTATACTCCAATTTCTTATCACAAGCTTTTATTTCTATAAAGATGCAAAAAAGATCTTTAAATAGATTCAAACTTTCAAAATAAGCAACCATGTACAGAAATAGACTTAATGATTTTAATATTGTTTTATAACTGCTTCATAAAAAGTGATTGCTGGACATGTCCAGTCATATTTACATTTGCATTTGATATAATTTTAAAGTTAAAATACACAAGTTTTAGCCATTAAATGAAAAAATAATTGAGCCCAGCACATAATCATAATACATGCTGTAACGTGCTGCATTAAATGTTTAAATGTGACATGGTTATCTCTGACTGTGATTAAGTTTTCTTTCTCTGATTAGGCAAGAGGGGGAGGCATGGAGGAGTAGAAAACCGTCTTACACTTTCCCACACACTCCCACTGAGGCCAGAAGTAGGAGATAAAAAAACAACAACTTTAATTGTTATTCAAAATCAAATCACTTTCCTGATGTGAAGATAAAACCAGCTTGCATTTATGGACAAGAGAGAGTGAGAGAGAGAGAGAGAGAGAGAGAGAGAGAGAGAGAGAGATGGCTACAAATCACCATAAAACCTGAACATTTTGCATTTTGCAGAAGTTTTGCATAACAATCTGCAGTTCAGGGACCCTTAACCAGTATTAGCCAGAATATAACATAAACACAGACTTGTAACACTAATTTCTGTAGACATTCAATACAAAATATTGAAATGAGAAACAGAATAGAATGTTTTCAAATCAGAACCCAGAAATATCATCTGTCATCGCCTTGACGACCCATAAATCAGACAGCTGAGTTGTAGTGCCTGAATGACCTTTAAGGAACAGTACAGTAGATCTCTGAGTCGTATGTTTTGCAAGGATTAAGACATCAGTGCTGTGAAGAAGGGCCTCTAAGCACTGAGAATTTGTTCATTTTCACACTTTCAATGAATGCACTAAATATGTCTTGCATTTGAAAAATACCTATGTGAATGTGATATGTGTGGTCTGCAGGTCTGTAGGTTAATTGACATATGAAACTAAAAGTGACACCGGAACACTACTTGATGGATAGATTTAGATTAAAGTCACAACAAGGACTTTAAAATGGTAAATGCATTCTAACCATTTGATTTAAGACCACACAGGACCCATAGATCTTATTGGGTTCATTGAAATATGCTGCAATTAAATTTTACACTCATTATGCAATTTATTATTCTAGCATAAAAAAAAGTAAAATATGTGCACTGTCTCACTGCTCTGTGAATATCTATCTCAAAAGCATTCAGAACATATGCATTAGTCACATTTTTACTGCTATTAGTTGTACACATTACTTTTTTCAGAAGACGGAGAAAAAAACAGATCATCTTAGCTTTGTTATTTAACGTAATGATATCAGTGTGGACTGTGATTTGATGTAAGTTAGCTTAGTAACTAAGTAACGTAACCCTTAAAGCTCCGAGCATTTTACGCATTATTTGTATTGCTGTTTTTTTAATAAACATATATAGGGTTTAGGATTCTAAAGTATAGAGTGTAATATTCCCTTTTTTGTCAGCACAAAATAAGCAATATGATGAACTGAATTTAAAACCAACTTCCTAAACATGACTGAGCAAAAAATCTGAAACTGGGTCAAATAGGCAAAGAAATAGCACAGATGATCACATGTTTTTATTGTTGTTTTCAGTTGGTTCTGAGACCAAAAATAATAAACATATGCTCATTTTATGAGTTTTACATTTTTGCAACATAGTTCCCATATCATGTTAGTGGTATAGTTTATGCTTTATGAAAGTAATGATAACTAAAAAAAAATAACTAAATACACAGTATTTAGTCTGAAGCCTCCCTCAGCAAGGCTTCTTTATAAACACATTGTTTTTATCGTCATTGACCTATGCTGAGCAGAGGTGGTTAGTAACGAGTTACATTTACTTAAGTAACTTTTTTAAAGTTTTACTGCACCATACTTTTTACATTTACTTGAGTAGATTTGCGAAGAAGAAACGCTACTCTTACTCCGCTACATTCGGCTACTCTCGACTCGTTACTTTTCTAACCATTTATCCTACACATTAGATATTCTTTATTTTTGCCAAAGAAATGCAGCCGGTGGATCCACCACGTGACTGTGTTCCACCAATCAGACATTGCAACAATAATCACATGACTCCGTTTGACCAATCACTCACAATAACAATAACCTCATGTAGTCAAATCTTCAGTGAAGGAAACATGTCGCGGTTAGTTTAGCTATTTTATTTAAAGGGGTCCTATTATGCCATTTTAAAGGTTGCTAATATTGCTTAATGAGTCTCTTAAAACAGGTTTACATGTA
>JAQMYJ010000008.1:11991952-12003771 GCA_030014305.1 Clarias laeviceps | reverse complement strand
TATATGTTCTTATGTGGAATAATGTGCTTCAGACTTCAAACAGTGTATTTAGTTTTTTGGATATGTCAGGTAAAACAAAGTTATCATTACTTTTATTTAAGGGTAAATTACCCTTCATACTAGAATATGGGAATGACATAGCAATTTTTTAAATACTCTCAAAATTAGCATATTATCATTATTTTTTGGTCATAAAAACTGAAAACTACATTTAATGAATGTGATCATGTGTATCTGTGCTATTTCATTGTCTATGTGACCCATTTCTACATTTTTTGCTCATTCATGTTTGGGTAGGTTAAAGTAAATGATATGTCACTCTATATTGCACAATATTAAACCATATACAGTATATGCTGTTTTTTATTTTTTTTTAAATGGCAAAACATATAATGGCTAAAATACTCTGGGTTTTAAGGGCTATCCAATTAGAAAAATTAAGTTGCAATTTTCAAGTGTGTCTTGATTTTTAAAAGGATACAGTAGTTCACATAAATATGGTGGGATGAAAAGCCGTTTGATTATTTGTTGAGATTATAAACAAAAATATATAAAAAGAAAATTTCCATTTGTTTCTCTGATTACGTTTTTCATATACTTCTCTAATTTTCTCTCTTAAGGAGAACAAACAGGTACAGTAGCCTTTTGGCTGTAAAAATGTTGCTTTACTTTTCTCATCCATCATTCTCTTTTGTTCTCCCATGATACTAAACAAGGCATCTGCAAAGACATTTTATACATAAGTCCCCTTTATGTTGTGTTTGACAAGTCCAAACATCCACACCACTATAGATCTGGTTCTTACCTCATTTCTAATTAGCCTGCCAATTAAATTGGACAGACCAAGAAACACCCGGTAAACAAATGGGATTTACAGAGTTCAATCTTATTAGACAAAAATTCATTCTAATCAATTACAACAGCAATATGTTGTACATCATGTTTTAAATTTTAATGATCAAATAGGATATCAGGCATTGATGTTGGATGAGGAGGCCTGGGGTTCAGTCCTCATTACAGTTCAACGCAAAGGTGTTCAGTAGTGGTTTTCTTCACATCAGCTTTATGCCTTTATGGACGTATGAATACCCAATGGCATTGGTATGGTATATGAATCATATACAGTAGTAGAGAGAAAGTGTCCTGTTGACATTGAGGTTTCAAGAGATTAAAGCTTCAGCATGCAAAGACATTCTGGACAATAGTCTGCTGCCAAGTTTGTGGCAACAGTATGTGTAAGGCATGCATAATACTGTATGCAGGTATGACGGCCAGGTGTTCACATACTTTTGGCCATATAGTGTATAATAAATAAGCTTGGCCTTAGGTAGAGCACATTATATTGGAAATTTCATTAATTGACATAGAATACAATACAATAGAGTATGTGCCTTTTTGCCATCCTGAAACATAAACACTTTAAAAAACAGTTTAATGACTCCAGTATTTACAGTAAGCACCAAAATTAATACATTTAGGTGAGATTCCACATAGTCTTATATACAGTGTGTTTGGAATAGCAGTCAAATTACCATGCTGCTGATTGCACTTATGGTCCACAAAACTTTAAATTAATAACTAAATTATATAATTGATTGATCTAAACATATGTTCTCCAATAAAAAAATGTACATGCTCTGAAATGGTGCTTAATTTTATTTTAAACCAAAAACTTTTGTAAGAGGTAAAACCTATAACCCAATCAAACCCATTTACACTAAAATGACCCAGATCATTAAATTGACAATAAATTAACAAATTCTATTTCTCTGGACAATGATGCAAGTCTGTCCTTTAAGCACTAGATCTATATTAATGAATTACCAAAAGCCTTGGAGCAGCCTGCCGATTTTAGGATAAATCTGTATGATGTAGAGATTAAATTCTTGCTTGGTACTGTACAAACATCCTGTTTCTACCACTGAAACTGATCCCAAGGAATGGTTTGTTATTTCATGAAGGACTGAAACTTTAAAAATAGAATAGAATTAAGAATAGAATAGAAAATGTTAATTTTGAAATAGTCTCAAGAAACTCACAGACCACAAAGAATGAGTAAACTTTTTTTTAATGCAAATCCCATGAAATTCTTATTTTTCATAAGGATTTCCATTACCATTTAAATGTTAGAGTATAAATTTAAATGCACCTTGAAAGAAAATAGTGGGAAAGTCAAATCACTGATAAAATATTAATTTGAGCATTTGGGCACACAATAATGAGCACTGTCTTGCCTGGAGAAACTCACAAAAAGAAATCTTGGCTGGTGTTAAGGAAATTTATAAAGGATCAAATATGGGACCAAGTACTACATATATGGATTTATTAAAAGACAATCTCAAGCATAAGCATCACAATTCGACAAAGGGGCATGTATGGTGTGTGATGAACTTATCCTTCTGTCCCATTGTTTATGGTGGAATATTCTATTTCTTCCACATGAGCAAAATTTTTTATTTTTCTAATAATAATAATAATAATAATAATAATAATAATCAGTATGGTGGTGTTGTTTATTCACAAACTTGATCCACACTGGCAATACACATGTCTCATTTTGGCTTGCCACAGGAACATCCCAAATAAAATTGAGTCTCTAAATTAAATTGCTTTTCTATCACTACCTTAAACTAAACCAAGCATTGCGCTTTTATTTATTATACAATATTTATATATTTTTAACAGTGTTTTTTTTTTTTAGGTTGTTTTTCGAACAGCTCACACTTTTTTTTAACTGTCAACCACATCAAGCCCAGAGCAATGTCTTTAGGTTGGTAGTACAAAAAGAAACTTGATGACCTTGATGACCAGGGCAGAAGGAGTGCATAGAAGGCAGCGCTGATATGCAACCCTGTGTGGGTGGAATGACAGAGCTACTAAACTATTTCTACTATTAAGGCCTTATGAAATGTATAAATAAATATAGCCAGTATTTTGTCATGCTCTAAATAGTGTTTGATGTCATTAAGTTTATATTGAAAAATGAGCCATGTCAGGCCAAGGTTAGAAAAACAAGTAAGAGTAAGACGGAGTAAAAAGAATTAAGGTGAATGAAAGTGAGGACGCACTTAATGTATAGTACTGTATAGCAAAGGCAGCTTTCCATCAGCACTTTACTTTTAATTAAGTATAGTAAAAGATATAAAGATATTCATCTCTGACTATGTTTTTGTAATTTAATTCAATTCAATTCAACGTTATTGTTATTGTTATTGTATAATAACAAAGTATAAATAACAACATGATATCATTAGAGCATCATCTTTTCCGGCATGTAATAAAGTGCGACCATAGTACAGCAGTGCTGTTACCATAATTGCTATGTCGAAAAAAAGGATATAAAGTGAGATTGGAGCACGAACCAAAAAAGCATATCTATTATGTGTGGTGCAGCAATGCAAATTCCAGTTCACAGTTATTGTAATAGTGATGTGTGATATGTAAGAGTAGGTGGGGGGAAGGGCAGAGAAGGTACAAAAAGTACAGTATACTGAAAACAATCCATCTTGAGAAATCAGACAATAAAATAATGCTAGTAACCAATAGAATTCCAGTTAAAAAAAAAACATATCTACTTAAGAAAATGAATTGCATTGCACAATATTATGAGACACATAGAGATTTTTAAGTGATATATGATATATAAGGGGCAGATTTTAAACATTATTTGAAGTTATACTAAAAAGAAATATAATGTGCACAGTTGGGTTAAAGTTATAAAAAATAAAGTATTTATATCAATAACTTATCGTAAGAAACTTCTAGTTGGAGAATATGCAAACATCCAAACAATGCCAATTAAATGGCAAATTTTTTTTATTTTTGCAAGAGGTTTCAGACCATATGTAAAAACAAAAACCCATACATTGTATTGTCACCCATAAAGAACTGGATCTGTAATTTTGTCGTCCCTATGTAGGGTCATTTAGTTTGAACAAGAAAAGTGAACAGACACAATCACTGCTTCTCACTCACAAAGACTGACAGGCCCTTTGTCTGTCAGGGTAATGGGAGGCGATTAGTCATAGGATGATCTCATTATCAGGAGAAGGAGGCAAAAACTGAGGAATATAGATGAGATGAGGAGGAGAGTCCTTACCTAAAAACAGATATATGGATCTCTCTCTCTCGTTTGTGGTTCTTGCCAAGTGGAACCCCTCTCTGTCTCTCTCCTGCTACCATTACCACATTACCATCTTATTTCCCTGCATGCTGTCAAAACAATGAAAAGAGATACAAGTCCCTCTAGTGTCAGTTACATGTTTTGTCATCAAATCAGGCAGCACATGCCTCGAGCACTAAGAACAGACTGAGGTAGTTTTGTCCAGTGTTTTTACATACACCCTTTTGCCTGCCTAATTTGCCAGTAGAAAATGATTAATGCAATGTAATGGCATTCTGTTTAGGATTCAGTGGTTCTTAAAACAGAATTCCGATGAAAAGGACTATTTTGTGGAATAAAGCGTGAAATAAAGCTTAGCTGTTTTTTTCTCAGCAGGTACTTCAGGTCCTTTTCCCATTACAGACCTCTGGTATATTAGCAAAGAGTCATCAAACAACCTAACCATGCATGGAATGAGTTGTGTAATACAAATTGTCACTGTTATTTACAGCATGGCCACACAGAAGCAAACATCATGGCAATTAATTGCACTGCCCTCAAGTAGGAAATACTTGCAAAAGGTGGTGCACCTTGAACCGGGTTGTAGAGCAGGGAAGAGAGAGAGCAGACGGAGTAAAGAAGAATAAGGAGGGGGCACGGGCACTCTGCAAGGTAAGAGCCCATTTCCCTGAGTGATTCCATTAAAATTCTCCACAGGGCCAATTACAGTGTGAAGTGAAAAACGTCCTCCTTCATTAGATGCTGATGAGGAAAGGATGCTGCCAGTCAGCAGCAGGGAGGAGGAGGGACGAGAGCATGTGTGCTGCTTTGCCTTTCCGTGGTTTAATTATTGTCCAATCCATATTTCATGTAACCTATAAAACAGGGGACGAGAATTGGAATTGAAATCTGTTGTAGGAATTTTATATGTCAGTAAACTAGTAAGTATGCATACTGATTCTTGTACAGTATTTCTCTAAAGCTGCTGGCTTCAGTATTTTCAGAACTGCATTTACTAAGACCTTAGGGTTGGGAAATGCTTCTCCAAGGACTAATCTGTATCAGAGATAAATCACATTTGTAGCATGAACTGTACTGCCTTCTGATGCATTCCTTTGAACCAGTTTAGAGTATCCAAAAACTTTCAAGTCTTAAAATAAATGTAAGTATGCGAATGTGTCCATTCAAATAAGATAAAGTAAAGTATTTAAGAGTTAATCTAATAAACTGTAATTACTTGAAAGATTCACACATATTAAAAACTTTACATTAGATGTCATATTACCTTCATCATGTCTTTTTCTTTACCTTGTGCTCACTAGCAGATGCTGATTTTATAAATTTCATGGAATGCCACAATACTATGTGGAGGCATGTGGAGTAAATACACTGCCCAAAAAAAAACAGACACATTAATATTTCTTACAACTGCCTTTGATCTTGATTACAGTCAGTAATATGGTGGCCATTAGAATGTGAAAATTATTTTCACACATGCTCCCAGAACCACTCTCACAATTTGAGTCCTATAATATGCCTGTGCTATCAGGGGGGAAAAAATGTTCATGTAATAACCTGATCATTCAGTACATTCAGGTAGGCAGCTGACTTAATTTTACTGCTGCATATTGTTGCTGTGCCTAGACCTGACCAACTGAAACAACCCTATATCATAACACTCCTAAGCCTCCAGAGGCTTGTACAGTGGTGCATCGGGCAATATGCATGATTGGTGCATCGCTTCATGTGTTGCCTGCCTAATCCTGATTTACCCACCGCTCTGGAAAAGGCTCAATCTGGACTTATCAAACCTCATGACCTTTTTCGATTACCCCAAAGTCCATTTATGCACCCTTCATTCATAATCTTTTCCTGGAATTGTTTTTCCACAAAGTATCCAGATTTTAATAATATGGTAGAGGGTTCTTAATCCAATTTTAGTCATTTCAAATCTAACTAGTTGTAAAACTTTCAAATCTCACTTTTGTGAAACGTTTTCTTTTGTCTGGGTTCTGTTTGAAGCAATTTTATATCCAATCAAATTTTTCTGAAAGATTTAAAGCCAAGAAAAAAGATATAATGTAGGCCAATGTGTTCGAACCTGGGGTCCTGGCTTCCCTCAAGGGGACACCAAAGACTTTGCAAGCCTTTCTTGGCATTGAGTTTGCAAAAAAAGATAATGAAAAAAAGATTATTTTATTATTTTGTTTTGTGTACTGTATATGGCCTGGTCTGTGTTGTTTGTTGCCAAAGGGGCTCAGCTTTTCTTAGATACAAGCAGGGAGGTGCTAAGGGCCATGCATTCAGCATGACTGTTGTTTTGTAACAATGAAAAACACATGGCCATGACCAGTGTGCCTCGCCATCCCAGAGAAGCATGGAGAGAAGCATGAACAGGAGTAGCAGACAACTACCAAGATAGTAGTTTTAAATAGGTGGAACTGTACAGTACCACATTGATATATTGAAAAAAAAATGATCCAACATCTGTCATATTAGCATTTTCTTTCAAAGTTGAGGACATGTCACTCACACAGTGGCAACAGTTGGGAGAATTTGCTGACCAACTTGGAGATATCCTTGAAAGAACCTGGGCTGTATGATATCAAATGTCCCCCAGGGTGGTTGTCCAGATTGTGTCCATGAAGTCTGACCAAGGCCATTGATATGGATATAGCTACTGTATGTAAAGGAATTGTAAACTGGTCCGTCAGACATTGGTCGAGCTTCAGTAAGCTCAAACAGGTTTATAAATTTGACAGTTCCCTCTCCCTCAGTTGCAGGACTTGAAGAGCCCATTTTATTTTCAGCTTTGACTTTACCAAAAGCTTCTGGAAAGTGTCCTTCAGGCCTAATGCAAAACCTAACTCATTGGGTTTTCCACTTTGGCCTTTATGGGGTGCCAGCAACCTTCCAAAGTCTGATAGATGTCGTCCTTCATTCCCACTGTTCCTTTGCCCCTGCCTACCTAAATGATGTAGTCATCCACTCTAACACCTGCCGTGACCATCTGTACCGTCTCAGAGAGGTACTAAGCAGGCTCCGTAAGGCCCGGCACACCTAGCGCCAACAGAGACAGCACTGACCTCTTTCACATGCTGACTCTCCTCACACAACCCCAAAATACAGAAACACTGTACATGGCTGACAATGAGCATCCAAGACATAGAAAGCATTAGAAACCGCTCCCTTATACACTGCTTGGCTAAAGAAAAAAGAAAAAAAGGTTTCTAACGCAATGCCAGTAATTTCAGAATTTTTCATTATTTGTTTTCTTTGCTTGATGAAGGCCAATATATTAACTCTTCTGAAACACATATTTTCCATGGCCATAGGATACGTCGTTGAACATGGCTATGTAAGAAATAAGAAGTGACTCACTGCATCAATCGGTGCCATCTGAAACATATTAATCAGTGCAATTACTCATTTAAATTTTAAGTGGTGTTTTTTTTTTTTTTTTTGGCCAGGCAGTGTGTCTATTAGCCTACCATTTTTAAACTCTCTGTGAAGCTTGAGTGGGGTTACACACTTAATCCACTAGGAGGCAAACTAACCCTGTGTTTCCTGACAAAATACTCAGCTTCTATGATCTTGTCTTCCAAAACCAACTTAAAAAGCAGTTGATGAATTCAGTCCCTTCATTATTTATTCTAGTTGCTATGAAGACAGTCACATAATTGATAATATTTAACTCCTGATCATGTTATATATTTTCCTCTATTTTAAAGCTCTCAGTATTAACACTCTCCCTATGCACCTGCAGAGACAGTCCTTGATCAATAAGAAAGGTCTCCCATGAAATATTTTCTGCATTTTGTCTGTCTGTCTTTTACAGATTTTTCGGGTCATGTATATATATATATATATATATATATATATATATATATATATTTACTCAGCCATAATTTATTGGAAGTTGTCCACATTTCAATCTGAGGTCTGCCCTGGGCAAGTCTCATGTGGGTGATCACCTGACCACTTCTATCACAAATCATCCACCTCCCTTCATAATCTTTTAATCCTGCCATCACTGGTGCAGAGAGCAAGAGACAGAGAGAGAGAGAGAGAGAGAGAGAGAGGTGTCCGGGGCAGATGGTGGTGGAAGGATGAGAGATAAAGCATAGGAAGAAGAATGATTTAAAATCTACTCAAACTTTGTGCAGGGGATTTGTTGACTGATTCAGGAACATGGTATATCAAGGCCACTGCCAAAAAAAACAGATTTTTCCACCCCTACTGAGGTAATCAGTCTTTGTATGTGCCTTTAGAGGATTACATTTTAATTCTGATGTGAATTCTGATTTGAAGGCAAACACATCACACATGTGTGAAACACATTTCTGCATGTTATTTGTGTTTATGCAGACCAGCATGTACTGTACAAAAAGCAATTCAGAGTCTATCCCAGAGACAATCTAGATCTGTCCCAGAGACAAGCATCAAAGGCATTATTTCTCTCTATGTCATATTGTTGAAGATAAAGTTGATACAGTACAGTACATGTTGATACATGGTACAGAGCATGATATCTCTTATTTCTGTTTTTTCTTCAAGATGTAGACATAAGGCAAGCAAGCATTCACATGAAAACAGTATCAAGTATGTATGTAGAGAGATAGAAAGAAAACATCAAAGTGTATGAGAGCTGGTCGACTAAGGCATTGCGGCCTTCAGTTTCTGCTTGAAAATGTTGGGTTGCCATAGAAACGCCTGTTGAATGAGGCTACAATGAATCTTTCACTCACCCCTTTTTCCTCATTCCTTATTCCATTGCTCACACAAGAAAAAATATATATACCAAACTTTTACCTGCATGCTGTCATAGATTTTTTTTTCTATTGCCCCAAGGATATAGTGTACTTATCCATAAACATTAGGAGTGAAGGATAAAACCAGTTATTCATTCTTAAATTTAACAATGGTGGTTTCCAGAAGAGGGGCAGATGGTGTGTGGCATCCCTTAAAATGTGTTTGGCCACCCTTCTCAAACTTTTAGGTATCTTAAATACTCTCATTGTTGATACAATAAGATAAGAGTCTAACGTTTAATTTTCATAGATGTATGATAAAATCCCCCAAATAAATAATCCAGAGAAGATAATAAAATTAATTTAATCTTTTTAAGCTTTAGCAAAGAATCCAAACCATAACAGTTAGAAGAGCAAAATGAATCCACAACATGAAATAATAGCCTGCTATCTCCATGCTGAGAGCATTTTTTTTGTATGAATGGTACAGTCCATGATATAGCATTAGGAAATCTCAGTGTGGAAAATACTTGAGAAATTGGACTCCATTTATTGGAAATTGGACTCACTACTACTTTATTACTAGTGGATTGCATCAAGCAAAGAAGTCAACTATGAAGATTTTAAATTATGGGAATTGAGTTAAGAACCCTATTTTATAATCCTACTAATATATATCATATTATTATTATTATTATTATTATTATTATTATTATTATTATTATTATTAATTGAATGGAGATCACTTAAACACTTGCAACTGAAGTTGCATCAGAAACATTAGAATATAGTGAAAGTTGGAGCATTTATACAATGGGACAAGAACTCAAAAGATTTGGATTAAATGACTGTGTGGGCATAAGAAAGCCACGTTTTGGTGAGACTTTGAACCCTATTCCAGATTGACTGGTGTGTAAGGGTAAGAAGGAACATGTACATGTACAGTGCCTACTATACAAGCCTCTGGAGGCATATTACGGTCTGGGGTTCCCTTGAGTTGGTCACCTCTGGGCTCTGCAACATTATGTGGCAATAAAATGAAGTCAGCTGACTACCTGAATAAATTGAATGGCGAAATTATCCCATTAGTGTGTTTTGACTGAAATTGTGAAAGAATTGGTTCTGGAAGCATGAGAATTATTTTCACACATGGACTGGCAACCAAGTTACAGTAAATGCAATTGAATGAAATGTTAAAGGGTGTCACTTATGTTTTGGCCATTCAGTGCATTATTTTGCGATATTTATATTTTACCTGAATGTTATTGAAGTTGAATCCTTGTACTGTTTCTTAATTGTATTTCAAAATCCTGTCCTAACAGTTTTAGATACGTAATAAATGGTACTTTTCACCAAAAAAAAGACATCTTAACAGTTACATTTTACTTTTCAATAGTTGCATACACTGTACATGCATTTATACTGCAATATTTGGCATGAAGGCAATTATAATTATATTTAAAAGGGATGGTGATCATCCTTCTGTAATGACCAGAGAAAGATTCCTTTCCTGTCAATTGCCAGCAAAAGTTTGGTTCGCCTGATTCTAAACAGGCTCAATGCTTATGTTGAGTCATCAGGTTGTATTCTAGAAAAACTTGTGGTTTCAGAGCAGGACAAGGGATTGCTGACATAATCTTCACAACCTGGCATATGCAAGAAATGCCATTAACAAAATCAAGAGCTGTTTGTTAACCTCAACAAGGCGTTTGATGCAATAAACAGGAAAAACCTTCGAAAGATAAGTAAGGTTTAGCTGACCCAAGAAATTCATCAAGCTCATACAATTCTTCAATGATGCTATAATAGTTTGTGTGCTCAATCATGCTCTGATGCACTGGCTGTCATAAATGGGATTAAGTAAGGGTGTGTGCTTGATTTCTTTCTGTTCAATAGACTCCTTTCAGTGAGGCTGACTGAAGCATTCAAAGAGTGCAATAGTTTTCCAGTGCAGTTTCAAACTAATGGCGACATTCTCACCTTGAGAAAAATCCAGGCCAAATCCAAGATTCACTTAGCAATACCCTTGCTTGACTTCCTCTTTGCCACCTCTGTCCGACATGCTTAGCAGCTATTCGATTGATTTGCCCAAAGCACATCACAGCACTTTGCTTTAGTCTGACAATCAGCCAAAAGAACACTGAGCTTTTGCAGTATTACTGTACCTGCAACAATGTTCCTCTGACAGTTTCTGAAACTTTTCTGTCATGAGATGATTAGCATGATAACTCACAGTATGTCTCTCATATACCCAATACTCGCATCTTAAAAAATGGTCTTTTATGGTCAGTTGGCACATGGGTTTCACTCTCGAGAGATATACAGTAAGGGCATCCCGAAGTCATGCTTGAAACTGTGTATTATGATGCACAGAGTATTTTCCATCTTAGTTCAGGACAGAACTTTCAGGCATCAGCTCTCCAAGCATATAGTAGCATATTTGCACTACAAGAGAAGCGCAAAACAGGGAAATCACCACCTGCAACCACAACTCATGAACAGTACTGTACATATCTGATGTGTTACACATCATGCAACTTACAAAATCCATCAATTGATTGCTCAATCCATAAAAATTCAAATCAAACTTTTTAGTAGATTTTAATTAGATTTCAAATTTTTTAAAAATATTTTAAGACAATTTAAATCATTAATAATTTCTCAGTATGTCTTTACCCCTGGCAAATATAGATGGTTGCTGCAGGTTCAGAGTGACATAAGTGATAAACTCTAAGACTAACAGTGTTGGCATGCAGGAAGAAAATCCCTGTATATTTTAGATAGGGTAATACTGTAATTATAACATAAAATATACTATAATGATAACAGTATATGATTGTACACTAAATACATATTAATCCTGGGAGACAGATTAATTTATCACAAATTTGCATATATATATATATAGCATATATATATATATATAGCATATATATATATATAGCATATATATATATAGCATATAT
>JAQMYJ010000008.1:11950619-11961102 GCA_030014305.1 Clarias laeviceps | reverse complement strand
ATTTGGCGTGTTTGATACACACATGCTTCACAACCGGCAACACAGAAAGATGTTCCCATAGCGTTTTCATGCAGCATTGAGTGTAGCTTTTGGAAGGGAACTGGTGGTGAGCATACCAAAACACATGAAAGCTGTAATTGCAAATCAGGGTTATTCCACCAAATACTGATATACTGTACACTCTTAATAACAATAGTTATATTTTGAATTTAGGAGAAGTATTGTCAGCAGTTCACATGAAACTGATTATTTTGCAGTGGTCTCCTATTTTTTTTTTTCCAGACCTGTACATACAGACCAAATTTTCTGAGACTGGTTTTGTGTCCTCCAATGTTTTAAACGTAAAGATATCATTGAAGGAGCGAGTTCTGAACAACGTACAGACAAAACTTTTCTTTTATTTATATAAATTTTAAGATATTGGATTTTAGATTTTCATGAGCTGCAAGTCATAGACATTGAAATGAAAACAAAATAGGCTTTAAATATTTTACCTTGAAATTAATCTAGAATATACGAGGGCTTCTCTTTTTAAGCCAAAATTATAAAAGAAAGGTATTCTTTTTGAGACGCACTGGACTGGAATAAATAGACATTTGGGCAGCATGGTTGCATAGTGGTTTGCATTGTGGCCTCATACAGTACGTCCAGGGTCGAGGGTTCGAGTCCCGCCTCAGGTCTGTTTGAATGTTCTTCAAGTACTTGGTGAGTTTCCTTCCCTCCAGTTTTCTCCCACAGCCCAATGACATGCTGATTAGGTTAACTGGCATTCCCAAATTGTCCGTTGTTTGTTTGTGTGTCTTGCTACAGATTGGAACCCTGTCCGGGTGTACCCTGCCTCGTGCCCTAAGTCTCCTGCGCTCTCAGAAATAAAGGAACAGTTTTGTACTAATGAAGGTACAAACCATTGTCACTGGGGAAGTACTGTACCGTTCAAGGGCACAGAATTGTACCTGACTATAGAGAAACTAATTTGTACCAATTAAAATCTTGTCCTTGAAGGTACCACCCCAGTGATAAATCCTTTTGTACCTTAATAGTATCTAATGTGTTTCTTTGGGAACTATAAAAAAAAAAAGTCATTTTCCTATTGAATAAGACATTCAATCATTTATTATCAGTGACTATAAAAATATATCAGATGCATATGTTTGAACACTGCCTTGAATTACAGTAAAATATTCTTTAAAAATACATATTTCAGGCTTACAATAAACAAATATTTCAAATAAATAAAACACTTCTATTAGCTGAAAACCCTTTCACAAAATACCATCACACTAAAATGGTATAGTATATAAAATACAATTTTCCATCTACAAAATAACTTTTAACTGTTTACAATACAATTTAAACTTTTAAATTAATTTTTACCCACTTTTCACAAAATACCATTCCATTTATGTTTTCAGAGCAGAAATGAAATGAAAAGCATCAAAACCACTGTAACGAGATGTGCACAAACACAATGACTATACATATCTGGAAAACTCTTAAACGACTGCAGAGACTTTGGCAAATCACAATTGTGCCTATCCCGAGCTAAAACGTATCGTAGCCAATGGATAGTAAACGCTACATGCAAAATATACATAATATTATGGTCATTATTTGCTTTAACCCTTAGGAATCTGCATATGTATTGGGACCCTAAAGAAGTTTTTATTATACTGTATTCAGCACAAACTGGGCTACAGTAATATGTGAGCATGTATGTACAGTACAAGTTTGTATTTTGGAGAAAATAACAGTTATGCATGGTTATTGAAAACAGCAAAATAAGTCACTGAAATAAGACCACAAACCACATTAATATGCTCAAGGCCACCTGCCCCCTGTCTTAAATAGCACACTTACAGTCTTACAGTTCTTGTTGTGTGAGCTTGAGGAAAGAATTTTTTTTTACATAAAGTCTAACTAAACTCAAGCATTTTTACATTATTAATTGTCATTAGGCAGCCGATTCATCCAAGTATAATGAATTACTTAATTCACAGATTTAGCTAATACACAGTTGGTGCCTACCTAGCCATAATTCATCCAAAGCACCACATTGCTAACAATTATTTATCACTCAAAGAAACAATCCTCATAAGTGTTTGAATGAGGCAAGCAATCATAAAAGCACCAGCACAGAATTTGCTGAAGCCTGAGGACAGGGGAAGGAGGAAGACAATTCTAAATAGTAATCAACATCGCCCCTCAGGCCCCCAGCTCCATTAGCCTGTGTCTGCCCCAGATCTTCAGATACGCTACACAGCAGCAAGTCTAGTAGAAGCTACTCCAATTGAAATGGTTTATGTTAGCACATCAATAAACCAGAGGAAAATGCAGCACCATATTCTCACTTTCATATTATCTACTTGTTTTAAATAAAGCCATTATTTTAATATGGCTATCTGTCTTACTTTATGGCAGAGAAGGAAGGTGTGCTGAAAAGATCAGCCCAGTTAATGAGCAGGAAACATCTTATTCTTTCTGGTTCAGTGCTTCTTCTGAGGAGTCGAGTTCCGAAGTGCTCAGGGAGTATACTAAGACCGATAACGGTCATGATCCAGTTCTGATCAGTTGCATGGAGACAGTAAGTCCTTAAACCTGACCAGTTTAGTTTAGCATCATTTTTCTCCTTTGATTTTTATTTTAGTTTTTTTTTTTGTGGTGTTTTCAGACTTTTGGTTATGTACGGCATACATGCATCTCTGTTCTTTGTTTAATAAATCAGTAAAACAAAATTTGTGCAATAAAGCAACACAGTGAAATAGCTGGTGGGTATGGTGGTGTAGTATTGCTGCTGCACAGCTGCAGGGTACCCGACTTGATTCTGAGCTCAGATAACTGTCTGTGTCAAGTTTCTCTGCAGGCTTCCCCATATCCCTATGTTTTTCTCCTCTGGAGTCTCCAATTTCTTCTCACGCAAAAAATAAATTCCTTAAAAATATTCCTTAGGCTCAGGATACACCACAACCCTGCTCAGAATAAAGTGGTTACAGTAAGTGAGTGAGGTTTATGAATGCTGCGAAAAATAGACACTGTACAATACAATACAATACAATATAATACACACTTGCTGTTTGACAAGAAAACAACATTGTGCTTGTGGTAATGTTTAAGCCCAAAGGCTTGTTCTGATTCCTGAAAGAGAAAATTATGCTCAATAATGATGATCATAACAGTCCGGAATCCTTTATTTCTTCAGGGAGAGGACCTTAATTAAAAACAAATGTGCAATACTTTCTATATTATCAGGACAGAGAAGCATAATGGAAAATGCAAAATAGATCAAATATACTATAACATAATACTGTAGGTAAATCATATGAAAGGTTTTGATGCAGAAACATGTTGTTACACATATTCTTCATCTCTTGCTGGATAGTTGTTGTTTTTTTCCATGTGATCAATTGCAGTTGCAGGAGCCTGTTCCCTCTTCCTTTAATGTGATAGAGTGGCGCTAATGGAGTCATTGGTTGTTGCTTATAATGTACCATTACACATTTATAAAGTACATTTGAAAGGGATACTATTCATATTTCTTTCTGCAACCATTATTTAATATATTGAATTTTGTTTTCAATGTTGTGAACACTTTGTGATCTTTATGATACTACATTTGCAAAAAGCTCTGAGATCCCACATAACATACTGTATAAGCCAGCACAAATACTAAGATACTACACCCCAGTAAAAACTGACAGTACAGTAGTATCTAATATTACTAGCTTAGAACTAATTAACAAAACATTGTTTATTTTTTTCCCCCTAGTATTCTGACCTACTTCCACTTTAGATGTGGAACCTCACATCGTCTAGATCTGCCTATGTCATCTTGGAGGTTTCTGCACTTGTGACTCACTTTTTGCTGCAGTACTGTAGATGTTTCCACATTGACAACCTAAAGATTTGCAAAAAAAAAAGATTATGCCAAAGTCACACTACAGCACAAAGCAAGCTCAATGAACACATGGTTGGACAGGTGGAGTGAAAGAACTGGATTGGCCTGTCCAGAGCCTGACCTCAGCCCCACCATCATTTGGATGAATTGAAACAGCGAATGTGCCCCAGGCCTTCTCATCTGATATCAGTACCTGACCGCACTAAAGCTCTTGTGGCTGAATAAGAAAATCCAGACAGACAAACTCTACAATAGTGGAATGCCTTCCCAGAAAAGTAGATACTATTATAACAGCACAGGAGTACATGTGGAATGAAATATCCAATAATCTCATATCATTGTAATGGTTCCCAACCTTTATGGTCATAAAGTGTAGCTGTAGAAATCCATGGGTTTTATGGTCAAAAAGAGTTGAAGAGTCAGAGTTGTGAACTTACTGTAAGCACTGCCTAGATGAAGAAATGTGATTGTTCATGTTTGTTAAGTTAATTATCTCTTCTAAACTCTATGTGACCTTGAGCACGCAGGCATAGAGGTTTGAAATGGGCATACAGTTAAAGTTAAAATGTGTGGGGAAGAGTTTGTTGAGAATGATAGACTGCAGGGATATCATCTGCGCGTATGAAACTTCAATAAAGCTCTTCATCATTTTCCCAAGTTTCGTGTCTGTCTACATTTCTTTTCCAAAGATCCAAAGGAAAAGAATCTTCTACAATCCAATAGATACTCATACTGAAGAGTCTTTCAGGATCCTTAGTACTGTTTGACTTTATTGTACACATTTGTGTATGATGAATAATCCAACCTGTCTGGGTCTAGTTCCTCTTAAGATTTCTTTTCGGGGAGCTTTTAATTTTTCACTGTAGCCTCTTTCTTGCACAAAAAAGTCTAAATCTAATGTCTAATCTAAAAGCTTTTCTTGTGACAAATGCTATTATTCAAATTCTAATGAACTGAATTTATTCACACACTCATTGTCTATACCGCTTAATCCTGTATACAGTGGAAACTTGGATTACGAGCATAATTCGTTCCGGAAGTGGGCTCGTATTCCAAAACACTCATAAATCAAAACAAATTTTCCCATAAAAAGTAATGGAAACTCAAATTATTTGTTCCACAGCCAAAAAAAATAAACACATAAAAATAATTAATACACAATATAAAGTAAAAATAAAACAAATTAACCTGCACTTTACCATTAAAAAAAGTAAAAATAAATCCCGACAGATAAGTGTTTCCGTTTATGCGCGCAGGTGCTGTGTGTGTGTGTGTGTGTGTGTGTATGTGTGAAGCTAAAGTAGGAGGAGAGGAGGAATCAGCCACTCCCCCTCTCCCCCTATTCTCATCTTACACAGTAAACCTTTCTCCTCCCTTATTTGAGTTTGACACACACACACACATTAATGGAAAGACTATTTAGAAAAATTAGCAAGGAACATTATTGCGTGAGCGCATACTAACAGAATCACTGCTGTAAAGTAAAACAAACAAACAAATGAACCTGCACTTTATCTTTGAAAACAATCGCGACAGAGCAATGTTTCTGTGTAGAGCAGAGAGTGTGTGTGTCCAATGACGCGCATGCAGACACATAACGGCGGGCTGACACACAGAGCGAGAAAATCTTTATCCTCTCTAATGAGACTTTTGCTTTACACACGTGCACACACGTGTGTTATAATAAACAGTACATGTGCACTGTACACACACGCATACAAACACAAAATAATATATGTTTTACGCACACACACGTGGTCACAGTGTTATAGTAAACAGTACACGTGTGCACGGATGTTGATTATACCAGTAAGAGATGAGCACTAAGACCCAGCAGGGGAGACGATTACCCACAATTCCTCAGCGCAAGAGAGAGAAAACCAAGACTTGTTCGTTTTTCAAGTCAATACTTATTAAAAATCTTTGCTTGTCTTGTGGAACACTCGCAAACCGCGTTACTCGCAATCGAAGGTTTCACTGTACAAGGTTGCGGGGGGGACCTGGAGCCTATCTCAGGAGACTTACAGTAGGGCACGAAGCAGAATACACCCTGGACAGGGTGCCAACCCATCGCAGGGCACACACATATACAAACTCATACACTCATTCACACACTACAGGCAATTTGGGAACGCCAATTTGCCTGACCTGCACATCTTTGGACTGGGAGGAAACCGGAGTACTCTGAGGAAACCCACCAAGCATAAAGAGTACATACACACTCCATGCACACATGGGGGGAAGGTGGGAATCGAACCTGAGCGTGCAAGTCGACAGTGCTAACCACTAAGTCATCGTGCCACCCTGAACTGGATTTATTCATGGTAGATCTGGAATGTCAGAAAGCTGAATCTTTTCAGAAGTACTACTACAATTCAAGCCTCTCACACTCCCTGAACATGTGCAATCTCTGATGTTTTTGTTGTCACGCATGCATTCGGAGAACTCATTGAGTAATGATATCACACTTCACACAGTTTGACTGTGCAATAATGATCAATTGTGAACGCCTACATTATTTTAGTCCACTCTGCAGCTTGTACCCTGATGGTGAGCCGTGTGTTGTGTGGGAAGCTTACATACAACCAGCAATAACATAGTGTAATTAGCTGTGCAGTTATATTGCGTGCTGCAGGCACCACGTTTCTTCCAAGAAAGGCATATGACAAACCATTTTAAATAGTGTTTAAAATTTCTCTAAAGGTTGTGCAAATATTGGCAATGAAGGTTTTGATAAATAATGCGTGATGACTACATATAGAAACAAGGCCAGGCTTTGAATCTGTATTAATGCTGAATACATTAATTATGTAACATTACAAGCCTGGACTGACTAAACTATGTTACAAATATGTAACAATAGTATTTAAAGTACCTTTGAAGTGCAATATACGGGTATGTTCTGTAATGTTGGTTCCTGCATGCTGGATTGAAATGAAACATTACTGTTTGTTAAAAGTGCAGCATTCCAGCTTTATTTTGACAGTTTTATTACAATATTGGGCTATTGCTTTATGCAAGAGTTTCAGATTCTTACACTAACATAAGATACTGAGTGTGTGCCTTACTTTTCATTCAATATCGTGAGTGAAAGTGATAATGTTGCTTCTTTCTTTAGCTAAACTCTTCACATCAAAGACCCTCACATGCTTTCAAACTGCCGTTTCATTAGATTGCAAGTACATGAACTGCCTTCAGACACTTTGAGCTCTACCAGGGCCATGTCTGAGACATGAAGGAACACAACAAAAATGTTTTTTTGCATATTTTTAGCATTTATTTTTATATTATGTATTTAGTGGGTATATTGACAAATTTTACATACACAGGCAGATACAGTATGATATGCAGTGAAATGCTCATATGACTGCCCATGACCTAAAATTTAAAAAAGAAGATAGAGAATTCAAATGAAGAAATAAAATATGAAATAAGGGAAAAGTTTACAAATATAGAAAATTTACAACTGAAAAATTTACAACATGTACAAGATATGAAAAAATGACTCACAACATGTTTTTTTTAATATTTGGTTTTCTTATGGGTTCTTATCAGATTTTTGCATTTTTATCAAATTTAATTGTGATAAATCATTCATTAAGGAAAACATATGGTGGTAACTAAATGAGCTGAGACAGCACAGGTTATGGCGTAACTGTAATCTCTGCCAGGTCCAGTTAAAAAAAAAAAAGAAAAGAAAACAGAAGACAGACTTTTACACTGGGAATGGTAAAGTTTGTTAATATGTTAATATATGACCGCTAATTCATAGTCAGGTGGTGTAGTGGGTCGCATTGCACCTCTAGGGTTGGGGTTTGATTTCCGCCTCAGGTCTGTGTGCAAGGAGTTTGCATGTTCTCCCTGTGGTTGGTGGGTTTCCTCCGAGTACTGTACATCTGTTTACTCTTACAATCCAAATACATGCAGATTAGACTAACAGGTGTTTCCAAATTGCCCATCAGTGAGAATGAGCATATGAGTGTGTGTACAGTATGACTGCCATGGATTGGCAAAAGGTCAAGGTTGTACCCCACCGCATGCCCTGAGTCTCCTAGGATAGGCTTCAGGCCCCCTTTATACAGGATAAAGCGGTAAACGCGATGAGTGAGTTAGTGAGTAAATCATAGTCAAATAATGTTCCTTATTGTTCCAATGTGTTGATTATAAGTATATCGTACAGTAAGAATACAGCAGTCATACATTTTGGAGCTATAAATAAAACCACACTTTTTTTTTGTCACATCAAAAAGGTAAGTCATCTATACAAAGAAAAGAATGCTGTAAGGCAACAGCAATTATACAGTACACAGTCATCTTATCTCAAATTGAGAACACTTGACAGCAGCACTTGAAAGATGCACTTGAGTACCGACACAAGTTTGTTTATTGCTACCACTTCATGTGTCTCTAACAATTTTGTACCAAAATCAGATTAATTCTGAGAACACCTAATACAAAAGGCCATCAAAGCAAATGTTTAGAAATCTTGTAATGCTCTTCCCAAAATTATCCCTTTTTCATAGTAATGGAGAAGGACATGAACTGTTACATTATACAATTAGTTAGTTCTGACCAAGCAATTTGATTGGACAAGAGGCATTCCATGAGTGCTGATATAGAGTATAACAGCACTGGGATATTTAACTACTGTACCTTGTATCCCTCCACTTTACAGGTATTCCAATCAGAGGCGTCTTGCCCTTCCATCAAATTTTTCATGGAAACTGTTTTACACATTTAAAATTTCCTGTATGTTTATATTCTTATTTGAAGTCTGAATGGTGCACGCAGATGTCCATCTTTTTTTAGGTTATTTCGTTCATTCCAGCTGGAGAGCCCTATGTAGTAACGGCTAGCTGACCGCTTACCAGCACGGATGTAGGAGTCAAGCAGAGATATAACAAGCTGATTCACAACTGCAGTCATATTAACCTCAGTGTGAAGTATGAATAACCAATCTCAGCTCATGACATGTAAACAGTTTGACTTAATTAAATAAGTAAATTACTAATAACTTCAGAATTTCCATTTGTAAAGTGTCTTTAGCGTCAGCGATCACTCATAAGTGACTAACATTAGTGTCAATATTAGTTTGTTGTCCTTTGCTATCATTGAGCTATTTGTGAAGTGTGTCAAAATTTTAGATGACAATGCCTGTTCAAAAAAATGCTTGATGCATTTCTGTTATACCGAATATCACCATGGCTGGTATATCTTCAGCACTCGGACTGCGCCCACATGAATACTACCAAATCACAGCTGCAGTGATTTTCAGTGCAACAGCACTCCCACTCTTGTGATATTGCTTAATAATAACCCCTATGATTTGGTACACCATGCTTTCTAATATTTAGAAATGGGGCTTCATAAATAAAATTTTAAACTTTTAGAGAGAGCACAAGTGATAAAATTTCAACAGTTTGAGCCTAAATGTGTATGTATTAAATTTTTATCATTTGAAAAGTTTCTAAAACAACACTTATATACAAATACATGCAGAATGTGCCTGCTGCTTTTTCCAATTCTTACACTTTTGGTCTTAACCGATTGCATCATGACTTTGTTAAGTCCTATGAGTCTCTAATTCAAAGCTTTTTATTGATCCAGAGCAGAATTAAAATTAAAGACACAAAACCTCCAGGCAAAAACGTATAGACAGTATATAAGATAAAATTAATGAGTACTATCAAAGTGTCCAAAAATAAATAAATAATGTGTTTAGTCAGTAAATTGGGAACATGTACATCATTACGCGTCATGACAACCCAGGTTTAATATTTGGCTGTGAGAGAGAGGCTTTAGGGCATGAGCAGTGCATGTGCTGATATGAAGAGCGTGTCTATGAGCATGAGATGGGTGGTTGGGTGGGTGTGTGTCAGAGCACTGACTCAGAGCACTGCTGTCAGTTTCGTTTGGCGGTCACGAGTTGTGACAATATACACGTGCGTAACACATTTGTAAGACAGTGACTGGACTTGACAGACAGTTGCTGGGCCGGTGCTCAATAGGTAGGCCATGTTCCTAGTGTTCCTTGTTTTATTCCTCTTATAACACACAAGCTGTCAAATATACAGGTATATATTTTTTATTTATTAAGAATGAGCGCATCTTTTTTTTTTAATCAATGTATTACACTAATTTTCTTTTAATGCAGGGCTGTAGGCTGCAACTAAAAATTTTAATATTTTGCAGCTTACAGCTCTGCATTAAAAGAAAATTACAGTATATATATATATATATATATATATAAAAAATGTACAATGTTATACTGTTTAGTATAACATTGTGGATAATGTGTACTGTTTAGTATAACATTGTGTTAATATAACACACACATGTGTGTGGACATACGCATGCAAAAGCGCATGCAAAAGCAAGTGTCATTACAGAGGTTTCTTGTTAAAGGTCCAGGTTCCATTATTAATATACAGTGGGTACGGAAAATATTCAGACCCCCTTAAATGTTTCACTCTTTGTTATATTGCAGCCATTTGCTAAAATCATTTAAGCAATTTTTTTTTCTTCATTAATGTACACACAGCACCCCATATTGACAGAAAAACACAGAATTGTTGACATTTTTGCAGATTT
>JAQMYJ010000008.1:11936836-11950519 GCA_030014305.1 Clarias laeviceps | reverse complement strand
TATGTCACCCATAATGTTGTGTGCATTGCAATATTTTAAGCAAAACTGTGCTATTACTCTGCTAATTAAACCTTCACTCTCTGCTCTTACTGGTGAAATGTGCAACCAATGACGATTGGCCACCAGGCTGGTCAAATCTAGCCCTGAAACCTCCAACACTAAATTGGCCAGTCTTTCAGTTCCATTGTCCAACCCCTGTATACATATTAATTGAAGCTGATATTGGTTGTTAAATCACAGCATAAAAGCAATAACAGAAGTTAGTAGGACAGTAAAGACAGTATGAAAGATTTTTAACATCAGCCACTGTTCAAATATATTAATATACTGTGTATATATGGTATATATACAGTATATATAAATTTTTTACCTAGCTAGCCCAATAATATTATAAAATAATGTTCAGAAAAGTTTTATGTTTGTGTTTTTCTCCCTTTGTGTTTGAGGTCTTTGCCTCCATCAGCAGGAGGAACCTTGCCATTTCCATGCTTCAAAAGCCATTATATATCCATGTTGTCAAACTTTAACTGATCAACTGTCTCACACAAGAGATGATTGGTCGCAGTAGTAAGTGAAGGTACCATAAATGCTGTCTCAGCAGAACAATATAGAATACAATAGAGTTTGATCTGGCAAAAACAATATAAAGAAGCTGAGCTGCTGAGAGGCCACTCTAGTTATAACTTGAGAAAATTTTAAAGCTGCAGTAATGCTAATCAGAGGTGGGTAAACAATATTTCAGGAGGTTAGGAGTTATGTCCACTTAAGCCCTGATTTAATGTTGTGGAACATTCATACGGCATGTTACGTCTTTTGATTACTTACATTATAGCAACTGTAAAGCAAATAAAACTTTTCCTCACCAGTCTCCCTTTTTTATCTTGAAGTCATGTCACAAAGAAAATGAAAGTACACATTTTTACAAATCTTGATTCTGCTACTATCGTAGCATTTACAGGTTTTGCCAGCTGTTTACGCGCTAAAAGTGAATCCTTTGATAAAACCATAAAACCTTAACTTTTGTAGACACTCCTTAAACAAAGGCACCAAAAGTACATATTTTTGCTTTGTACCAAAAAAAAACACTTTCTTTGTTTAAAAATTTGAAACACACTTTCTGCAAAACATTACACACTGTTTACTGTTTCTTACAAGACAAAAAAATCTTTTGCAATCATTGGAAACATCAAAATATATCAGAAATTGGCAACACCCACAGACATGCACGAAAACACATATACCTATTGAAAACCAATCAGTCTAAGGCTTAGAAATACAAATGGACTTCAGAGTAAACTCTTGAGATTTCTAGAGAGCTTTGCACACATGAAGCCAGTGAATAGAAGATGACGAGAAAAGGTGGAGGAACATTAACTATGACAACATTAAAAAACACAAAAGATTCCATTATATCAACCATTTCAGTATATTGACATCGTGGCACATTTTACACAATTTATAATTGCAGTAAATTGTATCCTATTGGCATGGTATTAATAAAACTTTAAAAGCAGTAAGTATATGCAACCTGGACGGGGAGGTGATCTGGACCTGGGCATGCAGGTTGTCTGTTGGGGCACCTGCCTTGCATGTAACTTGTAGCTTTGACTTAATGTGTTTTTAGCATGTCACTGGAAAGTATATAACTGCCAACCACATAACCATCTTCCTCTCCTGCAAAAATAGAAGGGCATGCAGAGACACTGAAGTGGTGTATGTCCAGGGTTGGATACAGCATTTAAAGTGATATTTTCATTGTTGCCTAACAATGCATGGCCTTTCTTAGTTGTGTATGAGCTAGTATGTCCAGACCCTAACAGAATGTGGCATCCATGAATGATCCATCCAGTATAACCTCTTATCATTGATGGATCCACAATGGATTGGATCATTCATGGATCCATTACAATAGTACTTTTGTTTTTCAGTTTACAGTAAAATATTGTATATATTTATGTACGTCAATTCCACTTTATTTTGTGGTTTATGTTGTTATTGTCATAAAACCTGCAATGGCAAAAAAGCTATTTTTTCCTAATCCTTTCTATTCATGTTTTCATTGAAACGTGACTAGATGTGATGTTCTGGAATAGTCTTTCACAGAAGCCTAAATGAAAAAAAATAAGAAAGGGTGTAATCCTAAAGTCCTAAAGACAGCAGTGTTTTATATAAAGTACATTTGCATGTTGCTGCTGCTTGGAAATAAATTCAAATGGTGGATTTTTGCAATTTTGTTGAAAAAATGCTACTTAGAGAAAGGATTAGCTGGTTTACTGTAGTTGTCTAAAGCCCCTTTTCTTGCTCATCAGAGGTTCACCATTTCAAGCCCCCGTTCCACCAAATTGGTGCTGTTGGGCCCTTGAGCAAGGCCCTTAACCCTGCCTGTTCCTCGGGTGTCGTATAATGGCTGACCCTGTACGCTGACCCCAGCCTCCTAACGAAGCCGAGACATGCCAAGAATAAAGAATTTTACTGTGCAGTATTGTTCATGTGACAAATAAAGGTTTGAAACCTAAGGTTTCATTTAACATAAAAGTGAGATGCCCAAGTGTTGTGTCTTACTTGGCTTGCATACAGAGCTTTGACACAGTGAGACAAGTTCTGCAACATGGGTGAAAGCAATTAGCAAAAAAAATCCTTTCTGGATTCTAAAAATTCTGATATTTGAGACTTAAATAAATGTCTCAGCATAGCACATTTAAAATATTAATGAACTCACAGTCTGAGCTCCAAAGATATTGAGGAAACATTTATGGTATGTTTTTCAAATAAAGCTAAATTTGTCCTTTGAAAAAACTAAGCTCTCCCAAGTTTCCTCCCACAGTCTAAAGACATACAGATTAGGCCAGTTGGTAAATTGCCCATAGTGTATGAATGAGCATGTGTATTGGTGTGCCCTGTGATGGAATGGCACCCTGTCCAGGGTATACCCTGCCTTGTGCCCTAAGTCTCCTGGGGTAGGCTCCAGGCCCCCATGACCCTACAGAATAAAGCGGTATAGACGATGATGAATGAGTGAGAATTACCGACAGGAGAGGGAGGGGGGAGAGAGAGAGAAAGAGAGAGAATGTCATTTACTTCCTGTTGACATTTGGACTTTGGAGTTATATGAGTTATATGCTGGCAGTGACACCCACCTGTGTGTGTGCGTGTGTGTGTGTGTGCCCAACAGAGAAGCTAGACTCCAAACTCCTCACAAATAGAAATAAATTGCATTTGGATTTATTTTTTTTTTGCAGATAATAGATTATTCGCAGATGACTATTTTAATATATTTAAAGCATGTAAATATTTCAATTCTAAAGGATGTTACATTTCAGGAAATCAAGTTCAGATGGGGCAGCATGGTGGCTTAGTGGTTAGGACTGTCACTTGCGCCTGCAGGATGAGGTTTCGATTCATGTCTTGGGGTCTGTGTGCATGGAGTTTGCATGTTCTCCCTGTGCTCGGTGGGTTTCCTCCGGGTACTCCAGTTTTCTCCTACAGTCCAAAGACATGCGATAGGGGCGTGTAAGGGTGTGTATGTGTGTGTGCGCGAGACTGTCCAGCGTGTACCATGCCTCCTGCCCTAAGTCCCCTGGGATAGGCTCCAGGCTCCTGCGACCCTGTATAAAGGAAGATGAGAGTGAGTGATTGACGTTTAAATGGTTAAGAAACAAATAGATTAAGAGAAAAACACTGTAGTAGTGACGTGGAGGGAAAATAGTTTTTAAAGCCTGAATAATCTTTTTTCTCTTAATGAACAAGAGGCAAGTGATTATTCGTTTACGCAAGCATGACGTTCGTGTTGTCTAAGATTAATCTTTTAAATATCTTTATTTGAAAAACGTGACCTCATTCAAGTCTACATCTGGCGGAAAATGAAGTGATGCTGAGTACTCCTGCCTCGGAGTTTGCATGATCACGAGCGCAATCAAACCGTAATTTATGACTCGCTCCATCTGGGGATGAAAGTGTCGAACTCTAGGCTAAATGTCACTACGCCGGATACATGGGGCACTATGTAGTGCGTGGAGGACGTTATTTCACTCGTAGTGCAGTGCGCTTATCTAGGGAGAAGGGATATTTTGTGATGCGACTCGTGACGTAGTCAGGTTTAGTCAATCCGCGCGCTCCATCAGTCAAGCCTATATTAATGCGTTAACCCGCGATAAGGCAACCTGTCTCTCTGCAGCATCGGTGTAATAACTCTGAGGTGGACTATTCATCTAAATAAACACATTTTTTAATCTATTTAATACAAAAGCAGACTGTGTTCGGGTTTCAGCTCAGAAACAGACACTTGCTGCGCGCTTTAGGAAAAGAAGCTTTGTTTTTATAGTACTTCTTTTGACATGTTGTGTATTTTGTATTTGGATGTTAGTGACTTTCCGTGAAGGAGGACGTTTTCTTGCACTTTTTGTTTGTTTGTTTTTTGGACACCTCTGCGCTGCAGATATGCTCGCGCTGTTTGCTGCGTTCCTGTGCGCTCGCGCGCTGGCTCCCGTGCACCTGGCGGCTGCGGATAAGCAGCCGCAGGGTGAGCGCTTCGTGTGTACCGCCGTGCCTGCGGGCGCCGACCTCAGCTGCCCGGTGGACACGGATAACCGCGTGCAGAGCGCGAGCCCTCAGGAGGACGAGTTCAGGAGCACGATCATGCAGCTCCAGGAGACCGTGCTGCAGCAGAGGGAGACCATCTCGAGTCAGCAGGGCACCATCAAGGAACTCAACTCCAAACTTTCGCGCTGCGAGGCCGTGGCGAACGACGCGCGAGACAGCAAGTGGCGTGGAGGCGCGCGCAGGAAGGACTTCGGTAAGAACACGATGGGCGATCTGCCGCGCGACCCCGCCGAAACCATCGAGCATCTGGGCAAGACCATGCAGGGGCTGAAGGACCGACTGGAAAACTTGGAGGTGAGAAAATATGCGCTCCGTGTGGTTCTGGGTAGGAGAACACGAAAAATAAATCTGGGCTAAAAAAATAATAATAATCCATGGATAATAAAATGTACTTTTTAGTTTATCATTTGTGTGTTTAATATTGTAATCTTGACATAGAATTGTTATAATGTGTACCTTTATACAATTTCTTATTTGGGATTAATAAAGTAATCCATCTATCTACCTTTACAAGATTTAAAGTATCTATATATACAAGGCCATAAACACCTATTTAGGTAACGTTACAAAAGGTGTAGTCTCATTGTTTTCCTGTGGTAGCTTAACATGCTTAAACATTGCTTTCATATCATTAGAAAAATCTCTTCTGTTGGCAATCATCATGATTATCATTCTGCACACGCTCCCATTAATCTCACTTCCTGTCTCACTCTATTTCTCTATGGGGCATCTTTATTTCCTGTTGCTTTATGCATTATGTGCAGTACCGTGTCTAGTTCTTCACGCAGAGCGACAAAAGTGCGGCTTCAAGCTCACAGAGGAATAGCACCACCGAAATGTGTGCAAAAGAAATGTTTCCAGTGTTTTTATAGTGGAAATACTCTATTTGTTGTCAAATGATAGGTATTTTCATGCCATCTTTAGGGGTTCATTCTGTGGCTTTTTTAAAAGCTTCCCCTAGGAATACTTTCTGATAGAGAACAACTCTAAATGAAGCTTTTAGGCCTAGCCTAGCCGAGGGATTTAATAGATCCCCAAGGATCTCTACACAGATGGAATTTGATCGAAGTTCCTTGCATTCTATAATGATGAATTATTTAACATCAGCTTAATATTATTCACACATCAACTGTATATGAACAATTTTACTTTGTGAAAGGCACGTGATCATCAATACATCAAGCAGATGTCCATACAATCTCCACACCATACTAGATCCCCCGGAGTAATGATGTGTTCAAACAGCATATTGTCTGACTCACCATCACATGTGCACGCTGGGAGCAAACATTTTTTTTTTATCACACTATCTTTTCACATTCACTGATAAAGCCATCATGAAACAGAATATGATTAAAACTGATCCTTCCCCTCTTACAGCAGCAGCTGCATGCCAATGCTTCTGGTGCGCCATTCCCCAACGAATTGCGTGACCTGCTAAAGCGGCGACTGGGGGACCTCGAGAGTCAATTGCTGAGGAGAGTAGCTGAGCTTGAGGAGGAGAAGACTCAGCTATACAACGAGACAATGGCCCACCGGCAGCACACAGAGAACACGCTCAACTCACTACTGGAGAGGATCACAGAGCTAGAAAGAAGTACGGCATTCTCACATCCTGTCGCTTTCTGGACTGAATTTTAATTGGAATGGAGCTTCTATGTATATTGGTCAAGGAAGTTTTTTTTTTTTTTTACTTTTTACTTAAAAGTGTTAGGTTCAATCCAAGGTTCTGCAATATTATACAAGAGCAAGCTGACTTTTTTGCGGTAGTTGCATGTGAACAAACTTTATGTTTGCAATCAATTTTTTATAAAGCTCTGTACTGGGAATCACATAGCCTCTGGCTTGCTGAAAGAGGATCTGGCATCATTGGGCTAATTTCTATTTTCAGAATTGAGAACAGGGACCATAGCACAAATTTGACTAATTTACTAATGAGAACAGGTGGTCATAATACACTAATCAGCCAACATTAAAATGCAAAAAAAAAATGCACAATATTATATGGGTTTCCCTTGTGCCATCTGGGCAGCTATGGCACCTTGGGCCAAGACTCCACAAGAACTGAGGGGGCGTGCTGTGTTGTCTGGAACTAAGACATTGGCAGCGGATCCTTTGGGTGTTGTGGGGACCACATGGATTGGACTTGTCCGGTGCATCCCACAGGTTCTCGGTTAGATTGGGATCTGGGGGAATTTGGACTTGGACTCTTAGCCTGCTAGGCCCTATGTGCAGTAGGCTGTGGCGCAATGCATGTTCTGGTGCCTTTCTGTCATGGCCAACATCAACTTTGAGTTGTGTTGCTTTGGCTTTTTTTGTGGGCATGATAGGATAGCCTTTGCGGCCCACATAAATGAACTTTGGATTCCCATGATCCTGTCACCAGTTTACTAGTATATTATTTATAATCAATATTATGTTTATGTTATGGCTGACCAGGGTAACTAGATATAAGCCCTAGTGAAGTTAGACCCAATCACTGATCCAACATTTCATCCTTTTACCCCCCTTGTTTTTCTTTTTCTTACTATAGGTAACAGCGCATTTAAATCCCCAGAGGACTTCAAAGTTGCTCTACCATTGCGCACAAACTACCTTTATTGCCGAATTAAGAAGAGTCTGCCAGAAATGTATGCCTTCACTGTGTGCATGTGGCTTAAATCCAGCGCCAGCCCTGGCATTGGAACACCATTTTCATATGGAGTCCCTGGACAAGCCAATGAGATTGTGCTGATAGAATGGGGCAACAATCACATCGAGCTCCTGGTCAATGACAAGGTAAGTCATTTATTTTATAATATAAACTTGATTCTGTTTATGCAATCCCTTGGTATATTATGCTGTCTGACTGGAAGTGTGGAGTTCAGTACATAATAACGTAACACCTGGATTGGTTGTAACCTTGATTGGGGCACTTAACCAATTGTTTTAGGGATCCAGGCTTTATATTAACCTTGTTAAACAACAAACATTTTTGTTTATTATTAAGCTAAGATTATGTAGAGTGTCCACCACATAAGTCCTTGCAAACGAGCTGTTTGCTACAGAAATAACATATTAGAATGTGCACCTTAAAATAAACATGTCATCTGAATTCAAGCCACCACTGTTGTTAGAGTTCCTCTTATAGCAAATAAATTAACATGTAGCCAATCAGAACGAAGAATTCAACAGCACTGTGGTATAATTAGGTATGTAAGTGCAGATGGAAATGTATTCCCAATGGTGTCCTTCTCTCTCCGTGGCATAACCGTAGACACAACAATCAGCATGGGCGGCGCATATTTCCAACCTGATCTGCCATTAGGGCTTTGAAGCAGCACGACTTGATATTAGGCAGTGCCAAGCTTCAGCTACACAGAGTGGTCGCTGAGTAATCAGCATTACAAAGGTAGTGATCAAAAGAATGTGGTGGGAATTCAAAGAGGGATTCAAGTGCAATCGGTAAACAGCTCCACAATGCACCATCTGTGGGTCTAAACACAACCGCAGAATAAATCTTTATAGTAGATTAAACCTTTATTGACAATCTTTCGCAGTAAAAATCAAAGAGGATTAACAAGGAGCAATTTTATCAAATCTTTCAAAGCTCATCAACATAAAATGTTTTCTATTGATTAGAAAGATATTGTAATTTGTTGTGTGAGATCATTGATGGACGATATATGAAAGTAGTGTTGACATAGTGTCAATTTTGTTGACAATTAAATGACTATCGATGACCTTTTCATGCTGAGAATAAATTGGTTATCATGCCTTTGGAAACACTATAGTGATGTTATGTTGTACTGTGTGCATTTGCTTTTTTTAAGAGGGAAACAAAAAAAGCATTCAAAATGAATGTACTTGGTGTTTGGAATTTTTATTTTTTTATGTTTGTTCTAAATATTTTAATTGACTAAGGTAATCCTCACACTTGAATTTTCTTTTCCGGAGTCGTTTGACATCTACTTTTGGTACAATTAGTGAAGGAGTGCTACAGTAGGAGTGCAGGAGATCTTGAGTCCAGAGATCTTGAGATCAGAGATTTTTTTTGTTTGATTGACTGAAGCTAAACTGTTGTGCAGTCTCCATTCAAGTTTGGAGATTTTCTTTGCACTCAGGGCCACATACTAAGGCACGTAATTGCTCTAACTTTACTCACATTATTTACCACTGTATTATTACTTTTGTAATGTCAATGGTTATGGTTCCTGAGATATTAAAAAATGCTTTCATTGCCCTGGAACACTGTAATAAGCTCACCTTTGTGGTGCAAGTGCTTGTAATGAGAGGATAGTAAAAAAGGCACATCTTGGTCTGCCTGCATCGTGACATGCATATTTTAAAGTTTTCTTGGATGTTAAAACCACAGGAAAATAAAAACAAATTTTGCATGCACAAAGTGACGTATGCGATTATACTGTACATTTAAGCCATGGTTTGGATTTAATTCATCAGGTATAAAGCTTTTTACTTAAATGCGGTGCAAGAGATCCTGCAGCAGTGTTTTTAACCCAGCTAACCTCTAGCACTAGACTGCTTAAAAATATCAATATGGAATCAATCATTTTAACTGGGCTTATGAAATTATTTCTCCGCTTCTCTGCAAACAAAATAAAACAATTTTTATGTAGGGATTTTATTTTTCATAATAGGGATCATTTTTCACCCTGCAAATTCTTTAGGCTCCTGAGAATACAGAGACTGACCACAGTTTTAAAATACATGCATTAATGTACCAAAGCGCCAAGTCATTTACAAGCCTGATTGTGTTTTCAGCGATTTCTGAAGTCTAATTACATGTCATTATAAGGACAAACTTAGTACCTGAAATTGGCAACACGCAATAAAAAGATGTTTTTTATCATTACTGTATATATTGATCTTATTCACAGAGAGTATCGGTACATGAGGTAACTTTGTTAAACATGTTTCTGTAGATGTAATTATATACAGTACAGTACAGAGCATTTGATTGATCCATTGATTGGTTTCATTGGAATATTGGAATATTTACTTTGCAATCTCAATGCTCAGTGTTGCCCCTGCTGGCCAAGGGTTTAATTGTATTTATTGAAATTGGTAATACCTACAGTACACTGCTCAAGCTATACTATCCCTTGCTACCTATATAAAACAGCAACGTGTCAGAAACCTTTATTTATTGTTCAAGAAAATATTATTATCTCGTAATACTTTACAAACATGAAATCCTCCCACCTCCATTAACTTTCTGTATGAGACATTTGGGATTCGTTAGACTTTGTGAGATATCTGTATGTCTGGCTCCTGTTGAATACACCCTGAGGGTTGAGAGAGTGGGAGAGAGAAATGAGAGAGTGAGCTTGGCTGCCTGCATAATTCCCATGATGCCACTCCTGAGCTGCATCAGTTTGGCGTTTGGTTTATTGAGTAAGGCAGCTTGGCCTTCAGCTCTCTGCATTATACATATATGTGTGTGTGTGTGTGTGTGTGTGTGTGTGTGTAAGAGAGAGAAAGACAGAAAGAGAAATTGTCATGCTGAATCTGACTAAACGTTCTTTGGAGCACACCTCACTTTCAGCCTCACTTTACCATTAGAACACACTTTGTTTTTTGAAAAAAAAAGTTGTATTTGCTTTGAATAATTGTGTTATAAAGACAAACAGAGGTAAATACATACTGTAGAGTGGTTTGTATTGTATCTTATAAGTCAATGCATCCCAAATCCATGTAGATATTCAGAGAACAGAGAAACATTAGCTCATAAATTGAAAGCGAAGCCTGTACTGAACATTTCATGCTCGTTGCTCATTGTGCACAGCACATACCTACTATATGAGGTGAGGAAAAAATACTAGTTCTTTTTCAGCCTGTTATCTACTGTAGTTAATCTAGCTAATATGATTTACTTTGAAATGACCTAGTTACGATACAGTAGTGAGGTGAAATGCGTTCGTCAAAATATCCTTGCTATCTTTAGTCCCTGCTGTTCCGGTCCCTTTGACAGATGTGTGCTGTAGCCAATGATCAAAGAAAAAAGGAATGTCCACTAATGACCAAGCCTTCCCATTATGAGTTATGCTAATGCACTTCTGGTTCAGTTTCTGGCTTCAGTGTTGAATTTTAAATATATTGTGGTCTGTTTGGTTTTGCTGTTTGTGTTTCCGTGTTTGCTGTTTCGTTTTCACATTTTTGTGCATATTTGGTTTGTTACAGATCACTGTATGTCGCAATTTAATATGCTCCACAATACTGGGTAACTTGCTGCTCATTTCAGAAAAAGTGGAAACAAATAAATGTGGTGCCAATAATTTGAATAATCATGCAATTGGGAACATTTTGCATTTGTACAGATACATTCCCAGCATAAAACTCTCAAAGATATATACCTATATCTTAATCATTTACTGTATGTATTATATATTGACTGCACTTTTTTCAGTGTCATGTTATTCAAAGTTTCAGATTAAGCCTTCTGCATAATTAGACTCTACAAATGAGATCTAATCTAACACCCTGTTCTCCAGGTGGCTCAGCTGCCTTTATCAGTAGGCGACGGCCGTTGGCATCACATCTGCATCACCTGGACAACCAGAGACGGCTTCTGGGAGGCCTATCAGGATGGTGAGAGGCTGGGCACTGGGGAGAACTTGGCCCCATGGCACCCAATTAAACCTGGAGGAGTGATCATTCTGGGTCAAGAACAGGTAGGAGCAAAAGACAGACATTAACCCACCCTCAAGAGACAGACAGGAAATAAATAGATTAAGCCTTCACACGCGATGAGTAGAAAACGTCATCTGCCTGTATGCAATATACTGCTGCTATGCTACTAGTAAGCCACGTGGTGTGAGTGTGTACTCCTAAGAGATGGTACACAAAGACAGGCAGAGGTCAATGAACTTAGTTATAGCTTTAAGTAACCAAGGATTTTGGACTGTACAGTACACAGCATGCAAACACATTACATCATCTGAGCATAGATTTGGTAATCATGATGCTCACTCAAAATATATTTTTTAGTTATTGACAAATTCCAAGCTCTACCCACACAAACTTCTAAAAGAAAAGAAACTGATAAACTGAAGCGATCCATTAATCTGGCTATCTACCACAAGAAACAATAAATCATTTTTGCGAAGCAGGAGAGACTTGAGGGAAAATACTACAGTGAGGCTTTCAGTAATACATAAATATTACATTACTTCCAAAAAAAACAGATAATGGCAAAAAAAAAAAAAAAAGAGAAAGGATCCTAATGGCAAATGTTGCTCCTCACCCTGAGGCAGAGAGAGAATATGATAAAAGTTACTCACTTTTAACCATGCAGAATATGTGTAATGATTGCTGTGTTCAGCAAATTTAGATTTGTGTTCTTTCAAATCTAGCATTTAGATCAGTGGTTATCATAAGTTGGATCAGAGTCGAGAGCAATGGTTCCCAACCCTTGTCTTGAAGGACCGTCTGCCCTGGACATTTTTGTGTTTTCTGCTTTATCACACCCTCTACAATTAAGGAAAGGCTGTTAATTAGCTCTTTAGTTAATTCAGGTGAGCTGAGAGAATACTAAGGCCCCCATTTCACTGAGCCGAATTTGCTACCGACCTCTTCCGATTTAAAATTGGTTATAAAGTTGTTGCGTCCTGTTAATTTTTTAGCGCCCCCACATTGAGCCGTTAATGATTTAAACAAATTCGTAAGGACATGAAAATGACCTTACAGCGCATTTTGACATGAGCAATTAGGACATGTTGTCGACATAATAACGTTCCAATACTTGACCATTAAAGAATTTAATGATGTTCTACTGAGCCCTAAATAACTGATATATGAAACTGTACTGTCACTACCGACATAAAGCGTATTTAAAATGACCTTACTGATTAGTACGAACTATTACGGAGGTGTTAACAATATGATAATGTCCTCATATCCCCCCTATGCTATGTTTTTATTTTGTGTTTTTTTTGTGATGTGAGTATATCATGACTGAAATAAAGCAGCGTTTATTTATGTATATGTTTATATATTTATTTGTTTATATTTGTATTTTGTTGTTTTTCTAGGGTACTATTATTGATTTTCCATAATGTGTATATATATAAATCAACTCAGCAGCTAGCATTTACTTACATCTGAGTAGAGTTGTTTACATATTTGTTAACACATTTACAGCTGTGTGAAGACATCAATCACAGCAAAAGCTGCACACAATTGCTGTAACGTTAAACACTGGGGGCAGTACTATAGTATTATCCAAAGAGGGAAATACATGTCAGTATATAAGGCGACATTAAAATATTTGCCTTGAGTTTAATCATGTAGCATTTTTAATATTCATCACTAAAAGGCTAATAAACATGATGAAAAGAAAATCATGCGTGCGAGAGAGAGAGAGAGAATCACAGTCATACATGCAGCACTTTATATTCGTGATCTTTATTTATTATCTTTTTTAGTTCTTTTATTCTCTCCTTCTTTTGCATCAATAATGATTCTTCTTTGATTGTACTTTCTCCATTCATTATTAGTAGTGGTAGTAGTTGCAGTAATAGTAGTGCCGTGATGATTATTATTATTAGTAGTAGTGCTGTGGTTATTATTATTATTATTATTATTATTATTATTATTATTATTATGTTTTTTTTATTAATTTAGCTTTTTGCTTTCCTTCTTTAAGAGTTTTCATCCCTAGTGTGACTTTATGTTTGACTGCACAGTTTAATGCATGTTTATATTTTTGATCTGTTATATTTCATTTTTTCTTATTTTTTTATTCTGAGTTTTGGCAGTATGAGTGTATGCAGGAGCTGTCTATATTACACATAAAACGTGTGTTTTGTAGGATTCTCTCGTAATCAAGTGTGTTATCTCTTGAATGTTGCCATGAATAGAAATAGTGATGCACAGTTTTGTGTTTTATAAAACTCAATGCAGACTAGAAATTTTTCTCTGTCATAGTAGAATATACAGAACATGAGCCATAAAGGGTAAGGTGTATGGTGTATGCGTGGTGGGGGCGTCGCATGCATGTAGGCGCGAAATTTTCAGAATCTCACTCTGAGCATTTCTGAAGGATTGCCATATAGTAAATTTTTCATCAGACTTTATTATGAAATT
>JAQMYJ010000008.1:11901809-11936736 GCA_030014305.1 Clarias laeviceps | reverse complement strand
ATTTTCAGAATCTCACTCTGAGCATTTCTGAAGGATTGCCATATAGTAAATTTTTCATCAGACTTTATTATGAAATTAACAGGAATGATCAAACCACAGACATTTATTTGGCTGCTGAATGCTGCAGAACAGGCAAGGAGGTGATAAAAACCAATAAACCAACTCGATAACGTTCGTACACATTTATGATTCGATACCGAGGCATTAACTAGGCATTAATGTCGGGAAGTGGCAGCCAAAATTTTTGACCATGCTCCAGTTTTTCTCCCGACAATAACAACGCTGACGTCCCTGTCAGAATTCATACCGAGCCCAAAAGAGGCTGTAAGCAGCCGTTAACGCTCTTTACTGAGGTCTCCATTGGTCGTAACAAATTTAAGTCTGTCTAGACACTGAAGCAAATTCGGCTAAGTGGAATGGGAGGTATAAAATGTGTAGGACAAGGACCTCAAGAACCAGAGTTGAGAACCATTGGTATACACGTATTTCAGGATTTTAAATTACACTCTAGTAATACTGTACCAAAGTAAATAAATGCACACTGCTTGGCAGCCTTTAATTGCACAATTACTGCAGTGATAAATATGTTTCAGCTGAAAACATTTTCTTTAACTCAAAGGTCTCATTGTAGAAAGTTGCTATGTTTTAGTACAGAAATCACTAAATGGCAGACTGTGGTCCGGATCCAGACCGAGTGCCAGTTTTATCCAAATCCTAGAGAATGTGCAGAAGAAGAAACAAAAGCACGAAAAAGCATGGATTACTCCAAGAAAGGGAAAGTAGACTATGACGACAGAATTGACAGATCAATATATGATTATTCTCCCTGCAGGAAGTTTAAAACCAGTTTGCCTCATACATTCTGAAACCATGGCAATAATAAAAAGCTGTAATGTGAAGCGCCACTATGAGACAAAACCCAAGTCGATTCAGCAAACATCTCTGCATCGGTCCAAGGTGAGGGCATGTAAAATACCTGAACTGAAAGCCCAGTATGACAGAGCAACCAGAGTCCTTTCGCATTCATTTAAAGCCCAGTAGCATACAAATGAATATTCACTAAAGATACAAGGCCATTAAAGTTCAAACTGTCCACATGTTTAACATAGTTACTGAAAATTGACAAACTTTTTTGAAATGCTATGGGAATTGTAAATTGCTTTTTTTTTTTATAGACAATGACTGCATACTGTATATAGAGATCTGATTTCTAACAAAAAGATGAAATACAGACCTCGACTCAAAGAATATTTTGTTCTTAAATTTAAATTCAGTAATACGGTTTAAGGAGGTTGATATGGTTGTTTATCCTGCTTTTGGTCCTATTAGTGATAAGCATGTAAAGCTTGGTGATGTTGCATTGTCAAAAAATTGTCAATAGAAATCACAGCATACTACAGTATGTTTAATAGTGAAAGTGAGAGCAATTGCACATGCACAGTGATATGAGAAAAAAACAGCCGAGTGTCCATAAGAAAACCACATGTTAATTATGCTAATCTAAAATTTGGACCAATGCAATATGGTCATATAGTCTGATGAGTCTATATTCACCTTATTCCAGAGCAATAGGTGCATCAGGGTAAAAGGGAGGCACATGAAGCGATTCACTATCATGCATAGTGCCCACCCAACAAATTCCCTGGAGGCAGTGTTATGATCTGGGGTTGCTTCAGGTGATCAGGTCTTAGTCAATCAATAGATATTTTTATCCAGGACACCAATGGTTACATTAATTAATTGGACTAATTGGACTCACTAATTATGAAAGAGTGTTTCTGGGAGCACGAGAATCAGTGACCACAGAATCCCAGCCTTTCCCCACTCAAAGTCTTTGGACTGTACTGGAGAAGATTGTTCAAAGTGGTTAGGTTGTCGAATGCTCACTGTAGACAAAGATGAAAGTGCAACAAAATATTAGAATTTAACTTTTTTTTAATCAAACCAGAGACTATAGTTATAGTTTAATGTTTAAAATTTACACACCCTGTCTTGCAATTTGCATTAAGATTGGGTCTTCCAGGATACAAATTAAGTTTTAGTAACCATGATTTATAGTGTTTGTGGAAAGAAGCCAAATAATCTACCTCATACAGTATGTCTGCCACTTCTATCTAAAGTGACATTTTTGAGACAGGATACACCTGAACAGTGGCCATTTGGTGATGCTAGTATTGGCCTCACAACTTTCTAATAAGTTGTTTCCCTATAAAAAAAAAAGTTGTTATGCTATGAATAAAAAAACTATAGTGTGTTGCATTTATAAAATCAATGAACTGCTACAAAAAAAATAAAATTTTATTTTAAAAAAAGACGCAGTGTTGAAGGTTACTTTCAAATTAAATACTCAATGTCTGTTTGAGTCCTCCTCGTATTTATGAAATAAAAAGCCAAACTTAAATCCACCTGCAGCAAAACAAAAATGCCGTCTGCTTCTGAAAATTTTATTGCGCCATGTGTACTGGAGCATGCGTCAACCTGAATAAAACCGTGGGTTGAAAAGCTCAATAAATCGCGTCACGGTTGTGAGGCATATTTAAGCGACCCAAAATTAAACCTGTTTTATTTTAATGTAACAAGATCACCATAATAATCAAATTTGGAATTACATTTAAAAAACTAACAAACTATATTAAAATACATTTAAGTTAAATACTCATTATTGATTTTCCAAAGCCATAGGGAGCCACAGCAGAGGTCACATGCGGCCGCGGAGCCGCGGGTTGCAGACCCCTGCCTTAACCAGCAACCAACTGCTCTGCCAAACTTGCTGCTTTCAATGGTGTTTACCCTATTTCTTTTTTTTAACAGGATATTGTTGGTGGAAGGTTTGATGCCACACAGGCTTTTGTAGGAGAGCTAAGCCACTTCAACATGTGGGATCGGGTTCTCCGTCCTACAGACATCTCTGGCATGGCCAACTGCTCTGCCTACATGCCTGGCAATGTCGTTCCCTGGATAGACACCAATGTCGAGGTCTTTGGAGGTGCCACAAAAGCAGCATTGGAGATATGTGAGGACCGTCTTTTTGACTCCTAAGACTGACCCTACCTATATGGAGCCAACATTATCTTTTTGGAGGTAAAGCAAAACACCTCACCATGCTGCTTTGGGACCATTGTGGAGAGACAGTTGTTTTATGAAACAGTATTCACTGTGCTTATGTCATTATCTCTGGTGGATTCCTCCTCTTTTTTTGTTGTTTCTTTTTGTTGTCAACAAGGTCAATGATTGAAGTAATTGTGGCTTTAAAAAAACATTCAGAACATTCCAGTTTAAAATATTTGAACATGTGCAAGCTTAAGCTTCTTGTCAATGTTAGATATGTTTTTGTGTTGCAGACAGCTAAAAAAATAAAGTATGGATTTATTATAAGCAGAGGAATCACTGGAGTACTGCTGTATGATCAACCTGCATGAATGCTTACATTTCAGTTCATTTTAATGTCCTGTACATGTTGAAACAAGCATTTAACTCACCTTCAGCAAACTGAGGGAAGCTAAGACAGGGCTTGAGCAGAAGCAAACTGCTCTTTTATAACATGCATGAATGAAAAAAGTCTCTTTAAATATGCAAAGCTGTCTACACACTCAAATGTGACAGAACATGATTGATCAGGAGCTTAGTGGAAGGGTGTACACATTTTCTTGAGCACTATACTATATGGACCCCTGAGGACCGAGATGTGGAAGAAGGGGGGAGATTCATGAACGGATCTAGCGCATTGTGGTTGAGAAATGTAAAGAATGTTAAAATTTGTTTGTCTTGCATCACAGACACTTTTTATACATTTTTATAAGCGTCTTTTGTCAAGTAAGATGAGTCTGACTTTAACCAAAATAACTGTGTAGCCCCTAATTCCATTTGTGGTCTTGGCAATTGCAGACCCTTTTTAAGATGCTATGATGATGAACATAACAACATTTCGTTGGATGGAAACCTAATTATATCAGAATTAATTGAAAACATTGATTTCAATACTGAAAATCAACGTTTGTTCAGGTCTTATAATTGTATTTATGTTTATTTATAGATAAAAACATATTTCCTGTCCTAGCAATTTATTTTATGGTCATTTTCAGATTTCTTCACCTTTGTAAACCTCCGTATGCACTTTTACTTTGCGGCAAATAAGAAATAAGAGGATTAAAGCATTGATCCATTTCTGCCTACTGTGGTTTAATTAGGTGCAAAAAGAATACTAAGTAGAAATAAAGAGTTGGTTTGTAAATCCACGTTAATATTTTAGTATATTATGAAATACTAATAAAGCGGAGTCTCTGTTTACCCCCAAACAATAAGCAAGATGAGTAATCTCAACTAACCATGAACGGTATTCTACTCAAATGGGTTAGATAAGGAAAGTACTTGTTTAACGATGGAAAAAATGAAAAAAAAAATTAATACGATTTTTTTTTCTGGTGATGGAAAAAAAAAGTATTGATGTATTTTAATGAAATAGAGGTTGCTTGCGTTCTCTTCATTTATGACGACAGCAAGGTTGAATGCATTATCCCCTCAAAAGCTGAAAGAGCACCATGCATTATTTTTGTACAGAGTCCATTAACGCTTGCTCGTTTTAGAGTATTTATTGAACTGTACAGTGATGTTTCAATAAGGCTGTGCAATAGTTTTAGTGCAGGTTTTCTAAATACGTTTGTAGCCTACTACACCTCTAGGACCTGCTAGTCCTAATAGATCTTGTTTTCAAATGTACGAAAGATGGTTTTGATGATCTGTATAGATGCTGTCGAATTCAAAGGTACATCTAACGTGTTCTCTTAAGTGCTTCTTATGAAGTAAGTAAGCAGACAGTAGGTTCTTTTGTTGCTGGTGTGTGTCCAGTGAGTACTGGTACAAAACAATACCAGTGGGATGGAATGAATGGTTTTTCAGTAATGAATTTGTGATCATGTTCTTTTGAATGACTATGTTGTCAGTGATTAAATCTATTTCCACTGTGTAAGAAACAAATATGAAATGTTAACCATTTATGTTATTTGTATCTGTTTTGGCTAATTACTTGATTGCTTGTTTGGGTTTTTTTTTTTTTTCATGGAACTGAATGGCCTTTTCTGAGCATCACTGCTTTCTTCGTTTGTCAAGGATTTTGTCAAGGATCAGTCTTTCTTTCCTGATAAGGAGCAACCCACACAATTCTGTGTTGAAATGTGGTTGAATATCCTTTTGCACCCAATAAATCATTTTAAAAAAAAATGAGTGCTGCGATATTTTTATCTGAGGAAAAAGAGCGCGTTTGATCCACTGTCAAGCTTTCCAGACATTCTAGACAGTATTGGGCTGTTTTTCTTTGACTTTTATTATGTTCAACAAATCTCTTGAATCTCAATTCAGATTGTATAAGGTTATAACTTTAGGTTACATATTTTTATTTTATTACACCATAAGAGTGCCAACTTGCTTGACTTGACTTGACTAGGCTTGGAAACGTGCTATGAGAGATGAACTCAATCTGTAAATTATGTAAGAAATAAAACACATTAAGGTATGCTGCTATTAGAAAAGCTACACCATGGTATTGTGATGTAAAATGTAGAAGACCTTTACCTCCACCAGGGCTTGACTATATTTCCATAACATCATGTCTTGAAGTGTTTTATTTTTATTATACTACATAACATAATCATACTTTTTATCTCCTTACAGCTACATTTACCATCCAAGTCAGTTTGCACTTAACTTAAAGCAGTTCTATATAGTTGATCCCTCATTAGCCTTGCAGCTGGCACTACTGTCAGCTGCAGTTAAAGAAAAATTATTACTGCCTTCTGACCCATCAGATTTAAGACAGTGTAAGTAAGATAAGCTGAACTATGCTGATATGCTGAAAAATGGCTTTTATAGCAAATGAAGAGTTTAAAGACATTGGTCTATTAATAAGATAAGATATACACTCATCAGCTAGAACACAGTGACAACTGTCAGGTGACATGAATAACACTGAGCACCAACTATAAACCAGCAAACTGATGACAGGACAAAGTCTCACCCATGCCCATAGAGACGAAAGGCTTGTCTGTCCGGTCTATCCCACAGAAAAGCCAAAGCAGCACAAACACCAAAAATGAGTCAATGCTGGCCAAGATAGAAATGCACCAGAGCATTCAATGCACCACTGCCTGCCAAGCACAGTCCCTGGCAGGCAAGGAGCCCAATGCCATCAACCCGGCTTCCAAAACCTAAACCGAGATGATTTGAATGCTAATGTTATGACTGATTGGTGTGGTTGCTATTTATGATGCTCACTCCAAATTTCAAAGCCCCATCCTTACTTGTGTTACCTTTTACATGCCGAAGAATGAGGTGTTAAGAATAAACCTTTTCTACTAGAAGATATGGTAAATCAGTTCTAAGAACCAGGGAGTAGAGGTCAACAGCAAGGCATTTAGTACAGTATGCGCAACTGCAAAGCTTATTTCCACAAATGAATGAGGCAAAAGAAGCTAAGCTGAAGCCAAATGATGTCTTGCGTATTTAACTTATTTAAGTCTTTTTAAAGCTGTTGTAGGTCAAAATGTTACTAAGAGTGTACAATCGTTAGTTTGTCAATGAGTGTGTGTGCATTGTAGTTTTCTTTTATATATTTATTATTTTTACCATGCTTGTTGCTGTTACTGTTTCAGAATTTTCATTCTCTCCACACACACCACCTGCTTAACTTAATTAATAAACACTTTGCACAAGAAGGATGTTCTGACTGCTTTTACATCTGATTAGTTTAGACCACGTAAGTACCCGTCGTTGACAAGAAAAGAGTTTGTAGTAATAGTTAAAAGGTTAAAGCTAAAGAGAAGCTGATCAGATTTAGTGTAATCAGTGATATTATTATTATTATTATTATTATTATTTCAGGTTGAAGCCCACATGCATGTCTGCCTGTCTTTCTATATGGCAGAACTCTCTGCCTAACGTAATACACAGAAATAAAATTTTGTAAGGTTGAGTATCTTTCGATTTGTTTACTTCTTTCATTGTCAGCCGAATACACTGCTTGATCAATAATTGGAGAGTGAATCACAGATGAGAAATCAAAAATGTAGGTCAGATAAAGATTCATTTTTGTCTTAAAATGACTCCAGCACATTAAAATTTACTTATACCACTTCAGCAGTGAAAATATTAAGTTATCCCAGTAAAAATGTTCAGTTTAGCTTTTCTAATTAATATCTATTATTAGTAGCTTATTTTGAAGTAAATTATTAAATCTGGCGCATAACTTTTCAGAATATTGCGTTTACTTAACATTTTGATTTCACAGGTTAAACTTCAGGCAGATATCCAAGTACTGCAAAAGTGTCATTAAATTCTGTACGGCGGTCGATTTAAGATGCACTCACAGTTCGATTCACGCGCAGTACGCTCTCAAAACATGCAGTTTATAATCTGGCATGAAACTGATCATAACTTCACTCCACCTCAACATTTTGATTTCATTTATGGTTCAGGTTTAACTTCAGGCAAATATCGAAGGACTGGCAAAGTTTAGTTAAATTCTGACCAACCAATTTTGCAGGATGCTGTGACAAAATCTGGCTGGACAGACATACATATATACAGACAGAAGATTTTTAGAGACCTCGGAAAATGTTTAGGTCCTCAAAAGATATAATTAAGAGAGCGAGTTCTGACCAATATAAAGACGAACCTTTCTTTCAAATTTATTAACTGCTGTTTTGATCAAGCTTTATTTATGTAGATGAAACAGTGACAATTTGTTGTAAATCATTTTATTTATTTTTTTTTAGAGTTGAAATTGCTTTCCACCTTCACATTTAAAACAAAGATTCTGCTTAACCATGCTATAAAACTGATTTTGGATTACTAAACACATAGCGAAGAAAAAAGCCTACATTCAAAAATGTCACATAGAAGCATAGGTTTGTCCAATTTTGTATTTATTTACCCTTAATAAATTTGGACTTCATGAACTGCATGATTGAAGTTTTTAATGCAATATGTGCCCATGTATTGTAGGATGTAAATATCAAATAGTTCTACAGTATATCTATCGATCAGCAAAAGACAATTTTCTCCAAGGGGAGAATTTCAGTGTTGCCTTTGGATCAAATGTTCTAGGGAGAGGCTTTGAAGCTGGGAAGTCAAACTGATGTGCCACAATTACGTTTAGACCGAGAGACTTGACCTCAGCGGTGATGCCCTAATAGGCATCTCACCATCAGGCTCACACAGTCCTATATATGCCTTTAAAATTCCATAAAGCATTTCACACAAAATAAATTCCCTTCAGCTAAACTGCTTTCATCAAATTGTAATAGTACAGAGAACTGGATCCTCCCTGCAGATACCACTGAGTGTTTCTTTCCAAACTAGTCTCTCCCTTGTGCATCAGCCTCTCCTTTTATCTTCACTCATTTCATCATTTATGATGTAGCTAGTCAGTTCACCTTGGGTGTTCTTTTAAAGACCTACTGATTTTCCATTGCAATACTCATTGAGGTCTTTAATCCTGACATTGTCAGAAGACCTGAAAATTGTCCTTCTGGGGGTTTCGGCATGCCTCCTTTTGAAAATGTGTCATTTTAAGGAGACATGTCTATAATGTACTTCTTTAGAAGTAAGGTAAAACAGAGTGCCTAAAAGTGTTTACTGAGCAAGTACCGAGAAACCCCCTTTTGGTATAGCATTGGTCTCTTTATTTCCCAATGACCAGCAGGAGCAGGTGAGCCGTAAATCCATAAATCACCATGTCAGGCTGAACCCCAGTGCAACTAATAATGGGACACAGTTAAAAGTGCTTTAGTCTATGTTAAAATATCTGCTGACTTTAATCTCACCCACCAGATGTGACGAGTGACCACAAGGTGATTTTCTCATTGAGAATTAATCAAATGTTGATGGCAGCGGATAATGGTATTACCTGGATTACCCATGTGAGCACTCCATCCCTGCCCTCACTTGTTTCTCCAGGGACTGAGGCAAAAACCAATGCACAGATTAAATAGGTCTGGGGTTTGCTCCCCTCATTCGTGTAATTAAGCTCTTGCTGCCCTGACATTTACACATCTGCCATTCATCAGGAACACATGGTGGTCTGGTGCAAAATCTATTTTTAAAGAGCTGTGTTTTAATGCCAGCCTGGCAGAGATGCCACCAAGACAGTGGCTTCCCCATGAAGAAAGGTCTTCATTGTCACTGCAGTCAGGGGTCACTGATGGGAGAAGCAGGATGATGACAGCATCACCAGATAGCACATTATCTTTGCTTCATGCTGCTTTTATTAGATAACACATTTCCAGTTTTGAAAAATGAACCTGTCTGCAAAACTGAATGGAAATAAGTGCTGAATAAGTTAAGCTGCACAGACATGTTGCACATTTTGGACCTAATTCATTAAGATTCCAAATAAAAAGCGCTCGAGATGAGTTTGTATCACAGACAAATGCTTTAAGACTACATAAGAAGCCCCAGTTAAAATTCATTAAAACGTTCATTAAAATGCACCAAATGTCAGCCAGGGTGGAATTTCTTATATACAGTAGATGTGCCCGCGACTTTAATTGCACACTCATAAGCGTGTTTTAAAAAAGGCACAACGGTATCTGTTGAATTTTGGAATGAGCTAAAATGTGTACATGTTACCGCAAAGTACGCAGAATGAAGGTGTGAGATCGCATTTATTAAGTAGATTTCAATTGCACACTCATAAGTGCGTATTAAAAAGTGTGTTTTACATTTGAATTTCAAAGTAGCATATTTTCTCTTCCTGTGGGCTGATTGCTGTAAAACAAGGCCTATATGTTATCTTAAACTTGGCCAAATACACCTGTAAAAACCCCATTAAGATTTCTTCAGTAGTTTTTATGTGGTGCGTGCACAAACTAACAGACAAAAATTCCAAAAGAAATCTTGATTTGTTCTATTACTCATCTTACATCCCCCAAAATACTTTTTTCACAAATATCTTTAATATACAGACATGCCACTTTTTATTATATGTATAGATTAATCAAATTATCAAATATCTCACAGCAAAATTGCACTGGGTGTTTGTTTACTTCAAACTATTTCTGATGAATAACACAGTCTGTGGAACATCCCCACAGGGTTTCACACGGCCTTCAGCCTATCCCTGGAGACTTCGGGCATGAGGCAGGGTACACCTTGGACAGGGTGCCAATCCATCACATGGAACACACACACACACACACTATGGTCAATTTAGGAAGGCCAGTCAACCTAATCTGCATGTCTTTGGACTGTGAGAGGAAACCGGAGTACCCAGAGGAAACCTACCAAGCACAGGGAGAACATTCAAACTCCACGCACATCTAACCCTAACCGGAAATCTAACCCTTGACCCTGGAGGTGCGTGGCCACAGTACTAACCACTAAGCCACTGTGCCGCCTACAGACACAACAGAACCAATGAATAGAAATTTAATTAGCCCCTCTACAGAAAACATGCATGCCACTGATCAAGATGTGGCCCTTGCAAATTCATTAACTTTAACATAAATTATAGAACCTAAAACCACTAATGTTGTCCTTTATCATCAAATCCCATGCCTCCTGTTCTACTACAGTAGTTGTTTATTACCTCTCTGGTAATAAATGTGACCAGGTATACATTGGAGAGACCAAAAGGAGATTAGCTTGTTAATTTTATACAACACCTGTGCACAATTAAAACCAGAGATTTTACTTCCCTAATAGCAAGGCACTTTAATTTCAGCTGGCAATATGTGATATCACTTTCAATATCCTAACCATCTGCTATGGTAATCACTGTCACTGTAATGACAAGTCACAATAATAATAAGAAACTGTCATTATTTTATGATAGGGAAATAACTTCTAATAACTAATAACTAACTAATAAATAAGTTTTTTTTTTTTTTTTTTTTTTAACTGCTGTTTGGCCAGATTTGATCAAGCTAGGGCTGTAGTGAAGAATGCCATACTCAAGTCCAAGACCAGAATTAGCTGCAAGTGAGTCAAGACTGAATCTTAAGGGGCCAAGTCAAGAGTGAGTTAAAAGAAAACCTTTTTTTTTTCAATGCCGAGCAACTATAGCTGGCTTTGCCCCAATAAGTAGATTATGTTTTCTAGAACAGAATTTACTGCTTGTTGTAAGAACTCTTTTTCAACCCCAAGACCATATTTCCATCCATCCATCTAGCAACCTCTGTAGTCCAACCAGGGACTGTGGAGGCCAATGGTGACTAATTTTATTTATTCCCATTTTGTACGACCATGGTTGGACCTCTGGTCAACATTCACACCCTATGGGCAATTTGGGAACACCAATTAGTCTAATCTGCATGTCTTTGGAAGGTTGGAGGAAACCCACCAAGCATGGGGAAAAGAACATGCAAACTCCATGCATGCAGACCCAATGCAGGAATCAAACAAAGGGCCTGGTGATGCAAAGTGACAGTGACAAACTTTAAGGCTGCAGTAAATTACAATGCAGGTGCTTCATTACTCAATTTACTCAACTGACACTGCCAAGTATTTTACAAATTTACATAGAAATGCTTTATATTGTAGATTTATTAAGGGAAACAGGCAAAACCATACAAACCCTACAGAACTCTCTTTATATTCTTTCAAGAATGGAAAAGTTTATATAATCAAACCTTTAGCTAATCTAAGCTATTGATTTGGAAACATTCAAATATACAATTTCTATCTATTGGGAGCAAAAAGACAGAGTGCTATACAGTTATCTAGAGCAAAAACAATACACTAAAAATAACTGCTCATTAATTGTATTCTATGCCTTCAGGTTGAGCAAAGAACAAAGCCTGATGCAGGGTACCATCACGTTTCCCTTGTACTTGCTGTTGCATAAGCCACTGACTGTTACATAAGCCCTCGCATGATTTTGAAACATGCTTTAATTTCACAGAGTCAGATTAAATGTGTGGCAGTCTGGGGCTATACTTTGACCATCCACTTCATTAGGAATGCCTGTACACCAGCACATTCATGATGGTAGCTAATAAGACAATCAGCAGCAGTGTAATGTAAAAAAAAGTTGTGCAGATATTGGACTAACTTCAATTAGTAGACACATCAAACATTAGTAGGAATAAAAAAGTGTGTTGTTTGTCACTTTGATTGTGGCAAAATAAAAAATCCTGCCTGCAGACAGTCTGCAGGCTGAAACACCTTGTTTATGAGGACTTCAAAGGAAAATGGGCAGATCAAACTGAGCTGCCAGGACGGAGTCAAGTAATTACGCTTTACAACTGTGGTGAGCGGAAAAGCATCTCAGCACGCACAAAATATCAAACATCGGGGTGGATGGGTTACAACAGGAGACAACCACATCGGGTTCCATTCCTGTCAGGTTAAAGAAAAAAAAAACGGTTATCAGAAGCTACCCTTGACACAGGCATAAAATTCACAGTTCTTAAAAAGAAAAAAAGAATAGAAAAATGTAGATTATCCATTGTTTTTACTCACCAGGGTTGAAGAGAGGGTTCATTTGAATTACTACAGACTTGCTGTCAACAGTTCTGGTCATGCAGCATTTTGGACATTTGGATGAGTTTCTGATTCCAAATCGAACTGATTAGGCTTACTATGACATGTACAGTAAAACCCGAAATTATTCATACCCCAGGCAAATTCTGACTTAAAGTTACTTTTATTCAACCAGCAAGTTTTTTCTTGATTAGAAATGACACAGGCATTTCCTAAAAGATAATAAGACAATGTACAAGAGGCATCATTGTGGAAAAAATTATTAATCATCTTTTATTTACATTTGAACAAAAAGTGGCATGTCCAAAATTATTCATACCCTTCTCAATAATCTATAGGAAAGCCTTTATTGGCTATTACAGCAATCAAATGTTTGTTTGATTGATCCAGCTTTTTGCATGTCTCACTGGTATTTTACCCATTCATCTTTAGCGATGAGCTCCAACTCTTTCAGGTTGGAGGATCTCCTTGCCATCACCCTGATCTTTAGCTCCCTCCACAGATTCTCCATTGGATTTAAGTCAGGACTCTGGCTGGGCCACTGCAAAACGTTAATGTTTTTGTCTGCTAACCATTTCTTCACCACTTTTGCTGTGTGTTTTGGGTCGTTGTCATGCTGAAATGTCCACTGGAGCCCAAGGCCAAGTCTCTCTGTAGACTGCCTGATGTTGTTGTTGAAAATTTTGATTGTTCGTTTTTCATGGTGCCGTTTACTGTGATTAGGTTCCCTGGTCCACCGGCTGAAAAACACCCCCAAAACATTAGGTTCCCACCACCATGTTTGACAGTGGACAGTTTTTGTTCAAATGTAAATAAAAGCTGAGAAATATTTTTTTCCACAATGATGCCTCTTGTACATTTTCTTATTATCTATTGGGAGACACTTGTGTTAGTTGAATAAAAGTAACTTTAAGTAAGAATTTGAATAATTTCGGACTTGACTGTAACTATGCAAGAACTTCATCAAATCATGATATAATCTCAATTAACATTCAAGGCCATAGTCCAATGCCTTAACCACTGAGCTATATATATTTGAGATGGTAGCTCAGTAGTTAAGGTATTGGACTACGGTTTGGAAGGTCCCAGGTTTACAACCACCAAGTTGCCACTGTTAGGCCCTTGAGCAAGGCCCTTAACTTTTAACTGCTCAGATGTATAATGAGAATTGTAAGTCGCTCTGGATAAGGGTGTCAACCAAATGCCTATATATGCCATATATATATATATATATATATATATATATATATATTTTTTTTTTTCTTTTTCTTTAGCAGTGAAAAAGTCAAAGTAGGTCACTAACAGAAAAAAAACAAAAACATTTTTGGTCAAAACCCACAGGGTTTTTGCAGACCGTCACACAAACAGTCTAGAAAAAGCATAGAAAATAACACAGCCTGAATAACTAGAGAGACGTTTTCATTCACCTGCATTGTACACTGCCATGTTTGACAGGCTAGAGCTCAGACAAATGCTCTACAAGTCTAATTTAACTCTCCAATTTAACACTCCAAGCTTCCTCCCTCTCCTTCTCAGTCTGGTTCGTGTTTTGAAAGAAAAGCATTTTCATTAGTTGCATTACTGTCACTGCGTTTTCAACATGCAACATACGGTTTCCTCCCACAGTCCAAAGACATGAAGGTTAGGCTAATTGGTGTTCTCAAATTGCCCATAGTGTGGGAATTAAAGTGATATGTGTGTGTGCCCTGCGATGGATTGGCACCCTGTCCAGGATGTACAGTACCCCGCCTGGTGCCCTAAGTCTCCTGGGATAGATTCCAGGCCCCCTGTGACCCTGAATACAGGATTAAGTGAACATACGCTAATTAATTTCCATCTGAGAACAGTGGGCAGGTATTGAATCCAGTGAGCAGGTAATGAATTGCTTTGTGTATCAGGCTAGTAGAAAAATCATTTCTCTTTCTCATGGCCAAGAATCCATTCCGAGTGAATGAAACTGCCCCCAGGTCAGCAGAGAAAGGGATAGCCCAAAGCAAGCCAAGTTACCTGCTGAAGGTCAGTAAATCGGGCCATGTGTTTTACATCTGGAGGAGTCAGGGGAGACTGAAAGTTGGCAGTGATTTTTGTGCAACTCATCGATCATTCTTTTTATGGGCCTGTTGATTGATCTATGAGTAAGCCACTTATAACCCTCCCTAGGGATTCAAGGTCAGATCAGAGAAGACTGAGTGCTCCAGAAGAAACTTTCAGCACTTTTACATACACTCCCTGGCCACTTTATTTTACTGTGACCTGTACCCCATGGTCTGTAATAGTAAACAGTAACTCTGTGCCCACTGTACTGTAGATTCCTGTTCGTGGATGACAGGAGTGTGGTCATCTACTGTTGTAGTCCATCTGCCTCAGATTCAGCTTGTGAGATGCTTTTGCATGAACCATGGTTACAAAGAGTGGTTATTTGAGTTGCCATGGACTTCCTGTGACCTCAAACCCCCTACCGGAACTGCTACTCAGTGAATGTATTGTTCTGTTTTTGCACCATTCTCAATTTCTTTTTCTGAAACACTTGAACCAGCTTGGTGTTTAACATCCATGCTACAATCTTTGAGACCATATTTTGCTTTTACCCCATTCTGATGTTTAGTGTGAATATTAACTCAAACCCTTAACCTGAATCTGCATGATCTTATGCGTTTCACAACTTCCACATGAATGGCTGATTCCATAATAAGTCCAGGTGCACAAGTGTTTCTAATATTCTGTATATTCTCCTTTTAACTCTCATCCGATTTGAAAAATAGCTCATAAAATGACTTTACGGTTAAATTTTTTGCCTGCAACATTTCTTATTTTACAATTACACAGTCCTCAGTACCTTGCCTGTAGCCTCGTGTTTGTTAATGCACAGTCTCAGGAACAGGAACAGAATCAAATAAGTAAGGGCTTTGGGTGCTGAAATCACTTTCCTTGCAGCAGCCAATAAGAGTGGAGTCCAGTGATCTCATTTCTGCTACGGTTGCAGCATGCTCTCCAGAGACTGTGTCTCTGTAAACATGCTTTCATAGACATTTATATCCTAAGAGAAAGCTAGAGAGACAGAAAGTGAGATCAAAAAGCCATAAAAGAGACATATAAATCCAGTTTAATGGTTCATAAGATGTAAGGGCAATTTTGGTTTGTGGATTCTGTCTACTCCTGCGACTCAACTCACCTGTAACACCCAGTCTTTAACACAACCTGAATGACACATTCAGTACTGCAAAGGGAATATTTCAAAGCACATCAACGGGAGAGGTCTGTAGAGATTTTGACATCTCCACATCATCACCATGACAAAAGCGGTGTCCTTTCCCTTCCCCTCCCTCTCCTTTTTTCCTCTCAATCAAAGGATGAAAATGTGACAGTGGAACAAAATAGCACTGGGAGAGCAGCACACACACACTGGTCCCTCAACACCTTATCAATAGTAAAGAGGCTTTAAAAAAAGGGCCAGCATGTGCACACCAATGCGCAACTCTTCTTATAGATGGTTTATATAGACTCATACTGATCAGTAAACTGAAAGCAATTTCAGTGTGAGCATATTTCAAAATAAGTCGGGGTGAGCGCAAAACATTCTTTACATTAAAGATTACAGAAACACTTCTTAGGTACAAATCTACAACATTTAGGTGAGTTTATCCATTAGAACAAGAGTAAAAATTGTGCAGAAGAGTAAATATTAAGGGCATCCATGTGGGATCTTCTACAGCAGCAGAATTTGACATACAGGTGCAGAAACCATCAAGCAGATGCATTATGGTCTGATATGGAAATTACTTCATCTCAAACAGGAAAGCACAAGAGCAGGTGGTGAAGCTTTCCCGGTCCATCTCTGGGACACATTTCCTGCCACTCAGGACATCTACAGCAAGCAATTTATAAAGTATCCTGGCAGCATCATAATGAATCCCTCTCAACCTTCTCAAAATCCTCCATCTAAAAGAAGTCTATGGACTTTCCAGGCCAAGTCTACCAAATTTACCCACATAGTTGTCTATTGCACTTAAGGATTTCCACGATTTCTATAGTGGAATATTGTCTTGAGCATGGTATAATGCAGGAGACTGGGAAATATTCACAGTACAAGTAAATATTATATAAATCACTACATGGATAGTTTCATAGGATTATGTGTGCAGAGATGGTCCACTGCAGAGGCGTGTCACAATTAAGCACAATAATAACCTTCATTCAAAATCTATTTCTCTTGCTTGATAGCAACACAAATAGGGAGAAGAAATAATTACAGGTCCACCATCTGACAATTTAGAGTAACCACAGTATGTTGTACTGAAGCAGATTTTGATCAGTAGGAAATATTAAAAGACAATATTAATTATATACCTATGAGAGAAATGAAATGACCACAGTTTTTTGTTATTTATTCAATCGTTATTTATCCTGTATAGCTTATTGTCTGTATAAATATAAGGACTTTGCACTATTGGGAACTGTCTTAATCATTGTGATTTATCTGAGTAACACTGTGATTCTGGGGAAACTACAAGGGGCGTTCAAGTCAAACCACTCTATCCTGTATTCGTCTATACCACTTTATCCTGTATTCAGGGTCACAGGGGGTCTGGAGTCTATCCCAGGAGGCTTAGGGCACGAGGCAGGGTACACCCTGGACAGGGTGCCAATCCATCACAGGGCACACATACACTCACTCACACACTCTTTCACACATTATGGGCAATTTGGGACAGCCAATTAGTCTAACCTGCAGGTCTTTGGACTGTGGCAGGAAACCGGAGTACCCGGAGGAAACCCACCAAGCACGGGGAGAATATGCAAACTCCATGCACATAGAGACGGGAATCGAGCCTGGCCGGGAATTGAACCCAGACCCTGGAGGTGCGAGGCAACAGCGCTAACTATTAGCCGCAGTAAAAAAAATTAATGAATTGACAGATAACTTGTTGCCAACTTGCAGAAGAGATGGAATGGAAACTTAACTTGGAAACTTGAAAATCATCACAAATTACCTATACTTCCTGTAAACTTATTTTAATTTTTTGCTTTTATAGGCAGATTTTGCACTTCTTTACTAAGTGATTTTTTTTCTTCTTGAGATAAATGTTTTGTTTGATAAAACAAATACCAAGGAAGTCCACTCACACTACATCAAGCTAGCATAAAACAGAAGTGCTAACTGCCATCCAGTGTCTAAACATCCAAGTCTAGATAACAAAGTAATGTTAATATGATCCTCCAATGTTATAGAGTGATATTAGGTAGGAATCAGTACACTTCCAGTATTTTTCAGAAAGTCATCAAATGCACAAATACACTAAATGGCTAATGAGTATGAAATGAAACCTAGAAATTCACAAATATTGTGAAATCAAGATGATTCCCCTTTTCTAAACCAGAGTAAAACAGCACAGCAGCATTTAAGGGGCAGAAAATCTTACTCGGTTTCTTTTTTTTCTGGCTTTTCATAATCATTTTCATAATTTTGGCTCATGGCTTGTGTAGAAATAGAAGCAGTAAAGAAATGTTCTGCTTTTCAGAACTCGCTGCTAATCATTATACCTTATAATAAGTTTTTTCAGGGTTTAATTATAATAAAAAAGTTACATTTTTTAATCACCCCTTTGTTAATGTTGAAGCGATAGATCTTTTGTTGGAACCAAGTAGACAGGGCCTTCAAGGGGGGGGAAATGCTTTTAAAGGTTTTATATGAGTGCCCTTTAAAGCAGCATCCATCCTTAATCACTCCCTCTAATGGCCCTAGGAGGCTGAGGATATTAAAATGATCCATTTTAGCTTGAGATGTCATTTAGCCAATAAATAAATAAATGAGTATAGAAAAAAAATTGTAATAAAAAAAACTTTGACTTTAGCTATGGCTCTACAAAGATAACTCTCCCAACAGGAACATTACTATTGTTGCGTATAATAAAGATGTTTCTACAGATCAAGGTGTGCTCCTGCTTTGTATTCTGTTTCCATCTATGCTTTTTAAAACTGTTAAAGAAGACACTAAAATTGCAGCTAAACTTTCATGGACATGTGCAGCACCTGTATTGTTTCTGTGGTTTAAAATTCAAGCTGAAAATGTAGACTGCAGCATATGGAAGAATTTTTCCATAATCAAGGTCCATTCTGTATTTTGTTGTTGGTGAAATAGTGACAGCTGAGGGCCGATTCATCTGGCAGAGCCAGTCTCTGTAGATTCTGCACTCTGTGTTAACTCAAATGATGAAATATACTGCAGCACACTGCACTACTAGACTGTAAAAGCTATGATAAGCCAAAGTGGACCATGCAAGGTTCAAAATGTCAATATCAAAACATGGAGAGGCTGTCAAATAATGATATGGGTTATATTTTTAGTTTTAAGCAAAAGAAAAAATGTTTAAAAAAAAAAAAGCTTTTAGTTTCAGCTAAGAGTGTTGTATTATACAGTACTGAATACAGGAAATATGTATAAATAATAATTTTCAGATTGTCCCTGATGAGCAAGCTGAGGGCGACGATGGTAAGTAAAAAACTTCCTGAGATGGCAGCGGGATGAAAACTTTAGAGGAGCCAGTTTTAAAAGGGAACCCATCCTTATTTGGGTATTTGAATGAATACACTCTAAATAAATACATTCAAAATTTATGTTCATGAATGAATGAAATATTTCCTGCTTCATATTTCTGCCACTTGTTGGCTTCCTATAGCAGGGAAATATCATAGTGGAATCCATTATAACCTCAACTGCATACAGTACATAATGCTTAAAACAAATTGCATAAGGCAGAAGCCCATGTATTAAAAAAAATTGTAAGCTGTTCTGTTTGATCTGCAAGTCACTGTGAAGTTTAAAACTTGCCATTGTTCTGTAGATCATATACTTGAACTCTATAGGGACTCAGAGTGTTGTTCATTCTGATGCTATTTAAGACGACATTATGGAGAGAATATTTGGCAACAACATATCATAGTGGTTTCTTTTTCATTTTTGTTTCACAAATTTCAAATTGTTATAGTGGTTATGCCCACTGCTTGTGTTATGACTCCTTGTGCCTTCTTTCTTAGCTCAAAATGACTTCATTTTTTTTCCAATTGACCTCGCTCTTATCTTCATGTTGGTTTTTACAACAATGCATTACTCACAGGTGAGTGGGGGGAGTGGTAGATTAGGTGGCTAAGACTCTATAGGGAATCTGGGGATCATGGTTCGAGCCTCGCCGTCAGTGGGTTGCCATGCCTCATACTACCCAGCCACTGCCCCATTTTAGCCTGGATAAAATGGGAGAGTCATTGTGTCACGTTGTTGTGTGTGGATTGATGGTCCGCTGTGGTGACCCCTCGACGGAAGCAGCCGAAAGACTAACAACAACAGCATTATTCACAGTTGAAGCCCAGACCCCACACCTATAGTTGACACTCATTCTCTATACCACTTATCATGTACAGAGGGCAATAGGCAAGGAGCTAATCACAGAGGGCACTGGTACACCTTGGATGGGGTGCCAATCCATCACAGGGCACAAGTACACACATTCACAAACTATTTCTTATCCTTGAGTAGACACTCAGGGCTAATTGTTTAAACAATCAATATAAGAGAATAGACCTGGGGAACAAGAACACCTGCCAGCCTACTGTTCCATTACTTTTGATCACTCAAAAAAGCCATGTGTTAAAAAAGTAAAAGATGCCACGTTTTAATTTATTTAACACATCTAGATGTAAAGTAAGATGAAAGCTAGAAATCTGATCTATCATCTCATATTCATCTTTCAATGTCACCCCAAATGTATTCAGTGTATAGGCGAAAGAAAAGGATTGACCTTGAAGTTTCTATACTTTTGAAGGGAACTGTATATTCCCTACACTATGTATTCCATTTGCCTTTTCCACAGGATTTACAGAAAGCTGCCCATCTTTACAGCTTCAAGGTCTGTGAGGGACAGCTTATTCGTTTGCCTCTCTGTATTGTCACTGCTGTATTCAGCAGTGCATTTAAAAAAAGAAAACTATGACAATCCAGCAGATAGCAGCCTTGAGAGATTTCAAACTTAAGGGTTTGGCTTTTATGTGAGTTTTTTGTCAGTGACTTGGTTGACTGAGAAATACTTTCTCTTCACACAGTATGTATAGGCCTACAAATTAGGACACAACCTACTGTATAACCTGTACCTATATATTCGATTCTGTAATATAATTGCACTTAAGCAGAGAGTTAAAAGCTACCTCAGACTCAGTTTACAACAGTGTTGTCATGATGTGATCAGTGATATGAATGACATGAAAATAAATATTAAGAATCACGTTGATTTACAGTATATACTGTATATCACAATATCCATAAACAACAAGTGTTTAGTCAGTCCTCTTTGCTTAGTCCAACCAGTCTTGCTTTTCACATATGGGCTTATTATGCTGCTTTTGAGAGACCTCTTGTGGTAGGCAGTTGAAGTTTAACATGCTGTCGTACTGCGTAGACTAAGTGATTGTATTAAAATGACTGTATATAACAGAATGTTGCCAAATAAGAATTCAATTGGGAATTTCAACAGTAATAACCCAATAATAAATAAAGTAATAATAAATAGTTGTTATCGATTCCCCTTTATATTTAACACATGTTCTTGTGTTTTGATTTACATTTTGGTCTTGTCCCTGTTCCTCATTCTGCCATTGATTTGTACCCCACAGTTGTGCACCTGTTTTGTGAAATGGTAGTTGAGATGGCACAAAACCATTTTTTTTTTTATAACAATACCAATAGAACTTTTGCAGTCATGTGATCCAGAATAAAAACATCCACTATTACAGGACACACCCACTTGCACACTACGGGCAATTTGGCATTGTCAATTAGCCTAATATGCATATCTTTGGACTGTGGGAGGAAACCGGAGTACCCAGAGGAAACCTACCAAGCACAGGGAGAATCAAACCTGGCCGGGAATCAAAACCAGACCCTGGAGATGAAAAGTGACAGTGCTAACCACTAAGCTACCATGCCGCCACGGGATAAGCAATATCATTATTATTATATTTTAAATTAGAATTGAATCACATTTTAAACAACATGCCAACACAATTTACATTCTGTCATTACATGTGTCTGTTTCTGACCTTTTTCCCTCCCTACCTCAATATCCAAGCATGGCATCTATGCTATCTGACAGTCTGACAAGTGACTGAGGTTGCTGCATGTGGGGTCACACTGGATTAATTAGCCGCAGAATTGGAAATGTTTTAACTAATTTAGCTGAAAAATATTGCAAATGCTAACTGAATACTATGAGATGATTCAGTAACACTAATGAAAACCTAACAACAGCCTCTGCCCAGTTTAACTCCCACATGTGCTGTACAGTATGTACTGTAAATCAGCAAATGTAATTGAGCATTTATTGTGTTACAATTTTCAAACTTTTTAAGTTCTTTTTTAAGATAATGTTACTTGAAATAAAATAGACACTACACAAGCACCAGTGATAACCAGCAGGGGACCAGAATTAACCTTGTCTCTCCAATGGATGGCTAATCTCTTTTCTTATTGTCAGTGGGAAGCCGATAAATCTGTCTTCTGGGTTTTTGACCTTGTCTGTTGAGGCACCCTCATGCACAGCAACTGTCCAGCATTGCAATTTTCATAACTTTCATGACTATTTATGTCATTCAGCAAAACCACAGACAGATTGCCTGTCAAAAGGGTGGCTGTTTTGTTCTGGATCAGGTTTGATGTCACACAAGAGGTCAAACTAACATCTTAAGAATTATTAGATATTGATACCCACCTGTCAGTTTTTTTTTCTTCTTTAAAGCTGAATTATTGCTGATAATGCATTTCATAAAAATGGGAATGAGTACTGGCAAATATAACATATGTAAAAAGTATAAATTATTATACGTTGTAGCTCAAAAAATGTAACAAAAATGTTCTTATAAATGTTATGATAGTCTAAGAAGATCAAGCAATAAATATGCATTAACATCATCTTTATTAGGGGATATTTTAGTAGTCAATTTCACTGGATTGGAGAGAATATAGGAGAGGAAAAATTCTTGCAGACAGTTTGAGTGTCCATTATGCTTGGTAAGTAAAATATTACATTCTCAACCCAAAAGGGAAAAAACAACCATTCCATCCTCTTACAGTAGTGGAATAGCAATAGGGAATAATCGTTGGCCTTCCATTAAGAACTTTGTCCTTTACTTACACTTCTTCTCAGTAGCTTTGGAGCATTTCATACAAACAGCACCACATAATGGACAACATACAAAAGCTCATATTTTGACCAAATTCCTTAGTTTATCTCTCAGACAAGCAAGATAGTCAAAATGCTCAGCCATCCAGTCAATATAATAGTGTACATCTGCCTAAAGTCTTGCAAGAGATTAGACAGGATTCACATTTACTGTATTCTTTCATTGTTTCACTGTAATTTATATACAGACAAGAAAAAAGACAATATTGTTTTACATATCCTCATGGTACAAAGAGGGGAAAAATGAGAATTAGAAATGTACCTATAATGTATGAAACAGTTGTACTGTTTGTGCTAAAATGTGGCAAAGCATTTGTTGTTATTTCAGAAAAATGAAACATTGCTTTACAATGTGTACACAAAGTTGTTGAAGAACTGTCAAGTGTGGCACGTGATATTGCACCCCACATACCCCATCCCCATGATCAACTTAATGGGTAAGTTAAGTGCTACTAGCCAACATTTTTTTATTTTGATTTTGATTAATAACTAATATTTTTTAAAACTATTTTAGTAATATAAGGTTTGTCCAAGTAAGTGCAGATACTATAAGTGCAGTTATTATATCTCCAGGGTGGGGAGTTTCCGTCACCCAATGTGTTATGGTGGCACGGTGTCTTAGTGGTTAACACTGTCGCCTTGCACCTCCATGGTCAGGGTTCGATTCTCACCTGGGGTCTGTGTGCATAGATTATGCATGTTCTCCTTGTGCTTGGTGGGTTTCCTTTGGGTAATTAAATTTCCTGTCGCAGTCCAAAGACATGCAGGCTAGGCTAATTGGCGTTTCCAAATTGCCCATAGTGTGTGTGTGTGTGTGTGTGAATGATCGGGCATCAAGCTGGCAACCTGACCCCTTAAGTAACTGCCACAGAAACGAGGGATATATCTCCAGGGTGGAGAGTATCTGTTGCCCGATTTGCTGAATGGTATGTGGACAGACCAAAAAACACAAAAAATAATGTGTTATATTTGGGCATTGGTGGCTCAGTGGTAGGTTTCTCATCTGACATACGGAAGTACAGTACCGGGTTTAGTTCCACCCAGTCCCCAAACCTCAGCCACTGGCTGCAGTGCTGTCCAAGATAAAATAGAAGGGGCGTGAAACCAGCATAAAACCTGTGCCAAAGTTGCGTACAGATTGGATAGTCCTCTGTGTCGACCCCTTCGACGGGAGCAGATGAAAGACTAACTAAACTAAACCAAAATAATGTGTTATATATGGCATAATACATATATTAAATGTTAACTCTTATAACTAAAATGATTCTATTATTTTTTCAACTTTTTCAACCTTCAGCGCACCAACACTGATTTCAGACTTCAGACTGAAGGTTCAGACTTCAGACTGCCCTCCAGGGTGCTCAGGAACTTTTCCTCCTGCACCATAGAGAGCATCCTGACAGGAAACATCACGACCTGGTTCGGGAACAGCACCATGCAGGACAGACGAGCTCCCTGACCTGCATTCAATCGTGAGGGACCTCAGCCACCCCAACAAAGGACTGTTTTCTCTGTTGCGGTCAGGAAAGCGATTTCGCTCCCTGAAGGTCAACACAGAGAGACTGAGGAGGAGCTTCTTCCCGCAGGCGATAAGGTCTCAACCACAACACCTCACAGGACTAAAACATCCTTTTGCACACTGCACTTTATGGACATTTATGGACATTTCTCACAACTGAAAATTATTGTCCATTTATGGACACTATATATTTGTACACTCATGCACATTTGCACTCACCCTGGACATTTCTGGACATTTATAGACAATTTTAGACATTTTTACTTCATTTCATTTTGCACACTTCTAGTCATTTCATTTCTGCATACTTTCTGGACATTTATATAATTTTGCACATTTTCCATTTTGCATATTTGTACAGTCATTACTGTGTATATTTTGTACAGCTAGGTTTTAAAAAAATATTTTTCTATATCACATTTTATATTCTGTTCTTCTTATCTGCAGTTTTTCTATATTTTAGAAAGAAGGTCTATATATTTCATTATTTCATTCTTTATTTCCATTTCTTAATTTATTTCTATTTTCTTGATGTAATGATACATTTTCCCTTAGGGATTAATAAAGTTATCTATCTCTCTCTCTCTCTCTCTCTCTCTCTCTCTCTCTCTCAAGGCGTTACGGCTCAGAGCGGTGCTTGCAGTGCGTCTGTGCACCACCAGAGGGCTTGGTTTCCTCACTGTCAAGTCTAACACGCGCCGATCCCAAACGCAGCCTGACGTCAGGACGCTCTACCTAGCCTTACCTATGTTGACTCCACCCCCTCCCCCCTCCCCCCTCTCCTCCTCCTCACTCACACATGCTCGAGTTTGACAGCACGGCTTTGAAAGTGAACCGAAAACGCCCGGTCGTTTCTCCTTGTTCGTCTGTTTTTTTTTTCTTTTCATAGAGTGTGGTATGTGGGGAAATCGACTAGATATGAGCACCAGTCTGTAACCGAGGTTTTATTTTGTTTGTTTGTTTGTTTGTTATTGGGCGTCGTTTCAATACTAGGTTAGAAAAGTTTGTATTTTTTTTGTTGTTGCACGCGCGAAGTCCCGAAGAAGCGAAACATGTCGCGAGACCCTGACGAGGTGAATAAACTGACTGAGAGCACGTACAAGGTAAGCGCGCGCAGGAGTCTCCTCTCCTCACAGGTTAATCTTACAGGTAGTGTAGAGGAATATTATATCCTGAGCACTCAATCTCATTTATGCATTTACTGGCCTCTTACCGAGCATATGTAGGTCGTTGTGGAATTACAGGACATTGGAGTGATTTGGAGGTAATCATAAAATCCTTTTTTAGAACACAGAAGGAATGTGAGTTAAACATTTGTTGGTTATCTGCCCTTGTGTTGTACTTTAGTACTTTGCTCAGAGCTATGATTAACCATGGCTTCAAGTGTGGCACACCTTAATATGCAATAAGCAAGAAGGAATGACATAAGGGTCAAAGCTCACCTGGATATTTCACACCATGAAAATCAGTTACAACACAACTACAAAATACCTGTCTGGGAAGACATATCAAGTTATATACTGTATATACAGTAAACTTCAACAGTATGCCCTTAAAGAAATTTTTTTTTTAGTATTATGATTCCTCTAAAAATGTTGCCATCATCCTGTGAGGGGCCTATATTTTCCAGGTTGAAGTGTGTATTCTTTATTTTTTTGGCCCCTTTGTATAAATGGCGACATGTGTATGTGGGTTAGTGGTTATCACAGTGGCCTCGCACCTCCAGCGTCATCGTTCGATTCCCGTTTTGGGTCTGTGTGCCTGGAGTTTGCATGTTCTCGCCGTTCCTCCAGGTTCACCCATTTCCTCCCACAGTCCAAAGACATGAAGAATACTCTAACTAATTGCCCATAGTGTGTATGAATGACGATCATGCGTCAAGCCGGCAACCCAACCCATTAAGTAACTGCCAAAGACATGACGGATGTATCTCCAGGTTGGGGAGTATCTGTCGCCCAGTGTGCCAGATGCACGTGGACATGACCAATATATACACTTTGACCACAAAAGCCTACTTTCCGCACTATCCAGAACTGGGAAAGAACAAATGTAGTATCTTTAGATTGAGTCTTACTTCGGCAGTTGAACATCTAATTTTTTATATTCCCAGACTTTCCAGAAATGGAAATCATATATATTTATGTATGTATGTATGTATGTATGCTGTGTGTGTATGTATATAGCTGAATCTGTACTTGCAGTAACTTACAATCTTACAGAAACTGCTTTTGCATGTGCCTTTATTAAAGTCCCACTGGTATCTGCTGTTGCAAGACAAAAGGAGCATATTTTTCAAAACATGAATACAACTAGATATTTATATTTATATTTAAGCATTTTCCCTCTGGGATTAATAAAGTTCTTTGAATCTTGAATAATCAAGTCAGAAAATAAAATTTATAATAACTGGTGAGCACTCAGCGAGTTTAGTCTAAAACTCATTAGTGACTTAATGTGGAAATACAGATATAGATTTATCTATCTATCTATCTATCTATCTATCTATCTAAATACTTTATACGTGTGTGATACTGATCGATTTATCTATATATACTGTACACACACATGTATAGATAGATAGATCTGTATTTGTATGTCCACATATCAACATTTCCAAGTCTGGAAACATTACAGGTGCTAGCATAAAAGTTATGTAAATTAGTTATTCTACTGCTAAAATAAGACTCATTGTCTAAACGTACAACATTTGCCCTTTCCCAGTTCTGTAAAGTATGGAAATGAACCTCTCAATAACGGTGAATAATTTTGTTGTCAGAGTGAAGTCTCAAGATACTAAGATTCTGAGCTCATCCTTCCGCAGTTGTGGAAAGTCTGGCAACATAAAATTTACATAGTACAAATCCATGTAAATATAAATAAACTATTAATCATTTAAATAAAAACCTATGTCAGAAACATTATGGATAGTCTGTTATCAAAGCAGGACTGAACATACTAAGTTTCCAAAGTCATCTATCCACAGTTTTGGAAGGTCTGGAAACAATTTTTTAAAGGAACTTTAGTCCCTGATCTAAAATGGGAATGGAAATTGCAGAAAGGTTTTGGAGTATGTTGCGGTCAAAATAAGAGTTTGCTATAGGCTAAATACTATAAATCCATTCTGAAAAGTCAGGAAACACGTGAACTTTAAAGGTCTTTAAAATTAAATATTATAAGAAAATACAACTATTCTGGAAGAATAATGGATATTGTGCTGCCAGTCAGACATACCCTTATTTTGGTTGTTCCCTGTACTGAAATCAATTTTTACCTATCCTGTTGTTTTTGACAATCCAGTTAATGATCTGCTGAGGAAAACTGGACAGAAAATGTATAATCATGGAACTACAATCCGAAGGGAAACAGCATATTTATATAGAGTGAATGCTATACAAGCTTGCTATCTACTCCGCATACAGACGCTGAAAAGAAATGTCTCCCGTCTTATCAGCATACAAACAAGCAGGACCGAAATATCAACTCCTGTTTCCGTCTGCCATCGCCCTGACCTTACTGCTGGCACAAACTCTAAAAATGTTTTCTTAGGGGGAGGTGACAATTTTACAAGGTCTTGATTCCACACCCTGCCCATGAGTACGTCATAGCCATTCTCAGACAGCTGTGTAACTGTTACTCCGTTTCCACGAAGTAGGTTGATACCTGGTAGGGTGTTGACAGCAATTATAGGGCCGTTCACATGAATAAGTAGTTAGAAACCACATGCTGGTTTAAATGCTGCATTTTTATTCCCTTTAAGTCCATGTGGACGGAAGATCAAGTTCTCTTATATAAATAATTGTTTATTATTCTATCCATATGCACATTTAGAGTTCATCTTTATGTACATCTGTATAGAGCTTTGAGATGATCATAATGTTGTTTGCCGCCCGGTATGCACTGTGCGATATATTTAGTTTTAATTGTGTACATCGTTTTAGCTTGCACTATATGTTTTAATCGGCCTTGCCGCACTGAATGCATTTGCCACGTCTCTGATCACTCTGTACGTTTGAACAACCAGGCGCAATGAGTGTGAACACTGTGCATTTAATAGAGCCCCAACATTTCCTGTTTTACTCAGTAAGGTGAAATATTATACAAAAAGGATATCTGAAGCTTATAAAAACAGAAAAGAATTAATCTTAGCAGTTTTACTCTGTACAAAAACCAGGAAAAATCAGCTCATGGACCTGCTCACACTGCAAGACAGTCAACCCAAATTTCTGACATGCCAGAAATCAATCCGATCGTATGGGAGCGAGATCGTTGGCGGTTTGAGTAATTGTTGAGGCACTAGATCCCTGCTCAAACTGCACTTCAAAATACAACTGATCAAATTCGAAATGATTATACAGTAAATCAGATGCGACTGGTTTGTGGCTAAAATCAGCCAAATCCGTATAGCTTCTGCCCAGTCTTTGGACAAATAGAATATATTACATCCTCAGGGTACATTAGAAAAATGACCAAAGATAATGCAAAACGTTTGCATTCGCAATATTAAATTTTAGAGATTGTTATGGGCTCTATTGAAGATTTTGTAACATAAAAGTTTGAAATGGCTTGAGTTCACAAAGGTTTTTGCAGATCAGTAATGGTCGTGTTCTGTCTGAAGCTCCTAACAAGGGATCTGTGCATGTATGCATATGGTTCTGCATATGGAACCTTTTCTTCAGAGGGCAAATTAAGGAAGCCTTTAGATGGACACTGTTCTGAAGATATCAGTAAGTCTTCGAGTATTCTTGCTATTTCTTTAACCTCTGTATAGAGCTTTGAGAAATAGATATTTGACATTTTGTACCACAAGCATATTTTATACCTGAGCCATAAATTATGTATGTGTATAAAAAAATAGAAGGAAATATTTTATTGGTGTGCAGCGCTTATTGGCTATATCGAAATTGCTACTAATTACTACTACTTTTCCTACTATGACACCACCATACTGATAACCATTTGATCCAAATTTGACTGTTTGTAAAGTTTGACTTATTTGACTGTTTGTAAGTTTGACTGTTGACTTATTATATGATACAGTCTTTCCATTTAATTTTACCTGAGGATTTGATCATTGTTTACAAACAATATGCTAGAGCATGTAGTTTAGTGTCAGTGTAGGGGAAGAAGCATGGCGATGCATTTGTGTACATTTCAAAGTACCTGTATTTCTATGGCTCCTTTTAGATGTTCATGAGGATGAGCTTTCCCTCTTTCTTTTTATTGGGCTTGGTTAAAATTTTTATATACGTAGGTGTTCTCTGGTCAAGTACGGTACAGTATGAGCACTGAAAATTGATTGAGCATTGATTGAGTCATGAATAATTCTCCTTTTTCACTGTGCTGTCTACAGACTCGGTTATGGATTTATAAGCTCCAGAATATTGTAATATTCTAATATAATATGAAATTGTCATATTGTAATGTAATATATGAAACTATGTGTATTGCTGCATATTAATGCAATTCCCAACAAGTAATGTCATTTATATTTCATAAATTTACTTAGCTTCTTGAGAACTCCCTGACCAGTGTGTAACATCACTGCTGACATGCACAAGCAATTATTCATGATTACTATTCTTTTATGTACTGCCAGTTTTGAATGCTGTGTAAATTTTTTCTTTTAAACTTGAAGAAGTAAGTTTTAAGTCTTAAGTTAGAAATAGGTCTTAGTAAACTGAGAACTGTATAGTTAGTGGGGAAATTGAGAGCTGAATCTGTACCTGCCGTAACATACAGTTTTAGAGGAACTGCTTTTGCAGGTGCTTTTATTAAAGTCAGACTGTCGCAAAATGAAGCCTTTAAAAATTAGACAAAAAGAGCATAATGTTTTATGTTTTGTATGCCTGGTTGTATTTTGGTCATAAACAAATGAACTGGTGTTAAAAACCCAATTCAAAAGGCATTAACCAGATGCTACTGATTACATCAGACTTAGACTTCACACATTCATTATTGCCAAGTGCTTACTTGCAATGTTTTCTCCAGAATGTGATGGAACAGTTTAACCCGGGGCTGAAGAACCTTGTCAACCTTGGAAAGAGCTACGAGAAAGCTGTCATGGGTAAGCCCAACACTCCGCTGAATTTTTAGTATTGAGTGTCATTGGTGTATTTATAGTTCAACTTAATTATAAATTCAGGATTTTAATAATACTAGTGTTGCGTGATAACTTCCAGACATTTACATCCCCTATGTTTTTTTATTTTTTTATTCGTATACCATTTTATACCATTATGTTACTTTAATTGTTTCAGACATAAAGCAATTTAGCACAGTTGGGGTTGTATTTCTCTACCTGTCTGTCTATGCATGTTTAATTGATGGTATGTGTATTTACTCTATTATAGCCATGACCCTAGCTGGAAAGATGTACTTTGAAGCTGTGGGTAAAATTGGGGAGAACGCCGCAGTATCGCCAGTGTCGAGAGAATTAGGTGAGTGTCGGTCAAGCTGTATCTTAATACAGCTGGGACACGTGCGGGCGTGTCCCAGCTTTCAGCCACAGGATAATGCTGATAAGCAGATTGTTTCCATTCCATTGTGCAAGCATTTCACACACTGTACACCATGCCAAATACTAAATGGAAGGCTAGCATCATGAGATGATGTCATACTGGATGCAGGAGATGATGTCATACTGGATGTTTATTTAAAAAAAATAAAAAAACAAACACCTCCAGGTTTGCTTGAGGCCATCTATTTAGTGACCTAAGCCTCAAAACATTTAATGTAGAGCTGGACATTGTAATAAAAAAAAAAAAATAGAAGAAAATGTATTATTGGTGTCCCATATTGAAACTGGTTAATCGTACTTTTAAAAAAATTTTTAAAAAAAAGACATGACATCACCATACTGACACCCCTTTGATCCAGTTTTTATTGTTTGTAAAGTAGTACAGGCTTATCATATCATATAGGCTTTCCTTTTAATTTTACTCGAGTAAAATTTGTTTACAGACAATAAAGCATGCAGGTGTAGTGACAGTGCAGGGGAAGAAGCATGGCGATGCATTTGTGTACATTTTAAAGCACCTGTATTTGTTTGAGTTGTGTAATAGGAGAAGGATTTACAGAGAGGATGTGGGCTTGGTATGCAGGTCATAAGGAACAAACTGTGGGTCATGTGTGATTTGCAAAATTCACCTTATGCTATGACTTTTACTAAGTAGTGCAGGTCGGCTGTTGTCTGCTACCAGATTTGCTATTGAGTAGTACATTGGGATTTACCATGAATACAGTATACAGCATATAACTCGAAGTACTCACCCTACAGTATGTACATTAGAATGATTTTTTTGTAAAAGTTTAACATTTTCCTTAAGTTGAGTACTAGGTTTACTCAAAGAAGCATTTCTCCCAGGCTCTTACACAAGACTACATGAAAAAACAGTGCTGTAAGGTATTTTAATCAGGAAATATCACATGGATTCAGTGCTTGTTTTTGCAAATATTTTGCTCCTAAATTATGGTGCTATTTTAATTAGTTTGAGTGGTGAGGTTGTTTAGTTAATGTGGTTCTCCTTCTGTTCAGGTTGCAACTGACAATGTTAACGTGGCTGAATATGTCTGAGACTGTGCCAACACTGACATAATAGCAGATGGCACATAATGCAATTGTTTTATGTGATCCAAAATGACTGCACCTTCTTCATTCCCTATTGCATAAGAGCTGCCATGCTTGGAAAAACAAAAAAGCCAAAATGTTCACTTAACCAACATGACGAGTTTTCTTTGGCGGAGATCCTAGTTGTCCTCTTTTGTATAAATTAGCTAACGGATCTTCATGAGAGCCCAGAGTTACTGAGATGGGCAGAAATCTGTCATCATTCTGTCTCCAGAGATCAGTGCCAGGTCTTTCCTCTTGAACTCCTAGCTGTGGAGATTGTTTAGTTTCGAACATGTGGTCTGGCAACAGTCTGCTCCTTTGTATTAGGCTGGTGTGTTGCAAGTCATCTGTGGTTGTCTTAAAGTATTATAAACTGGGATTCACTCGAGTATCTTCTAAAAACCCAGACTTATTTATGACCTGTACATGAGCCTTTGACATCTTCTGCTGTTTATCACTAATATAAAACTGTAATTTATATTATATTTAAAAAAGGTTTTTGAATTCGCTATAATTGATTTTCCTTTTGTTTATACTTGTGTATAAAGCACAGGATGTTTGGGGATATAAAACCTCTAATCTTTCTGATTTCTGTTGCTCTCTTGACTCAAGGCATGGCTGTGATATATTGCTACAAACTTTGTGCATAAACGCATATCACATTTATGTAGAATACGTATGTGTGTGTGTGTGTGTGTATATACTGTGATCAGCCAGGTGAAGTGAATAACATTGATTATTACTTTACATTGGCACCTGGAATTGGGTAGGCTATGTTAGGCAACAGGTGAACATTTTGACCCTAAATTTAATGTGTTAAAAGAAGAAAAAATGGGCAAGCGTAAGGATTCGAGTGACTTTAAAAAGGGCCAAATTGTGATGGCTAGATGACTGAGTCAGAGTGATTCCAAACCTGCAGGTCTGGTGGGATGTTCACAGGCTCCAATCATAAGGGCTGCTCCTTTCCAAGCAAGGAAAACCGGCGAACCGGGGACAGGGTCATGTGCTCACTGATGCACATGGGCAGTATAGTCTGATCCAATGTAAGCTGGCCCGTGTAATCTGATCCAAAAGAAGAGCTACAATGTAGCTTAAATTGCTGAAAAAGTAATACTGGTTCTAATAGATTGACTGTGGGTGTCAGTACACACAGTACATCTCAGTTTGTTGTGTATGGGGCTGTTGTCTGTGGGACTTGGCATCCAAATCCAGTCACAATCCAGTCGAACATCTGTAGGATATACTGGGAAAACAAGTCCAATCCTTGGAGGCCCCACCTCACAATTTACAGGACTTAAAGGATCTACTGCTGATGGCTTGGTGCCAGATACCACAGCACACATTCAGAGGTCTTATGGTTACCATGATTTGACAGGGCAGGGCTGATTTGGCAGCAAAAGGGGGACCTACTCAATATACTGTAAGATGAATGGTCACAATGTTATGACTTATTGGTGTACATATAAGCTGATTATTTTTTTCCCCAATAATTTTCGCATGAAAGTGAATTCAGAAATATTGATTAGAGAATGTTGAGTAAATTGGAACAACATTTCATTCTAAACAGGAATATGTTTAGAGTGTTTATCTGCCTTTAATAAAGCACTAATCTTAGTGAGGTCCTGTTAAGATCTGAGAGTGATGACATTTCTGTTTGTACTGCTATACTGTATCTTATAGTATGGTATAAACAACATACGCTAATCACAACAACCTCTGCTGCGTAAAAAATTAGTGTTCTGTTTTGCATTTTGAAGCCTACTTACTAAACACTCAAATGCAAATGTTTTCTTTAAAACAAATTATGTAAAATTTGAAGGAAAAGCAGTCTTCAAATCTTGTGCAAAAGGCAAAAAAAAAAAAGTGTTTTGTATGACATCTGGCAACAGTTAAAAAGAAATGCAATGTCAGAAATAGTGTGCTAATTGTACGTATGTTATGGACCAATAAGGGAATGAATATTGCACCAGATGATAAAGATGAAAAAGCTCGACATATAAGTTTGTTTGTTTGAGGCAATATTAATACTGTAACCTGTATTACTTGAAAATGCGTAAATATACAGGACAGACAGTGATGAGAGATGGGATAATGTAGCAAAGCAATATGTGGGTGTGAGTATCCTTACTACAGTGCTGAGTGATGAACAGCTCTTAATCAGTGCTGAGGGAGGCGACGGAGAAGGGGACGCTGTGTAATGTAGTAAGTGAAAATACAGCTGCACATTTAGCAGCTGTGATTTTCATTCATGCTTTTGCTGCCTTTTGATTTTTGATAAAAAGAAGTCTTACAAGTGATGTATTTAATTTAAAACGAAAATCAAAAAATTTGTCCTATTAAGTGCTGAGAATACATCTGAGTATACACTGGTATCTCTGTCTATAGTGGAGTGTGGAGCTTGGTGTCTCCGGGTGAGACGTCTCCACAGTGATCAAACCCTTGCATCCAGACAGCAATTAAATTAACGTGGGATGAGTGAGCTCCTATGGGGTGGTGGTTGTTTTGTTTTTTTTCACCCCCCAAGTCCTCCAGATGTTTATGTTCACATGCCGGGTCACATGTGATTTTAATTGCAGCTGTAGCAGAAATATAAAAGGTTCTATGTGAACATACAGGGGTTGGACAATGAAACTGAAACGCTTGGTTTTAGACCTCAATAATTCATTAGTATGGTGTAGGGCTTCCTTTTTCGGACAATACAGCATCATTTCGTCTTGGGAATGACAGATACAAGTCCTGCACAGTAGCCAGAAGGATTTTGATCCATTCTTCTTGCAGAATAGTGGCCAGGTAACTACGTGATGCTGGTGGAGGAAAACGTTTCCTGACTCGTTCCTCCAAAACACCCCATAGTGGCTCAATAATATTTAGATCTGGTGACTCCCAGGCCATGGGAGATGTTCCCATGTTTCCCACTTCTCCCAACACTCTGTCACCAGTCTTGCTGTGTGTATTGTCCTGATTATCCTCCTGGCATTGGCACGAGTGACCAAAGGTTTGGCCATAGCAGCCCGGCCATGTACATTGACCCTGTGGAGCTCCCGATGAACAGTTTTGGTGGAAACAGGAGAGTTGAGGTGCACATTTAATTCTGCAGTG
>JAQMYJ010000008.1:11875852-11891635 GCA_030014305.1 Clarias laeviceps | reverse complement strand
CTGTCATTTGCATTGACTAATTATGAAAATCAGAGAAAGATATCATTTGCGTAATAATTTGGAACGTAGTGTAGGTAATAATTAATAATAGTTAAACCGCACTGTATATCTCTCAATACAGATATACTGTACAGTATTTGTTTAATCAAAATCACAGACTATACAGTTCACTGTTTTAAGACATAAAACCAAAATCAGCCACCTGAGTTAGCTGTCTAGCATGTTTCTAACAATCTGAACGTCCATTTTCCCTCTTCATCAATTACCTAACAAACTGACAAATTAGCGCTCAAGATGAATTCTGTTTTAATTAAACTTGATCATGTGACTTTTCAGACCTGTACAAATTCCCTATCACTGAAGTCATCAACAACATGCTGTTCAGCAACATGCTAATTTAAAAGAACAGAACTAATCCAGAGAATCACTCAGCCCTAGTAAAAGCTAAAGCACATTTACTAGGGTCACAGCTCAAACTGAACCGAACGTCTTGTACCGAACAGTACAAATTCAAATACACGTACCATCACTCCTCTGCTCTGCAATAATAACAGCAGAGAAAAAAGCTGAATGATCTAAAAAGAAAAATAAAGTGAATTAATCTGAGATTTTTTTTTTTTTTCAGTATTGATGTTGGCACTGAAACTGAACAGTTTAAGTGCCACAAGTGACTTACAACTTCTAATACTCATAATACTTTGATGACATGTTTAAAATATAAAATATCACTCATATATCTTATAACTTGCATATTGAATTCAATTTACATGAGCAGAGTAAATATTATTTGCATTTGGACAGTCGATGCATTGATGCATTTTAGTGCAACTGTAATGGAATCTTTAGGTGCAGGTTTTAAATTACTGTAATGTATCATCTGCTTGACATACAGACAAAGGATAAGGATCTTTCAGTTTCAGTTCATAGTGGAAAGATGTCAGCATATAATTATGTGAAGTTATTTAAAAAGCAAAATCCCACGTAATTTATCTACAATTTCACTTTAAATATCATCCGGTGACACGGTGGCATAGTGGTTAGCAGTGTGACCTCTCACCTCCAGAGCCAAGAGTTTGATTCCCATCTCGGATCTATTCTCCACGTGCTTGGTAGGTTTCCTCCGGGTACCCAGTTTCCTCCCACACCCCAAAGACATGCAGATTGTCATGCCCAAAGTCCTGGGATAGGCTCCAGTCCCCCCTGTACAAGTTGAATCGAACATAAATGAATAAATAAATACTCTCCTTTACTTGCATTTTTGAGCTGCCTGTTTTCTTCCTCAGTAGCCATTCTAAGAAGATGGATGGAAACATTGCATCTTGGAGAATCATATGGCCAGATGATCTCACAAACCCGGCAGCGCTAAGTGACACAGGATAAGGCAGAGAGAAAGACGGCTTTTCTGTTGTTTCCATGGAAAAGCTTTTCTGAATCGGCACTGAGTCTCTAGAACCAGAAAAGTTTTTTTTTTCTTTCATTTTCCTGTCCAGATTTCTGAGCAAATTGGCTTGTGTTGGTGCCAGAACGAACTCTTGTTTGTACTCAACCTTCAAGTGCATCTGTTGTGCATGCTGATAGGCAGGTCACAAATAGCTCTTGACTAAGCATGTTGTGGGTGGATCCTTTCTCTATTAAAAAAAGAAGTTATATACATTTTTTTCTATTGTAGGCCTGTGCGACTGCTTTTTAATCCCTCCTTGATTGCAGTATGAAAGAGCATGCTGGGGTGAATATGAGCCCAGGGTACATGCTGGTTGAGCACCATTTTAATTACAGTAGCCCGAGTACTGGAAAACAAGACCATCTGGGATTCATTGTCATGGGAGTGTTGCGGTTGATTAAGTGGTTGATTGTGTTGAATATTGCAGATACATGTACCTAGAGGTGGTTCAGCTCTGTGTGTGTGTGAAAGAGAGAGAGAGAGACTGATTATTGTGATTTATCTCCATAGGGGTGGTGTTGACGGAGATCTCTGATGCCCACAGGAAAGTCCTACTCGAGCTAGAAGAGAATGTGAGTCTTGTCTAATAAACTTCATACACTACACTTCAGTGTTTTTGAGCATCAGTTGTTCTACGACACTTGTTTGTTTTTAAATTAAGCATGGGGACCTTTCCTACTTCCCAACAGATACATTGTTTGCCTATTATTGTGGTGGGGTTTTTTTTGTTTATTTTTTTTGGTAGTGTTCAAACAATTCCTGAATTTCCTTGATTATCCATTCCCAACTATTCTCTTCAGGTTTCTACAGTAATAATTCAACATTCAGATTCAAGTTGAGATAAACATATAAGGAGCTCTAAAGACAAAAACAGGTTGGGGAAACGGTGTACCTGCTTGGATAGTGAGGTTTAGCAAACAGGTTTGAGCACGCCTTGTGCTGCACCTGTGGCCTTTTCTGACGAAGGAACGACACACCATGTTAATGCCACCCAGATGCTTTCCGCAGTCCCCAGAGTGACTGGTTAATTGATATCCCCACAATCATACTAACAAAAGACCTGGTGATTAAGCTCCAAAGGTTTGTTCTTATTAAATATATATCAGGTAAGACCTAAAGGTATTTTTTATGATGCTAATTTACTGCATTAGAATCAATCTCTTTTTACAGGTAATACCTCAAATATCATCCTTCCAGATCCAGACACAGTCTTGGAGTAATAAAAATTAATAACGTTCCTGTATTTTACAGTAATTACTATAGAGTCCCCAATTAATAGTGTTCCTCCACTGTAAACCAGTTATAGTTGACTCATCAGCTGACTTTCCCAGGCTTCATTACCAAGCTTTGCACCTCTGACATACGCAAGGCAGTTTATTTGAATGTGTCATTTAGTAATTAAATTAAACAGTTGATACATGTTTACTTTGTAAGTCCTGTTAAAAGGAGTAAAGTTGGAACTAGGGAACAGGTTCTAAAAGCTGGCAATGTTGCCCCTTCCTAAAGTTAAAGAAGGTATAAAGGGTATTGGCTGTAAAGGGATTCTGTTCTAGAACAGGGTACCGAGTTAAAATTTAATAAGGTTCGGTCAATAAAATTTTCTTCCAGCCGAGGTCTGAATTCAGATACATGCAGCCATTGTAAATCTAAAAAAAATAAGCAATTTAAAATTTTCACAGCATTTCATTAATATTAAAATTATAAGCACCTACATTAAACTTGTGGACGGTTTAAACTTTAATGGCCTCGTATATTTCCAGCCATCATAAGTAAGTTTACATTGTAAGTCCTGTTGAAGGGATTAAAGTTAGAAGTAAGGACAGGCAAACAGGTTCTAGAAGCTGGCGATGTTGATCCCTCCTAAAGTAAAAAAAATAAATAAATAAAGGTATAAAGGGAATTGGCTGCAAAGGGATGATGTTGTAGAACAGAGTTAAAATTTAATAAGGTCCAGTCAATATTTTATTCTTTTTTTTTTTGAGCCGAGGTCCGAATTCAGAGATTTGCAGACATTGTAAGTCTATAGAAAAAAATAAGCAATTTATTAATATTAAAATTATTAGTAGCTACATTAAACATTTGCACAGTTTGAACTTTGATGGCCTTGTATTTATATGAAATACAAACAACAATTTTTAATCAATCATTACTGAATCTTCATTTGCACGCTGCTAGGCTGTAAATAAATGTGAAAGGACTCTGGTTGCTCTGCCATACTGGGGTCTCTGTTTGGGTATTTTTCACGCTCTCACCTCGGACTGTTGCGGATACGTTTGCTCCAACGACCCATGTTTTGTCTTGTAGTGGTACTTTACATTAATGCTTTTTATTATACCACGATTTTCAGAACTTATGAGACAAACTGGTTTCAAACTTCCCACAGGAAGTATAAACATGGATTGATCTGTCCATTCATCTTTAAAGGTTCACTTTTCATAGACTGTTTTTCTTTTTTTGGAGTAAGTGATGCTCTGTCGCACTTTCATTTCTGTTTTCATTTCGCCCACTCTGTTGGTAAACTATTGCATTGATTGGAATCGGAATTGAATCAGTTTGATCTGGTCATGTGAACGTCACCTCTGTTCCCACTGTAGCCTCAGGTTCCTGTTCTTGGCTTACAGGAGCGAAACCTAACGTCATCCACAGAACCATTTGCCACTTGCTGTTTGTAACTTCCTAAACTCCAGAGATTGATGCATGTGAAAACTGCATAAAAAACTTTAAGCTGTTTTTATACCATCAACAATGTAACAGTTAACACTGCACTCTCATTTCCCCTATCCTGTTTGATATAAGTGAAGTGATATAAGTGATTGATATAAGTTTAAGTAATATCTTTTTGAAATACCATAAGTGAAGTTCTTGACCTCTGTCTGCATGACTTTATGCAACTGATTGTATAATTGCATGAAAGTGCAAGAGTACAAGTGTTCTTAATAAATGGTACAGTACAGAGCCATTAGTAGAAGCTGTGTTAAGGCATTACAATGCATGCCACGAAAACACGATTTGAAAGCCTCATGACAATGCCAGGTTGGATAAATGCCATGTGGATCAAGTTTTATTATAAGCATTGTAAGGAATTTGACCTATTATAACATCTAATTCCCAGCAAACAGAATACTGTATGTCATGATTCTATACATTCCCAATTTTATACTACTCTGATATTACACCAATATTAATTCATGCATAGAAACAAATTACAGCAATATTAGTTCATACTGTACATTGAAACAAACAAGATTATCACCTGATCTACTTTTATAGCTTATTATCTGAAGGAGTTCCCATAGTAACTCCTAGAGGCTAAAAATAAACTATGATGAAACGGAAAAGAATAGAATAGGAAAAAAAAAAACACAACTGTAAAATGTCAAGCAGTAAATTATTGGCAGCATTAAATCTCTGCTTTTTCCAAATAAGCCATGTTTCTGAATGAACAGACAAGTAAAGAAATGTAGTGGGAAAGTGAATCCTAGCTGAATGGCTTGGATTGGAGGAGTTTGAGGATTTGGCAGAGGAAAGGTGTGATGGGAACCTGACAATTTTCACAGGGGAATGAAAAAAAAAAAAAAAAAAGATCTCATTCACCGAATGCAGGACTGTGTCTTTTTGTGTGCATGTGCTGTGTAGTGTTTTTGGGATGTTTATGTCCAACACCGTCCCACCTCTAAGGCTGCATGATTTGGAAAAAAAGACATTGCAATTAATTTGACATTTATTGACAGTATTGCAACTGGGATTTACATGCATTTAACATTTAAATGCATCATTTTGTATTCAAACATATTATTTTATTTTAACGTATTTATAACATTGTATTCAAATTCCTTCTACATGTCTATAATGAATGTTTGAAATTTCCTTTGGAATCAATAATCCATTCATCCATCCCTAATTATTGGCACAAATGATAGATCATCAAGTGGATGTTTGCCTGTATTTTTATGACCTCAAAATTAACTATTTAAAAAATTTAACAATTATAAAAACAAATAAATAAACAACTACTTAGCTTGCTATCATTCCGGACTATGCATACATTACCTATAATAAATTTAAATATTTGCATAGGTCTATTTCAATTTGTGTGTGATTAATTGTGCAGCACTAACCCGCCACTAATGCAGTTCCGTATGAAATCTGAAACTTTCTTCCTTTCGTTTGAGCCATCTCTGCTTCTCTCCACAGTTCAGACGTTTCCATCGAGAAATTATTGCCGAGCTGGACAAGAAGACCGATATGGACGTGAAATACATGACGGTGAGGGCGATATTCACTCTACAGGGAGCCTGGAAAATGAGAGTCTGCTAGAAATTGACCATGAAAAATCAATTATACAAGTTGTGCATTTCAGAGACCTTGTCTCTAAATCACACTTCATCTTAGTACACAACACATCCCATGGTTTCTCTTAAATAGAGACACCAGAACAATCTTTGTAGTACAAGTCTCTGCCTGCAAAGCACTTCACACACTGTGATCGAGTGGCAGCAGTGATTGAGTCTTCTGTCCATCCATAGGCCACATTTAAGAAGTATCAGATGGAGCACAAGATAAAGCAGGACTCAGTGGATCGGTCTCAGGCTGACCTAAAAAAGCTGAGGAGGAAGAGCCAAGGGAAGAACGCACTGAAGTATGAAAGCAAAGAGAATGAGGTGAGAGCGCTCAAACTTATCATGTCATTTTCAAATCACCATCTCTCAAATAGAAGACAGCGTTTCATGTGTTTATGGATGTAGACTTTATGTTTAGGAAATCTAGGGATACACCCAAGATCTCACCTGTGCCTGGACATGCACACACATGCACACATTTTATGACTCATAAATGTCTCAGACAATGCGACAGTTAACAATGAATGAAATTACCAACATAGTTCAAATGCAGAATGGCTCTGGCTGTTTTTTTTAATGTCAGCAAAATGTCACGCTAACTGGAAATCAACTGCTATCAGCAGATGAACAGGGCCATCTGCAAAGAGCATGTGCCTCCCTATCTAAGATTATGGGACTCTAATTTTTTGTTGTTTTTTTTAAATACATTTTGTACACTTTATTTTGACCCTCTGTGATAAAGAACACCTCTGTATGTTCTGTAAAGATTATAAGAAGACGGTTTCTCCTTTCCAGCCAAAACATAAAGCACTAGCTAAGCCATCTGTAAAGCTAATATTAAAAAAAAATAACTTTCTGCACTAATTTCTGCACATCACTTCTTTTTTTTTTTTCCAGAAGTGTTATGAACACAAAAATATAATTGTTTTAGTCAGACCTAGAGCATATGTATATGATTGGATGCATATCTATATGGTTGCCATGTATCATGTTGAGAATATCAGATTGAAATTAGTTCTAGATTGAAAACATTAGTGCTAATTTATCAAAGCAAAATGCTTGGAAATCAAATTTGTCGAATTGAATCTACAGTCTACCTGTGATTCACAGCTTTAATGACTAAACAGCAGGGGAGGAAATGAGAGATTATATTCACCAGAAGGATAGAGAAACTGGAGATTTCATATCTGGGGATTAAGCAAAAACAGACATGTCCCTACTAAAACTGAGTACTGTTTGAAGCAGTTATTCAGAAAAACAGTCTGTATATGTGAGGAATTTAAAAGGGCAGGTATGTTAACATACAAGACACGTATGGTTCACTTGCAGTTCTGAATATGAACTGTCAAGATAAACAGATCAATTCTGAGTGTATGAATGTTTTCCATATGATAAGACAATTTCTATGAATGGTGTAAACATTTTTTGATGTTTATTCCTTTCTGAAATTGTAGCATGTGCAAACAATGATTTGGAACATCAGCTGAAAGAAAATGTTTGCATATTTAATTATTTTTTTATCCTTCTCATAATTGACTGGCTACACTGAATTAAAAAAAAAACTTTTATTTGCAAATGTAAATATGTACAGCAACATTGAATCCTCATATAATTTAAGTAAATGAAAAAGCCTCGTCGCTTAAACCAGAATGATGTGTCTTTCTCTCTGTGTTTGACATTACTGCTGATTCTCCTCCCAGGTAAAATTCATGTGTCCATAGCAACAGGCTTCAGCATTTATCAGTTTATCACCAAGAGTCTCGGGTGGTAAACGTGAGGCTCTTTGTGTAAGACTTTCCCACATGTCCTTTGCATAAGCAGTCTGCGTCTCATTTGACTCCCATGAGATGAATCCTAAGGGATTTTAAGAGTTTGCTGATATAGCAAGAGTTAAACATCCTTAATGTCCAGCAGAACAGACATGTATGGAAATTATGTGGCTCTGTTTATGTTTATGGGAATCCAGAGTCGTATTAGCACAGCTGGTTTGGCTGTTCTGTCATTGGTGTTGTACATGTATGACTGTGTGCATATGTGCGTGTGTATTTGTGGGTATTTTCTCGCTTGGATCACATGCCCTGACGCCTCTCAGAGAATACAATTTGTTTGGCATTGCTGTGTTTGCACAGAGATGAGACATGGCCAGCTGAACGTTCTGGCATTTGAAGGAGGAAGTGTGTGTGTGTTTGTGTGTATGACAAATATTAAGGCTTGTTTATACTTTGCGTTGATGTGTATTTGTGTTCTGACGCAGAAGGCTTTATGGGTAATGCTGAGTGTACACTAGAAAAAACAAATCTGAATCCCTGACCCCTTTCAAACCGCTTGTGATGAGTAGTTTTAGATTTTGGTAGTAAATAACTTGTATTTAATAAAGGGATGTTAAAATAAATGTGTTTGTAGATACATACAGGTCATATTTGCTATCTAATGGTGGCACAGCACCTCTTTTAAAACACAGCCAACACTTTGAATTTGAATTGGCTCTCGGTGGTATCATGGCAAGGAAAATATATTGTTAAGACTTTGCTGAAATAAGTTCCTTGCTTTTAAATATTTATATAATATACTGGCTTGCATCAAGTACAGCAAACAATTAAGGAGAGAACACATTATTAAACTGTAAAGATGGTGCTAAACTGTCAACTGCAAAAAACAGACAATATAAATTACAGCTATGTTTAATGGTGAAAATAAGAGCAAACATGAGAACTTGCAGGCCATAAACACTTGTTAGTGAGAATAAGTAAAACTATAATAATATTATGTTATTATATTTAATCTTCTCTTATAATATAAGAATAATAAGTAAAACACACTTTAAATTTGCTAGGGTGATTAGATGCACCCATCATGCATAGCGTACACACTGTACAAGAGGCAGTATTATGATCCGGGGTTGCTTCAGATAGTCCGGTCTAGTCTCAGCAGCATTATGTGGCAATAAAATGAAGTCAGCTGACGACCTGAATGACCAGAGTATCAAATCTATTGAGGTTTTTCTTCCCTGATGGAACAGACATTCAAACATGTGCTTCTATTAAAAAAATTTCACAATTGTGTGTTGCAGATACCTTATCGATCACGGCGCACAGGTCGGAGCTGTGAACAGCGAAGGCGAACTTCCATTGGATGTGGCCACAGATGATGCCATGGAAAGGCTGCTGAAGGCAGAGATCAAAAAACAGGGTGAGGCGGGTGGAAAGGGAGGATAAAAGCACTACGAACTGAAAGGGAGATGCTTTACCATGAACAGATATGCAAAAACCAAAAAAGAGGGAAAAAAATGATGAAAAAACTGATCTCCGTTAAATCTCTGGAAGATGCACACACACTCTGTGCAATGTGACTTTAACTGTAGAGCTTTATAGTTATAACAATCATTATAACATTTCATGTTCCAAAAAATATCCCCTCTTTAGGACATCATTGTTTGTGAATTACCTCCAAGACTTCTTCTGTGATGTTTACTAGACACTTGTCAGGCTTCAAAAGAATACCAGTATTAATAATAAACAAATCATAAAACTTTAGTGGGAAAACATTCTTGAATTGTGTTCCTGAAAAGATAAACTACATGTAGATAAAAACTCTATTATAAACAGTGTAAACCAAACCCTATGTGCGTCAGGTGTGGACGTGGAGCAGGCAAGGAGAGAGGAGGAGAGAGTGATGATGCAAGACGTCATGACTGTTTTAGCGGGAAGTGGTTCCCTGTTGCCTCATCCAAACACTAAGGCCACACCGCTGCACGTAGCCGCAGCTAAAGGCTACATCGAAGTGCTCAAGTGAGTGTTTGCTGTGCCACGGATCACCGAGCACTTCTAGTTTTTACTGGCTACAGGAAAACTGTGTGTGTGTGTGTGTGTGTGTGTGTGTGTGTGTGTGCGCATGTGCAGGGTGTTACTGAAGTGTAAGCTGGATGTGGACTGTCGGGACTGTGATGGCTGGACAGCTCTGCATGCTGCTGCTCACTGGGGGCAGGAGGAGGCGTGCAGTCTCCTCGCGGATCACATGTGTGACATGAATGCTGTCAATAACGTGGTAAACGCATCAGAAATCGTTTTTGTCTTTCCTTTACTCTGCCGTCAGTTTCTGTCTGATGAAAGTCATTTTTTTAAGGGTCAAACTGCTATTGATGTCACCGATGAGAATCTAGTGGAAAAGTTGGAGGAGCTGCAAAAGAAGCAAAATGCCGTAAGTGTGTGTTTGTGTGTGTGTGTCCGTGTTTGTGCGGTGTGGTATGTTCCACATGGGAAGTGCTATCTTATCACCTCGCTCTCTGGTTTATGTTCAAAGACCACTTTCACTCTTTCAAGAAAAGGTTATCTGGGCTGGAACACACTCTGAAAGCCAGCAAGTTTGTTATAACAGGCACATGCGTGCACACTTGGGCTTTCTCTCTCTCTCTCTCTCTCTCTCTCTCTCTCTCTCTCTCTCTCTCTCTGTTTCTCAGACACACACATACCCAGAGCATAGAGAGTTATTGTAGGGCAGCACTCCTCAAATCAGGAACCATATAAGGATGTCACATAATAGAGTGTCAGACTCTGTTTATAATATTACCCTATACTCTGGCACTTATTTGTGTACTAAAGGCTTAACGTGTGGCTGTTGCATGTTTCGTTTTATTTATTATTTTGACAGATTATCAGGGGTTTTACATGGGGATGAGGTGGAGGGATTTTAACAGGTTTGATTGCTGCGTTAACCTGGTGTCATGTGTTAATCTTCAGATGCGTACAGTGAAACAGAAGATCCCAATATCATTTATCGAAACCAGTCCACCCATCTCGATGGCACCCGTCCGTCCTCGCAGGTAAACGCACACATGCACATGTGGAGTGTGACTCAGATGCGGTCTGCATGTTATTTCACCCACCAGCTCTGGCCTCACAAAAACAAAAGGACGCAATATTTGAATTGCATGTGTAAACATAAACACCAACACTAAGATGAGTATAATGGTGGGCCTCAGGGATGTCGAATGGAATTTGGAGTGAGCCGGAGAATAGCGTACTACTGTAGCAATGGAAGTCTCATTTGTGTTTAAAAGTACAGAGTAATTTCAGTATTGTTTTAATTTTATGTGAGAATGTAGTTGAAACACACATTCCTGAAGGTATTGGATCCCCCATTCTGAACTATATATACTGTATACTTTTTAAGAATATTGACCATTGTTCTGGTTAACGCACCAAATCAGAACTCGGGGTGCCAATACCTTTCACACTGCAGCCAAACTGCCTGCGCACTCATTCGCTTCACCTGTTCTGTTGCTCGCACCGATTGGCTGGTTTGCATGTCACTCGTGCCTGGCTGGCTACGTTGGGCCGCCCCTGCAGGACGTCCATCTCTCGTATGAGCAGCAAGGAGAAGATCACGTTGCATGAGAGAGAGAAGCACCCTCCACCCACTCTCCAGACTCCACCCACGGAGGAAGAGGAGGAGGAGTCAAACCCCCAGAGCCGTCCAGGTGCCCCGTCCAAAGCATCCAGCAGCTCCAGCTCGGAGGAGGAGAGCGAGTCGGAGAGCGACGCTGAATCAGGTGAGGCCTGCGAGCACTGCGTTTTATGGAAACAGTCTCTGACTTGGGCATCATCATTGTGTGTGTGGTCACCGCCGCTTACTGCCTGTCCTCTTCCCCCCAGCATCTCACCTGCCTTTCCTCTCCCTGCCCTTGGAGTCTCACCCACCTGTCCTCTTCCCCTCGGCGTCTCACCCACCGATCCTCGCCCCGCCCTTCGAAGTCTCACCCGGGTGTCATCCCCCCCCCCCCCCCCAAGACGTCTTTCCTCGCCTGTCCTCTTCCCCTCAGCGTCTCACCCGCCTGTCATCTCCTTCCACCCAAGACATCTCACGTGCCTGTCATCTTCTACCTGGCGTCTCACCCTCCTATCCTCTCCCCGCCCTTCGAAGTCTCGCCCGCTTGTCCTCTTTCCCCCCCCCAAGGCGTCTTACCCGCCTCTCCTCTTTTCTTCTCCGGCGTCTCACCCGCCTGTCCTCATTCCTCCTCCGGCGTCTCACCCGCCTGTCCTATTTTCTCCTCCAGCGTCTCAACCATGTGTCCAACCACACCCTTTCTCTCATACCTTTCAGAAAATATTTTCATTTTCTAGTGCAACATAATACCTCACTTGAGCAATTGGAAAAAGAAACAATTGTATATTTCACTTGTACTGTTAAAATGGTCATGTGTCAGAGCACAGGGTTGGTGTTTTTCATGATGATGATGAAGATTCAATTGTGAAGCATTTTCTATTTCAGAAAAGGCAAAAACCAGGGAGTTGATCAACAACTTAAACAACAAGCGCAACAATGCTACTTCTATAACGACCACGACAACAACAAGCAGCACAACAAACCAAAATAAAAAGGTGCCTTATAAAAGCTTTGTACTGTAAACCCTGTAAACTGTAAACAAACAGCACCGCATGATCTGAAATGCACGTACGCATGAGATTATTCTGTCAGGACATGGTGGCTTGAACGTTATTTATCCCTTTAAATAATCTAGCTTTGATTATTTTTTAGTATAGTATAAATCACATGTATTAGTGGGACTTTTAAGACAAATAAGGAAATAATATCTATAATATAATATATTACAAGCTATCCTGATGACTTGGTATCCACCCACAAGTGTGCCTTTTATTACTTATTATTAATTACATGTATTTTCATAAGTTATACCACTAGATTGTCACCATTGCTCTCAGTGGTAGAGTAGTACTTTTTACTGTATGTTAAGGGTATTTTGTGTGTATATATGTGCGTGTTTAGCCGGAGCCGACACGGCCTGCAGCGAGCGAAGCCCCGGGTTCATGGAGGACGTCTCTGCGCAAAGCTGGCAGCTCAGTAACTCTGGGACCCTCAGGCGTGTCCGACACGGCCACTGAAAACCCACGGGGCACAGAAAGCACCTCAAGCGTCGGGATGTCTCGCTCGGCTTCCAGTCCGAGACTCACCTCAGACATTGACACAAAGGTAACACCGCACGCACGCACACACTTTCATGCATACACTCATCATACTCCTGTTTATTTTTTTGTGTTTTATCAAGCGCCCCCTGCTGGTAGCTAATTTAACTGTACTTTGTCTGGCTATTCTGGCTAAGAATGCTAGTAGGTGTTTTCTTGTATGCCACACAATTTTTTATTTCTGTACTCAAAATATATCAACGTGGTTAATGTCTGTCAGTAGGGTTCTAGCTAAAATGGACAAACCTTAGCAGCTGTCATTTCACTTCTTTACCATACTGCTGATGTTTTTGAGCTTGAACATGTTCAGACAGTGAGACAGGAAAGAAAGATCAAGTTACAAATTTTGTATGCATTTTTACCCTTTGGTGGTGGTTTGACCGGTTTATTCCAAGTATTCTGAGAATAAGCACCAGAACTACGATTTATTTGCTGTTATTCTGATTACACTTCTATTTATTTATTTTACATAAGTGCATGGAGGAGTGAATATTTTTTACTTTTTTATTTTGTTAAATTGTGGTGCTGATGATAAAAAGGTGAGTGTTCACTCTTTGTTGGTAGACAGCCAGCGACTGGGCTACTTCATCCAGAGAGAATTAATTCCCGCACCAACATAAACACGTGTTCTCTGTGCAGGAGCCCAGGTTAGCCCGAGTGCAGCCAACTCCGTCCAGGCGCCTGTTCAGCGTCGGCGACAGCAGCAGCAGTACCGTCTCCGACAACCCTAGCAGGTCTGTACGCCGGAGACACAGCAAATACATCATGGTTTTATTTTTAACTGGTACAAGACGTGTTCTTTGATTTGTGCGCAGCTGGTTGAGCAGGAGCTCCTCTTACACACGGAGGCTGAACAGCCAGTCGGGCAGTGAGCCGGCACAACAGAACCCTTCTTTACCTCGCAGGTTAGTGTCACACACACACATACACATACACACACACACACACACACACACACACACACACACACACACACACAATATGAGCACATGTATGATCTGCTTATAACTCTGTGTCTCTGATTTTAGCTCATCTTATGGAAGGAAACTCGATGACCCTTCAGTGACCTCCGTCACCACACAGGGAACATCTGGACTCAGCCGCCTCAACAATATAGTGGCTCAGAGGTGTGTTTAAGTGTGTATGTGTACACTAGCAATATTTGGATATAAATGCGACAGCAATTTGTCGGTTTGGAGAAATTTTATTAGGGTGAGTCGAAAATTATCCGCACTACTGGTTGTAGAATTTATTTTAATTACCTTTTATAAAAGACAAATACATCATTTATTTATTATTATTATTTTTTTTTACATAATCTCCTTGATTTTCAACACTTTGTCCATCTTCCAACAAGTTTTCATATTCCCGCATTAAAGAATGTTTTAGACTGAGCTTCATGCGAGAATGCACCGCTGTCTTCACCTCTTTACCAGAAGTGAATATTCCTCCTCGTAGGGCTGCTTTCAGTGGACCAAACGGGTGAAAGGATGGAGAAAGCTCAGTACTATAGGGAGGATGCTTTTATCATCTCAAACCCAAGTTTTGTGTGGACATGCATTGTCATGCAAGATCACAACATCCTTGGATACCAGTCCTCTGTGTTTAATCTGAATTTTAGGCTGCAGCTCTTCAATAAGCATCTCTCTGTAACGAGCGCTGCTGATTGTTAAACTTTTTTCTTCATCATGTTCCAATACTGGCCCTTGAGAATCTAAGAAAACTGTGTAAGCATTAATCTTCCAGATGATGGTTGACTTTTGAACTTTTTCTTGGTTGGCGATTGAGGATGTTTGCGTTCCGTACTCACTCTGCTGTTTACCCACAAGCTCGTAGTGATGAATCCACGTCTCCTTACCAGTAATGATGATTAATGAAATTTTTACCTTCTTTAGAGGATCGGTCCAAATTTAGTTTGCAGATATCCTAAAACTTTGCTCGATGTAATGTAAAGTAATGGAACAAGGTCCACACTCAAAACACACAAAAAAAATCACTGCATACTGCTATTCTTTCATGCAAATCACAAGTGGGACATCCATTTTTGCTTGCACCGGAGTTACAAATAAACTGATGTAATGTAGTGTAATATGTTCACACCTGCACAGCAGCGACTGGGGAGACAGTAGCCTTCAACAGAAAAGCACTGATGAGACAGAAGTTTTACTGTAATATAACCGGAGTGCGGATAATTTTTGACTCCCCCTCATACATTAGTTTTTTGCAAGATGGCAAACTTGAAACCCTGTTTGTTTTTCTTTCTTTCTTAATAACTGGCCAGCTTTCATTTTAAAAAAGTTGTTTTTTGGGGAGGGGGCGGGGCGGCATTGCTAAGGGTTTCTACCGAATGCCTACATGTAAATGTTTCTATGTACAGTAGTCACTTGTACACCATAGAGTTACTGTGGAATAAACTGTACAGTGTTTATTTCACTAACAGCGCATCCTTGCTGTCATACAGGTTAGCTCAGGAAGAGTCCGAAAAGAAGGACCCGGTCTCCACGACAACAACTACAACAGGCGAGCAGGAGAACAAGCAGAGGCGGAGGTCAGCAGAATCGAGCTGGAGTTCCTAATCTGTCTAAGGAATAAATTTCTGTCTGCATTTTCAACCTCATTTAACAGAGCTGTAAACACACTTTCTGTGTACGCTGTCTTATTAAGGCCTTTTGTTTGTGTGTGTTTGTGTGGGTGCAGATCATATCTGACCCCAGTACGTGACGAAGAGGCCGAAGCTCAGAGGAAAGCTCGCTCCAGACATGCACGTCAGTCCAGGCGCTCTACTCAGGTTTGTTGCTGTTAAACTGGTGACCTATGACCTAACCTCTCTCTCTCTCTCTCTCTCTCTCTCTCTCTCTCTCTTTTTATACAGTCCCTATCAAAAGTTTAAGAACACTTGAAAAATGGCAAAAAAAAATTATTTTGCATGGTTGGATCTTAACAAGTTCCAAGTAGAGCTTCAACATGCAACAAGAAGAAATGGGAGTGAGACAAAACATTTTTTGAGCATGCAATTAATTAA
>JAQMYJ010000008.1:11859679-11872506 GCA_030014305.1 Clarias laeviceps | reverse complement strand
TGCAGGTTAATTTGTTTTATTTTTACTTTACAGCAGTGATTCCGTTAGTGTGTTTTTAAAAATAAAATTTGGTTTACGAGTGTTTTGAATATGAGCCGAATGAATTATGCTGAATAAAGGGTCGGAAATGAATGCTTTTCTTGTTTGTTTGTTTTTTATCCGATTCATCGATTAATCTAAAAAAAATAGTTAGTTGCAGCCCTAATCTTGTTCTTTCAAGTTCGATATGCCTCTAAGCTACTACTTTATCATTTCACAGACCAATTCTGATGCACTGATTCCACCTCCTGCACCCCCACTTAAAGCTCAAATAAGTCCACTAGTGAGCATGTTCAACCAAGACACAGCAAAGCAAGACACAGCAAAGCAAGACACAGCAAAGCAAGACACTGTGACTAGTAAGTTCAACAAGTTCTACTTCAGTGATTTTTATTCTACATAAAAAAAAAATTTCAATGCAATAAAATTAGATGTAATTAATTTAAAAGCTGGACATAATTTCAGAGCTATAACTTGAAGACTATAGGTTTATACTATATAAGATTTGTAAAAAATAAATAAACTCTTCAGGATCATCACAGTATAACTTGTCTCCTCTTAATCAGCAGATACTAGTCATGATGGGAGTCAAATGGTCAGGTCTATTTCAATGGCTACAGGGCTGAACAATATGAGCCAGAGGCCACGTGTCAGGACTATCTTCCCCCACAAATCTGGAAATAACAACACCCTGCTGAGCTTTGATGAGGGTGACTTCATCACCCTCCTCATCCCTGATGAGAGAGACGGCTGGCTTTATGGAGAATTGGAGAAGACCAAACAGTAAGGCACCATACGGATTCACTTTTGGACTACGTGTGGTACTGATAAGTGTTGGATTACATTCTGTACATGTGTTGACATTTATTATGATTAGGAGCAAGTATGAATTTATGAAAAATAAATTGAAATGCATTTAATTGTATTGTAGCACTATATTTTTAGTATGGAATAGACCCAAGTAGTACATTTAAGGCTAGTTACATATTGTATATAATTTTGTTGTGTGAACCCCTTATAACCACAGTGTGTAACACTTGGACACCAAGCCTTCCCACACAGTGACACAGTTCTGTACATAATTAGCATTTTATTTCACTTGTTTTTCATGCCAGGGGCTACCATTAACACTTAGATAAAGTTTACTAACTTTAAAGGGGGGCTTGACTCACCATGCTTACACCAGCTGGAGAGACCCTGTGTACAGATCAAGTTTATCATGTCCAGCATCCACTGGGCCAACCTTGTTGGGATCCCCACATGTCTTCTTTACATAGCAAAGGAAAAGTCTAAAAAAAAATAGGATGGCTGTTATCACCACATCATGAATACTGGGCACATCAAGGAAAAGCTCTGGGTTCTGCAAGTTTAGTGGAGTAATACACAATGCTGACCCAGGTTAGAAAAATTAACTATTTAGTAAACAAGTCTATGAAGTTGAACATATGCAGTACAAACACAGAGAGCAATGGCTGAGTGGTGTAGCATTCTTCAAAATATGCTCATGCTTAGAAAAAAGCACCTTTAACCAAGTAAAAAAAGAATGAGAGAATGCTATCCCCAGCTGTGTAAGAAAGGACCGTTTTTATTGTTCACAAGTTACTGAGCCGAACGTTCCTTATTATATTAATGTAATCAGACGTGATTACAGGCAAAGGGAGAAAGGGGAATAATAGCTGCATTGCTACAGAATTTATTTCAAATACTCTTGTAACTGTGTTGAAAGATTTGCACACAATAAGCTTGTGTAACATGAATATGAGATTGACATTTGGGTTTTAACACTTCTACAATTATTAACTGTGAATACATTCCTGAAAAGAATACTAGCACAGAGTATGTTCATTCCTGAAATGATCTAACAAGGTTAAGAACATTTGTGAAAATATTTAGGACTACTCTTCAATGCAGATGATTTTAGCTCTTTATACGACTTTCAATGTAATAACCTGCACTTTTCTGGGAATGCTTTCCACTAGACTTGATGCATGGGTGTTTGGAATTACTAATTCACACACAAGACCATTAATGAGGTCAGGCATTGGTGTTAGGTGAGGAGGCCTGGGGTGCAGTCAGCATTGCAATTATTTGGAAGAGTTGAGGTCAGGGTTCTTCGCAGGCCACTCAAGAACTTCCACTTCAACCTGGAGCTCAGTTTGTTTACAGGTGTATTGTTGTGCTGAGACATGGTCAGTCCCTGCAGTTTCAGTGAAGGGAAATTGTAATTTTATTCATTAAAAAAAAAAAAATTGTGGCCTAGGTGTGCTTGCTAGATTGACTAAACAATGAATAGCTTTTGATGTCTACTCTTATTTTAAGCTCTGGGTTTTTCCATGTAAATAATGTATTTGTTGTTAAAAAGGGTGATAAAATCAACCCACTTTAAAGATTAGAAAAGATTGAAAATTATTTAGAAACGTTAAGAAAAACAATAAGGAATGTCCTGAACACGAAAGTAATATCAGTGGTGTCAAGTCAAGTCAAGTCAAGTAGGCTTTTATTGTCATCCCAACCATATACAGTTCAGTACACAGTGAAACGAAACAACGTTCCTCCAGGACCAAGGTGCTACATACATACAACAACATAAATTAACAACACACTTTACCGGAACCAACTAGCTAACTAAGAGATCTAATTAGCTGACTGGCTCAGATATGACAGATTTACATTTTTAAGTTAACCTAAACTGTCTATTTGTATATAAAAAAGAGACAACAATAAACAACAGACAACTAAATATAAAACCGATCAATCAGCAAAGAAATACAAAAACAAGGACAAAACTTCTAGATCCAAGAGATTAAAAAGTATAGAGAAACAAAGGACATGTTCATGATCAAAAGCATGTGAACTCATCATTCAAGCATGACAGATACAGTGTCATGGGTTGGACTTGCATGGCTGCTTCTGAAATGGGCTTCACTAAACGATGATATAACTCGTGATGGTGGCCGAAGCATGTATTCTAAAGTTTCCAGAAACATTGCCTGCAAATTAACAGAAATACGCATTCAATCTAATTGGGAGAAACTCCATGCAGCAGGACAATTGCTCAAAACACACTGAGAAACGACATCATTTTAACACAAGATGTTAACCCAATTGAGCATGCAAATGTGTTCTGTCTATAGCAAAAACAAAAGAATTAGTCTTACTTTCTCAATAATGTTGCAGGAAACCCTGTCGCTGTGATGGTTACTGTAGGAGTCCACAAACTTTTGACCATATTTGTGATGGTTTGGCTATTTGTTGTTAAAATGTACTTCTCTTGCCAAGTCTTAAATTTCTGGAAGATGCAAACAGGTTTGAGTTTATAATACCCTGAGACTTAATGCCAAATTTTCATGGAATACAGATTTTAATTAGGTAAAAGAAAAGCAGAGTAATTTCTTGGACAGCAGTATTATAAATGCCAGTCCATAAATTGGTGGTATGTCTGACTTTGTGCAGATTTACAAGGGCCAAATTGCTTGGATATTGACTACCATGCCACTAACTCATCCATGCGGCATTGCACCTGCTCAGGGCTTTTTCACTAATCCAACCTAATCACTAGGCCTATTGTAGAGGGCTCAGTGGAGAACATCAGTATACACAACTGCCCATGATTTTCTGTAATCATTTGTGGCAGAAAGAACGTTGATTTCGTTCATGTCAGCTGAATAGCTTTTATACACACGACAGCTTCTGAAGAGCGTTGCACTGAGGTGAACAGAACCAGTCAGGGCACAGCTGCAGAAGAATAACAGCTATGTGGGAGAAAATTGCCAGTTTCCACCACTACCCAAATATTTATGAAGCCTTTCACTATAGCAGCCTTAGAATGAATTCTTCCAGATGGTGTAAGTCGGTGTTTTAATGAGATTCATTTAAATCAGTTCCTGTACTGATTTTTGTCCAAATCAGGTTTTTCATAGTCTTAAAATCAAAGAAATCACTGCTCAGCTCAGTGACACCAAAAGCCCTTGAAAGCCACATAGGATATCTAAAGTGAATAACTTAAAAATTATTTCTTTAGTGAACTAAAACGCCTCCAGAACATCTACCCTAGTCAAAAGCATTCTCAAATGAGTAGACATATTAATGTCCAAGGCTAAAATCAAGAGATGCCTTCATGAATATAAATACAGATGGTCAGCAAGCAATTGGTAACACAGAACAGAAGCTTGAAAACTTCTTAAAAATAAAATAAAAGAGCCTGTCCAGTTCTGGAACAAGATTCACCGACAGATGAAACCTAGACCAACTTGCAACTTGTACTATGATTGGAAAAGAAGAATCTGGAGAATGTAAGAAAGGGCTCATGATCCAAGGCATGCCACAACATCTGTGAACAATAGTAGAGGCAGTGTTATTGCATGAGCATGTATGACTGCCAGTGGAACTGGACAGTTACTGATGATGTGGCTGGTGATAGAAGTAACAGGCTGAATTCTAAATTCTAATTCTCTAGCTATACTGTCTGCTCAGATAGTCAAATACTGCAAAACTAAGAAGGACCATGCCTCACAGTAAAGGCACCAACTGAGCGTGGCTGCAGTAAAGGTCTGGCAACAGGAGGAAACTCAGCATTTGGTGATGTTCATGGGCTCCAGACTTTTGGCAGTCATTAAGTGCAAAGGATTTGTCTCCAAGTATTAAAAATAATATTTATGCTGCCCGGCCAAAAAAAAAAAAAAGTCAGCATTTCAAAATGGTCAGATTATTTGTCTCTATCAAGCAAAGAAAACTAGTGAAAATGGGTTAATAACTGCCCAACACATTATTAAAATCTGGAAGGATAGTGGTGAATCATCAACTTTACAGAAACAGCATGTCGCGTGATGATTGAAAAAAAAAAAAAAGGTAAAGGTTACAGCTGTGAGCATCAGGAAATTTTTTCATATGTGAATTGGTTACCACATTGCACACCATAATCAAAGCCAAAGGTGCTCAAACTGAATATTAGTGTGTGATTTTTATTTTATTTTTTATTTTTTGGCCATTCAGTGTACAATTACATTTGAAATTAGCGCATGTCTTAGTGCGCGTGCGTCACTTGTATAGTCAACATCTGTGTGCGTGTGTACTGTTTACTATAACATTGTTTTTTTAGTAACTGTACTGTACTGCAACAACGACCCCCACTCCCCCCACTCCACCCCCCTCACATACTGTAAGACAGAGGATGGATTGAAACACTGTAGATGAACCAACATATTGTTTTTAAGGGAGTCATACGTGCATAATTGATTAAATCAGCTCAAGAAAAAAAAAGCATTTTAAAAGAGAAGGTACTTGTGTCTGTATCTACTGTTTGTAGTCATCCAGGTTATTGAATTATCTAGTGTAAGCTGAAGTCATGACTGGACTTGCTATCTGGCCACCCACCCTTCCATCACTTCAAGTGGGGATTCACACATTTGAAGTGAAAAAAGTTTATTAAGGTTAGAAGTCAGTCATTGAAGTCTAGAGGTGTGAATTGGCATGAAGCTGCCCGAGTAACGCTGGCAGACTTGAGACACCATTATAACTTAAGAGGTGCAGCTCTCTCTTTCTAAGTAGTTGTCTTTTCTTATTAAGTGTAATACAGTGAAAAATCTTGATACTCTTACACTATACGTGTAGATACACAGGAGAGTCCTGACCAGAAGCCTTGTACTTTACATTGTACTTTGTCTGATGGACACTAGGTCTTTCTTATTGCTTGGTTTAAACAATGAATTGTTTTTTTTACACACCATCAGTGTAGATGATTGTGGAGAGTATGTTTCACTTAAAGCTTATGCCTGTTGGTTTCATAGTTATCTTGGGTTAATAAAGCCGTGTGTAAATATTTGCTAAAACCAAAGCGAACAAAAAGATTTTAATTAATCTAAGTTACAAACATTTCAGGGATGCTGATTTTCATCAAACTTGTGTGTGTACGACGATGCCTGTAAATCACCAAACACATGTAGACAAGCTGATTTGCATGTAGCGCTGCCTACAAATCTGCATTAAAAGTTCGAAAGCTGTGAGCATGATACGATAGATCAGGATAAAGGGTGAACTAGCACGAGGATGTGTTTTTAAGGACACTTTTTGTGGATATTTTTCTGTAAGCACTGATAATATAGGCATACTTCAGGTTGTAAACAGCTTAATGTGTCAATGCTTTGTGACTTTATTTTAGCCAGGACGTCTTCGCAAATCTGACCTCAGAAGATCAAGCTTTCTTTCTATTGCCTTGATGTGTTGTTTTTGGGTATGGTGAGAAAACACTGGTGAACCATTGTTCCGTTTGGAAACATATTCATGTATTTATTGATCAATGATACGTAGTTGACCTTGCACTGTAGGATCTATTGGAAGAAATGCATCTTTCGCCAACAGGGTCCTTTGGAAGAATCTTTACCCATGTAGTGATACTTTCTTTATTTTGTATGCATGCCATAATAATATAGACCTTCACACAGTCACTCCGTGAGAGCAACAACACCAAAGGGGCAGAATTAAACCCTCTGCTCTTTGTTACAAGCTCTAAACACACAACTTGCACTGTTGTTAGAATCTGTCTTCTTAGTATTCACCAGGCATTTTATTTGTGGATGAGCAATCATTTAAAGTTTGTGTTTGTTTGTTTTTTATATGCTTGCATGTTATAATTTCTTTATTCTGATGTATTGTGCAGAGCTAGAGATATAAAAGTTTATTGCCTTCTCCTTTGTTGCATAATGATTGACATTTTATTATTATTTCTTTGTCCATCATTAATTTTATATTCATTTCTGCTTGCTTTTCACAGACGGGGCTGGTTTCCATCCTCCTACTGTCGTCCATATGTAGAGCCTGTGGTAAATAACAGGTAATCAGACTCCCCCTCATGCACACTTCTCTGTAATCCTCTTAATTGCTGGTGATACTGATCAGCTCTCCTTCAAAGACACTGAAACCCAAGCTAGCTTTAGCTTTTATTTTAGGAGCATTGCATTTAAAGACCTTTAGCCAGTCATTGTTAAAAAAATAATGCATTGCCACAGCTTCTGAAAAGACGTAAAGAACACATGAGGAGGAAGTACATTACCAAGTAACCTAGGTTAAAGATCAGAGGACCTCAGACTAAAAACAATATGTTGTGTCTGCTGTGATCCTCAATTTGATTCTCTTGAAGTACTCGAGAGTCTAATAACCTGTCTTACTCAGTGTGCTAGACCTTAACCTGAACGGTTGGATGGAAAAGCTTAAGTGGTCAGGTTGTCTGTGTGCACAGAGAGATTCACAATGTAAAGGCACTAGAAGGGTTTCTCGGTAAAGTACGATGAGTATGGCTTTCTGTAAATGGTCCACCATTTTTCTTGATCTATCAGCTATAAAAGACATAAGAACAGAAAAGAGTTAAGGAACATTGAAGCTTTGGATAGCACTTGCATGTTCTAACACGTTTCCTTCTGTTGAAGTGTCATTGGGAATCCTCCAGCGCGCAGTAAGAGTGTGGCCAACCTCATGCAGCAGGACCCCGACGATGATGTGTTGCTGCCTCCTCCTGACTACAGTGACACTCCCGTCAGGAGGAACTCAACCAAGTCCCTGATTCAGACACGCGTGACTTCGTCTGAAAACACCAACACCGTAAGCAGCTCCTTACTCATCTTTCCTGTGTGGAATGAACATACCGAACAGGTGTACACCTGCTTATTATCCCATCAACCATTCGAGTGGCAGCAACACAAAGCAGAATATGGTGCAAATTCAGGTCAAGAGTTTCCCTTAATTTTCACATCAGGCATCAAAATGAGAAATTTTTTTTAAAAATGTGATCACAGGGGCTTTGCTTATAGAGTGGTTGCTGGAGCCAGATGTGCTGATTTAAATAATGAGTAAATGCTGATCTCCTGATATTTTACACACAACAATCTTTTAATGAAATCCAAAATACAGTACATCTACTCAGTGACAGGTCTGTGGATGGAAATGCCTCGAGCTGGGACCTCGAGCGAGTCCCTTAACCCTTAACTTCTCAGTTTATAAGTGAGATAAATGTTACTCGCCTTTGATAAGGGTGTCTCCCAAATACCATAAGTGATTATGGAGGTCCAAAGAGAATAGCCAGACTGGTTCAAGCTGACAGCACAGCTACGTTAGCTCAAACAGCCACAATCGTTGGCCTCCGACTGACATAGTGATAAAGTGCTCGCCCTATTATCCGGAATCACAAGTTCGATTCCCGGGTGATGCTGTAACCTCTCGCAGCCGGAGGTCTAGAGAGAGCTGATTGGCCGAGCCCCCTGAGAGGGGACGGATAAGAGGTACTTGGTGCTTCCACATTAATCACGGCTCTACAGTCAATCAGGGGCGTCTGTGAGCTCATGCAAGCGGAAGAAGCGGATAACGCTGTAATTCGAGTGTGTTACGCCAACCGCAACGGTGTGTGAGCGAGCAGTTCGAAAAGATGCGGTCAGCTGGCGTCACGTGGTTCCATAGGAAACGCGTGATAGTCTTCGGCCCTCCTGACTAAGTGGTCATAGTAGCCTTAATGTGGGAGCCCCCTAGTGACGGGGAGGAATTGGACAGGACTAAATTAGGGAGAAAATCGGGAAAAAATCTAAAAAACACACAATCGTCCAGAACCACAACACAGGTGGGGAACAACAGCAGAAGAGCTCAGGTTCCACTCATATCAGCCCGGAACTGCTGACATGAGGCTACAGTGGGGACAGGAATTAAAATTATAAAAAATAAATAAATAAATAAAACATAAATAAGATAAACAGCTGTCTAAACCATTAGACCAAATTTAGATGAGTCTGTGACTTGTGTCTGCTTTGTGAGTGGCACAGATGTACAGAATGTATTCATGTGACATAGATATCATTATAGTCTGAGTAGATCAAAGGATCAGCTATACCCTAAAGATGATTGCCTTTGAAACAATGCTAAATCCTTACTGCTAGACCAGAGGAGAGGCATTAATTTCCCAACAATGCTTGGGGAAAAAAAGCCTTTTTACTGAGAGTCACCTTGAAAGCTTTGTAGTGTTTACATACATTGAGCCATGCTGAGCCGCCATGCTGTTTGCTTTAAAGTGTATTATGCAAACCATTTCCGGAATTATAATGGCATTAGCCTACAAACGTCACTCAAAAAATGTTCGAAGGATGCTTAGCTCCCTCTAGGAAGTCTAGCTAGGAATTAAATGTTTTGCATTTACGCAAAGCATTTGAAAAAATGTGGCTACATGTAAATAATTTTATTTGCACTGACAAAAGCCTGTTATGTTGTAGAATAAAAAAACATCTTTGTTAGCAGTTCTGCCTTTCAGCAGGTTTAGTGTCCGTTCTAGGATAGCATGACATATGAGCTCTTTATGTTTATGTGATCTTATTAATCATGGCATTCGGTCCCCATGTAAAGTGCATGATGAAATGGGTGAGGCAGCTAACTAGCACTGGCATGAAACACCCTATGAAGATAAAGGCGGCCCTGATTTTGTGGTGTATGCCAGCGGGAGGATTGAATGTCGACACAATGAAACAGAATACACCTCTCTGAAGCCAGTGAAATATTTATTGCCCTCCCAATCCTTGGTGAGCCCCGGAGCCTCCACACATCTGGGTCATGGGTCAGCCCTGCTGATAGAATTCCACAATGAGCTCAACCTGAAACCACCTCCCATACTGGACTAAAACACTCATTCAGTCACATAGCTATTCACATTGTGTGATTAAGCATGTCAAATAAAAAGTCAGCCATGGAGGTGTGAAGCCCTGTGTATCCAACACCTGCCCAGCATTGACTCACCAGCCTCATGACATGTAGTTACTCAGACAGGGCTGGGTTCTGACTAGTCTTGGAAAACTCAGGTCAGCACAGTGACGGCAAACCACAAGCACTTCTTTCGTCAGGGAGACCAAACACAGAAGCCCACAAATGCTGCATCTAACCCACTTTAATCACCTGTGTAAACAAAAGGGTGACTATCCTGAATTGTGGCAGCAATTCGTGTTTAATATGCTCTTAATTAACTCATTATCAATAGTTCAGTTTTGTAAAATTCTGATCAGCTTCACACCCTGATCTGTTTAGAATATCACATGCTTTATTTTATTTTTCTCACAGTTTTTACTTCTGAAGCCTGCTACTGTATCTAGTGGAGACCTTCATCTACTGTAGTCTGCCATCTTGTGTTGACATTGTGCTAGTGCACCGCACATCATTGTGCTTCAAGCTACTGACTTTACATGATGATTCAAACATAAGTCGCCGTTATTTTATACCTAAATGACAACAACTTTATTTTTGTTTTATATTATTATAAAATAGTGTTTTAACAGCTATAATTGTTTCTGATTATGCATAGTCATGGCATAATGCTGTAACTGTAAACTGTAAATGCTGTATATATATATGGATAACTATAGCTAAACTGAAAAGTCAGCCACATTTCAGTTTAGTTATAGTAGATGTAAATTATTATAAATTACTGTTTTGTAGACAGAATTTACTAGCAGCAGGGCAGGATTTCACACTGCGGTTCCGTTTATGTTTCCGCCACCAGACTAGTCTGACGAGCTGAAAACAGGCCTCTCCCTCTTTTTTTCTTTTCTTTTTTTTTTTGGTGTTCTGTTATCATAGATACCTTTACATTACATCAAAATGTACAACTGATCCTAATCAAACACGACAAGGCAATGACTGTCTAGATCAAAGTCCGACACATTTTGATGTCAAAAAATGTTTTTGAGAATTTAATTCGATACGACATACTGAGTTGATCTGTGTATTGTTTCTAATAGGTTTCTCAGGCAAATGGAATTTCAAAGCCGCCTTTTCTAGGGTGAGTATGAAATTAATGTGAATTATCCGTCACTTGATCACTACCTTTAATAATCAGTGACAACATAAACCTGTTTTTGTTTGTTTTTTAATGTTTAAAAACATGTTTATACATGTTTACAACGTCTGAAACCTGAAATAAAACCATGTAAAAACTGCATTTTGCATTTACTTGGGTTATCTTTTTGTAATATTAAAATGTGTTAGATCTTAATCATTTAAGTGTGACAAATATGCCAAAAATGTAAAAATCAGGAAGGAAAAAATACTTTTTCAGAGCACTGTTTATATGTGTATATATAGAGATAAAATTAAAAGTTTGCAAAAGAGCAATGTTGACATTTCCAGTTAAATCATTTCTATCTTTTTCTGGCCAGTTAAGAGTTTGACCAGTCTATAATATATTAGTGACAAAATAGGAATTAAGCATACAGAAATATACACAAAACACTCCTGGTACCTGCCTGACTCATGGCTTTTGTAAAAACAAAAACATTCCAGAGCCATTTAATCATTCTTACTTTCATTTCCCCCACTGTTGTTGGAGTTTATATATTGCAGAGGACATGCCACTGCCAGCCATTTCACAGTCTGATGCACAAACTTTCCTCTGGAGAATTTGCACGGTTATAGTGTTTAACAAATAAAATTTTCATTTCAATTAAAATATTTAACCTAGTTACTAAGCTTACTCTTTGTTAATAATTATTATATATGATAGTGTGGAATGCTTGCATTAGAAGATTAATTTTCTTTGACTCTGATAGTTTTGTTTGTAACATAAATAAGTTTCTGTTGATACACTAGTTCTAATACATGATTGTTTTTACAGTCAAAACATTCAGACTTGTCAGATGCTCCATATAATATAAAACTAATGAAATTACTTTTTTAAATGCGATCAAAAAAATTACAATAATTGATAGTATAGCTTTTTTTAAGGAAACATACGCTGATCAGCCATAACATTAAAAACCAGCTGCCTAATATTGTGTAGGTCCTGCTTGTGTGAGGCATGAGCTCCACAAGACCTCTGAAGGTGTGCTGTGATGTCTGGCACCAAGTTGTTAGCAGCAGATCCTTCAAGTCATGTAGGTTGCCAGGTAGGGCCTCAAAGGATCAGATGTTTGATCGGATTGAGATCTGGAAATTTGGAGGGCAACACACACCTTGAACTCTTTCCTCAAACCATTCCTGATCAATATTTGCAGTGTGGCAGGGTGCTTTATCCTCTTGTAAATTCCACTGCCTTTAGGATGTTTAGGTAAGATATGTGTGTCAAAGTACCATCCACATGAATGCCAAGCAGAAACGCAGCAGAACTTTGCCCAGAGCATCACACTGCCTCTGCTTGCTTGCCTTTTTTTTCCCCCATCGTGCATCATTTTGGTGCCGTCTCTTGTCCAAGGTATGCGACACACACGCACCTGGCCGTCCATATGATGTTAAATTAAAAATATATATATTTTTCAAGGCCAGACCAACTATTTTCATTGGTTCACTTCTGATGCTTACTTTCCCATTGTAGGCACTTGGCAGTTGACAGGGGTCAGTGTTAATATATTATGAATGTACTGTTAAGGGAGCGATTCTTTGTTTCTCCTATAATGTACATGAAAACTGGAACTGGCTTGTCTCACAGGAAGTTTCATAAAAATCTATGTTCTGTCCTTAAATATATAATCACCTTTGTGGTGGCAACAGCCTGCATCACAAAACAGGTTGGCAGACACTACCGTTCAAAAGTTTGGGGTCACTTGCAAATTTCTTTGTTTTTGTTTAGTGATTTATTTTCTACAGGGTGGGCCATTTATATGGATACATCTTAATAAAATGGGAATGGTTGGTGATTTCACAAGAAAAACAATTGTCAATGCAACCCTCTTTTCACACACTGACGGAGAAGAGGGTTGTATTGACAATCCAACACAATGGGCAGCACATTGAACACATTTTATAACTTATTTATAACATTTTATAACTTAATTAAT
>JAQMYJ010000008.1:11814402-11843748 GCA_030014305.1 Clarias laeviceps | reverse complement strand
GTCACTAACCCGCAGTGCTACCACCTGCTAATGGCTACCAATACGCATTTCAAAAATTCCCGTTATTTTGTGTCACCCTGTATTTTAAGCCTCTGGACATTTGATGGAGTAGAAAGATATCTGACCTGTTCTTATATTGTAATTAAATGTGTGAATGGGGGAATGAATGAGTATGAAAAATAAAGCCTAAATATCCTGAGAAATAAATGAATACAAATATTTATTTTGCTTTCGCAAAAAATGACTCACTGGTTTCATTAATTCTCTAATTATAATGCGGGTGGTAAAGTCACACAGGTACTGGTAAATATTCCCATGAAATAAATTATATCTGCAACATTGGCATTTCCTTAAAACTGTGGTAATTATCTGGGCAATGCACCAAATTACACTACGTCGACAAAATGTCCACTGGCCATTGAGAAGATGATGTTCCAAATGATAAACATCATGAAGAGTAGAAAATGTGATTGGCATGTTCAAGCACATGTTTCTAAACAGAAAAAGAGAGACCCATGTGAACGTCCAAAAATTTACATAAAGTGAACTTTGTATAACAGGTTACCCTAGGATTGTCAATCATCCCATAAAATACAGAATGGTCCTGTAATTGAAAACTACAATACCTGTTCCGCATTAAACTGATACAGGACGCGCTTTATAGTTTAGAATAACAAAGTGAAATCTATAAGAGAGAGATATTACAGGTTAGTCCACTAAGAATGGGTTAGGGTTAGGGTTAGGGTCTAGAAGCAAGCAGTCAGTGGATAGAAGTGCTTCCTCTCCCTCAGGCTGTTTGTCATGTTCTTTACCAAGACAGAGAGCAGAGACTTCACTCCTCATTAGTCCTGAGTCAGAAAAAAGTTCAGTTTTCCAGGTCAGCACATGTGGGTTAGTTAACCATGTTGGTGCCCTGATTCTAGCTTGTGAGCGAGGCAGGGGATTGACTGGGAAGGTCTCTCACTCAGACATACAGTACGAGGTGGGGTTCGAGGGGGCTGATTGACATCATCTCAGATCTCCCCACAAGAGCCTGTCTGTGTGTGCGTGTGCATCTGTGTGTGTTCTAAAAAGCGCACATCTAATCTAATTTTGTACAGCAATGCAATTAGTAATATCACTCAAACTACCAAATGCTACAGAATAAACTACAGATCATTCATACTGCTGTGAATACTGTATATACTGTAACGTATACTTTTACAGAAATATTTCATTCTTGTGTTTGCTGTTTGATGGTTAAGAATAAAATACAACCGGTCTACACACCCGCATGGTGAAGTGGTTTAATCTTGGCCCTTAATTTGGATGTGTAATCCCTACAGACTGTGGGAGGACACTGGAGTACCTGAAGGAAACCCACCAAGCACAGGGAGAACATGCAAACTCCATGCACACAGCCATTGGGGCAGAAATCGAACCTGGAACCTGGTGGTGCAAGGCGACAGTGCTAACCACTAAGCCATCGTGCCGCTAAATATGCGACAAACTGGAGTTTGTGATGAAATTTGTCATGAATGATGGTGTAAAACCAATTGTAAACGCCACCACCACCAAAAACAAAAAACACTTTCCACCGTGCTCTGTCTCTTATTTCCATTTCAAGGAGTTGGAAACCCTGAGTACATTCAAATACTGGTACAGTATCTTTCAATATCCATTATTTCACATCCAGGATTATTTTATGCAGACCTGGCAACCTTTGAGGCAGGTGCAAAGAGGAAGGCAGATCCTCCCTGCAAGCCGTATTTAAGCTTTGAAACGTGTCTTTATTTATATATTTATTTATTTTACTTCATTTATTTACAACAAGCCACAAAATGTTTTGTACCAGAAACCACACCGTCAAACAAGACGAACAGCTTTCCACACACACATGCCATTTAATTCCTCAGGAGAAAATCTAAATAACTATCATTCATTTTTTTAGGCTAATAATTAATTCGGATAAAAGTAATGCAAGTCAGGGCTGTAAATTATAGCTCACGTATCGCTGTTTGAGTTTTAATAATTGATTCGGTGACAAATTAATAATTAAGATTCCTGAAGCTATAACGGCAACGGAAAAACGTACGAACCCACACGATTGTCCAATCACACGGCGGGATTTTCCATCTTTCCTGCATGGTAGCCAATCCGAATGAAGCTCCCGCCTTTTCCTGTTGTCAGGCTCCAAGTCTGTTATAGTATAGCTGGAGTAAATTGATGGCGCTGTTAGAGAGAGGAGCTGTGGATGCTGAAGCCCAGACTCGTTCACTAATATACTAAAGTGTAAGTTTATTTATGAAATTATTCACACATTCGGTGTTTTGGGGCTCAGCTGGTATCAGTTATTGTCTTTGTAATGATGAGTGTTTGCTACACACCACTGTTATACATGTAGATGGACATAAACAATGTCTTTGAGTGTCAGGATCGTAAAATGTTTAGAACATAAACTAATTGGGTCATGAAATGGATATGAGTCAGGTGACAGTTATATCTATGTTAGAGATAAATCTACATTGTGTTATGTAGGATGTACACTATGTTAGAGATAAAACTGCATATTATAATGGTTTAATACTATATATTATAGATACTGTACTATATTATGCTAGACATAAACCTATATCATGTTAGAGATAAAACTACAAATTATATTGGTTTAATAATGATGCTATTGTTTTTTCTCTGTATATGTGTGTGTGTGTGTGTGTGTGGTGACATCAGTTTGGCTAGCACTCCCACCATGCAGTGCTCCCTGTTTTGGGCTGTAGATGTCTACGGAAAGGTGTACAGCCTAGGCACCGCTAGGGGGCGCTGGCAGCAATACAAGGACCATCAACTGGAGCTGAAACGCGTCACTGCTTCTGATCTGTGCTGCTGGGCCATCGGTTTTGATCAACAGGTCTACCTCAATGTGCTCCCCGGCAACGTGGCCATACGTCATCAGGAGGAGACTTACGAGAACCAGGTAAAATGACGGTATTGTCTAATGTACCCAACATACAGTATATGCGTACATGTCACACCTGCGCTTTTCAGAACTGGAGCAAAGTGTATTTATGTGTGATTGAATGTCTTCCAGAGGTGGAACCCAATAGAAGGATATACAGACACACTCCTGCCCACTGATCGCTGGCCGTGGACGGACGAGTTTGGCATGAAGCCTCAGCCGCTGCACAGCTTCCACCTGCCATCTGAGAATTGGGAGTGGGAAGGAGACTGGTACGTGGATGATGAGAGCTGTGGAAGAGAGTCCATAGCTACTGGGGTGAGTGGTCAGATCAATATATTAAATATGACAGATAATGACAAACAGAACACTGAAATTATATAAACGATTCTACACAATCATTGGGCATTTGCGGCTCAGTGGTCTAATCTGCCATGCGGAAGATGATAAACATGGGAGGACCAAGTTTGGGAGGACCTGTGTTGGGGAGGACCTGTGTTGGGGAGGACCTGTGCCATGATTAAAATGTGCCGATCAAATCTGTTGTGGCGACCTCTAATGGGAGCAGCTGGAAATACAACAACAACTACAAGAGATACAAGAAGACAATGTTAGAAATCGTAGATACGACTGCTGTAAAGCAACTGTGATCCTTAGAGTACTGTGACCATTTAATCATTAAATTATTATTATTATTATTTTTTTTTTAACGTTTATGATTAGGGGGCCCTTTCAAGATTAAAAATAGATTGGTCCCTCACAGGAAGGCTACACTGTATAATGCAACTATTCAAATATAAAGCATATGTGTACAAATATAGCAGATAAGGTGCATTTATTGAACTTTTATTAATTATTCCTTATTATTAATCACACTGGATTCAAAGATTCAAGGTATTTTATATCCTAAACAATATATATATATTTTTTCAGTTAAAATAACATTTAGATATACATTGATTTTATTTATGCTTGTTTGTAAATAGAAAATAAACTACAGTACTTCTGTGAGAAACATGTTAGTTTGAGCAACATAATTAAACTTATTTAAATTAAACATATTTAAATTCAGTTGACCAGTCTGCAGGGTTTATTACTGCACCTACTTAATATTAACCGTAACAACTACAGTAATAAATGCTGATAGTTAACCTTACTTTAATCACACACCTTAAAAATTATGGACCTCATTGCTCTACATCATGGACCTTGGAGTTTCCTGAAAACCAACAACAAAACTATTAGGTCGACTAACTAATGGCAGAAACACTTACATTTATCTGGTGACGATTACAGGTTAACATCTTATCTGAGGGTGTATTTACAGACACAAGAACCATCACATTACATATTTAACAGATTGCATATAAAAAAAAGTGCAATAAAGATAAGACAAAACAGTTTATACGTAACTAATACCAAATTCCATCAAAGGTTTTACCAAGACTGCACCCAGATAGTACCAACCTTTTTACAAATCAAATTTTTAATAACAATGCGGTTTGGTCCTGCAGGGCTGGGAATATGCTGTGGACTTCCCTACATCCTTCACTAAAGAGAAGAAGTGGAACTCATGTGTCCGGCGCAGGCGATGGCTTCGTTACAGGAGATATAAAGCACTGGGACTGTGGGCCAAGGTATCATTAGGGGTATAAGGACATTCACATTGAATTAATGCTGGAGCTGCAAGGCGACATGGCTAACCACAAAGCCATACTGTTTCGGCCTACTAGTATTTTGTGTAAAAACTTTCCATTTTAGTTGTAGGTTATGGAAAAGTACAAGGGACATAAATACCTATGTCTAAAAATATATCACTTTTTATTTCAAAATTGTTTTGGTTCCCTAGCATCTGAAAGTGTGCATATGTATGTGCGCGTGCATGCTGGTATAGGTGCCTTTAGACAAGGGCCGGCCTCCTCCAGAGCCCTTCACTGACATTAGCTGTGGAGGCTGGGATATGGGCGACAGACCAGAGAAACCCGTGTCCCTTTGGGCTGTGTCTCAGCAGGGAAAGGTAAGACCACTCTTCTTCTAATATTCATTTAATCTTTAGTCCTCTTTTTAGATGAAAGTAAATTTCATTTGGAAATCAAGATCCCAGAGTCTGGAGAAAGAGAAAAGAGGCACAACATTCTCAAGTTGCTTGAGGTCCAGTGTAAAGTTTGCACAGTTAGTGGTTGTATGGGGAGCCATGTCATCTGCTGGTGTTGGTCCACTGTGGTTTATTAGGTCCAAGTACTAATAAAAGTACTAATACCTAGTTTAAGGACATGGTATCCCAGCAAAGTTATCTTACCTAAACTCTATAGAGAATCAATGCAGACAATGTAACAATGCAGAAGGCCACTATCAGAGCAACCTGGGCTTCCATAACTCCTCAGCAGTGCCGCAGACTGATAGCCTCCATGCCACGCCGCATTGCTGCAGAATTGAGTGGATTTATGATGTAGGCTGAGGAGCTCTTTAGTAAACTATTGTCCATTAACACCATTCTTGGCTGCATTTTCTGATGCAACAGGTTCAAATGCCGCTTGTTTGTTATAGAAGTTTGTTGCTGCCCATGACATGGGTTATCACATGTATGAGGGCATCATTAATGCAAAAACAATATGTTAAAGTTTTGGAGCAACATATGTATTTTCCTTTAGAACAATGCCAAACCACATTCTGCTCGCATTACACATACAGTGGATGACTGTGTAAACAGAGTACAGGTGCTAGACTGGCCTGCCTGCAATCCTGACCTGTCTGCAATTGAGAATGTGTGGTGCGTTATGAATTGCAAAGTACGTCAACTAAGACCCCATACAATTGCGTAGCTGAAGACCTGCATAATGGAAGAATGTTGAAAATCCCACTAGCTAAACTGCTAACAGCTGGTTTCCTTAGTTCCCAAATGCTTAAAAAGTTTTATTAACAGAAACTGTTACACAGAGGGAAACAGTCAGTTGTCCCAAATTTGTGGAAGAATGTTGCCATTATGTTGTCTTCACATTTGAAATAAGTGCATTTTACGATAAATTAATAATAATAATAATAATAATAATGATAATAAAAGGCAATTCACATGCTAAACATCAAAGTGTTGATTTGTTGTGTGAATACATATTCCTTTCTTTTTTTAACCATTTTTCATACTGTCCCAACTTTTTGAAATTGGGAATGTTTCACAGGTAATTAAAAATTCCAGGGTAACTAGAGTGGAAATATTTAAATTTTGCACATTTCTGTCCACTAGAGGTCAGTGCAATGCTGATGTTTCATGGGAATAAACCTTATAGAATCCCCTCTGTAGTAATATGAGGGACTGCAAGAATATAAAGAATGTACATTTTTGTGTGTGTCTCTCTCTGTGCTCCGTGCCCAGGTCTGGTTTCGTTCAGGCATTCATCAGCAGGATCCAGAGGGAATAGTTTGGGAAAATGTCCCTGTTCCTGATTCCACAGAGGTGGCCCAGATAAGTGCTGGTCCAGGAGACCTGCTGTGGGCCGTACTATGGGATGGACAGCTTCTCGCCAGGACAGGCATCTGCAAGCATTTGCCAAAAGGTCAGCATGTTGCATCATGTGTGGTTCTCATTTTGAACACCCTGTGGTTCAAAGGAAGAACACTGGCTGAAACAAGGGCTAATGCTACATCAGTGATTTCACGCAGTGATGTAATGTCTGGAATTTGGTTTGTCCAGGTACTTCATGGGTGATGGTGGATCCTCCAAGTAATACCAAAGCTGTCCATGTAGCAGTGGGGGTCGGGGTGGTCTGGGCAATAACCAAAGACAAGAAAGTAAGATTTGTTAAACTTATTGTGTATACTGTGTGTGCTGGTATAGAAAATAGAAACAACTCTTTTTGACCAGTCAGGTTATAGAATTCAACAGAATTGTGGTATAATCAGAAATACCAAACTTCTAAACATACTGTATATTTACCAATCACAATCATGTATTCCACAGAGCCATGATGTAGTTCTTAAGAACCAAGTGTGTTTGAATTTGTGTTAGGAGCTGATTTTTGTTGCCATTACGACATTTAAAAACAAAAACATTTAAAAGTATATGGCAAATAGTGAGAATATAATATTTATTCATGTTGCATTACAGTTATTTTATGTTACTTAATTATTTAATATTATTTATATTACAATATATTGTGTATAGTTCATTAGTAAAATGATCTATTCTGAATAACTAATCAAGTTTTAAACCATTGTTAAAATGCATATGTATCCTAGGTATGGTTCAGAAGAGGCGTAAACTCCCACAATGCCACTGGCCTTGGCTGGATCAGTGTTGGTGGGGAGATGATGATGATCAGTGTGGGGCCCAGTGACCAGGTGAGGCACAGCAGGGTGCTAGAAATAGAGCAGGGGGGAAGATGTTACAGCCCAGCTATTACATTTCTTTTGCCGTGCACAAGTGTCTTTAAAGACAGTCAAGGGCGCACTCAAGGGCAAACTGTAGCTTTTATAATAATATTATATTTATATATATATCAAATTTATATGCTGAGACATTTTTCACCAAAGCTAAGCTGATTGGTGAAACCTGTTCAAAACAACCCTGCACTCAGCATTCATGTGCTTTAGTAGCCTAGTTTTAGTTTAAGTTATGTTGAAATTTTATATTTAACTGAAATTTTGATCCATGAGAATTCAGAAAAAATATACAATATATATAATTTGTTCTCAATATGTGTAATCATGCCATATTTTACAATATCATAAATTTTTTTGTAATCAACAATATTTTATATTGTATGTATATTTCTGACACACTGATGACACTACATGTGTTTTCACTCTATAGTGCAAAGACAGAAAATGTTTCTACAGTCCCTAAAGAATATATTGTGACATATATTCTGCACATACATATGCTGGAAGACATTTAGGTTAAACCAGAGCTTCAGTCTAGGCGGACCACAGCTTCTGGAACAAATGATAATTGGCTGATGCTAAACCGAGCTCAACTACATACCTTGTTTAGATATATTGTCATTATTTTGCTATTGCTCACCTCACTAGTGACCACTACACACATCATAACAATACATGAATTCATCAGAGGTGCACTGGTTACATCAGTTTATCAAAATAAAAATTATTCAGCATTATGGTGTACTTTGGCTGGAATGTTGTACATTTGTGTGGTAATATTCTGATTTATTTACTTTGATGTAAGTCTTCTTAAACCATGGTTTTAAACTATAAACCATGCAGACTGTCTCATCCACTGGATCCGCCAAGAGACCGGCAGGGGGCCGGTCTAATTACACCAGCATTCCCTCATGCAGAATTATGTGTCATTAGATCTTCTGTACATGTAGCGCTACAGACATGGCATGTAACTCACACATCCACGCACATAAAGGCCATTTTTTCAACTTTACCACTCCTCCTGCAGAGTCACATTTCTCTGGGTGTAAATTTTTTGGGTAGAAGGGTAGAACTACTGGGTGTTAGCATAATCTTTGCTAGCGATGCAACTCCCTTCTTGTCCTTCTCCACCTCTCTCTCTCTCTCTCTCTCTCTCTCTATCTATCTATCTATCTATCTGTAACCAAAACCCCAGGCTTGCCTGCTTTGCCTGCTGCACTCAGCTTATCCCACCCAAATATATACTCCTCCTATACTCTCTAGCCTGGACAGCCATATGGGAGGATATCTAAATTGGGTTTGGCTCTCACACCACATGCTCATATTTCACATTTTATTCCCAGCAGCTTTGGCTAAGGTCAGGGCTTACATAGAGATTTCATATCGTTTCTAAATAAATTTTGGTTAATTGGACAATATGTCCTGTGTGAGTGTTGAGCCAGCAGGTAAAAAATGGCAAACATGGACTTGAGGAGGTGGTGAATGTATAATCTACACAGCCTATCCTGTTGTATAATAACTACAAACAAGATGCTGTAACAATCTACTTACATTTATGTCGAGATTCATAATGTCTTTTCATATTCTGTAAGAAGAATGTGTTCTGATTAGACGAGCTGCTTTGGCTTGACTGCTCTTGACTACTGTGTGGTACGTTAATGAGTTAAACATTTCAGTCATCTTGAAACTTTGCTCCTGCTATTAGATACTTTGCTCAAACGTTTAGGCCAAAGATTCAGACTCCTTTTAAGTTAACCACAGCTTCTGCTGTAATATACTGTAACTTGTGATTAAACATATGAAGAAGTTGATCATTTGCTGATCCAGGAACAAAGCAATGGCAGGTTTAGGTGATAACATATCACATACAGTTGTGTAATAAGGACATGTCAGATTATGATATAATAATAATATACTGTACTTGATATTGATACAATTAATCATTGCACGTGCTGGCAGTGATTTAGAATAAATGATTAATTGCAGGTGTGGGGGGTTGGCAGTGAAGACCGAAGTCTTTATTTCCGCCATGGCGTGACCCCTACTGAGGTTACAGGAAGGGCCTGGGTCCCTGTGTGTGCCCAAATTGACAACAGTCATACCACCAAAAAGCCCAGGTATGTAAATGGCACTTAAAATTTCCTTTTCCTTCTTCTATAGTGCTGTTTGTCCACCAGCAAATTACTATAGACATACTTTTTCAATCTATATATTATAATACAGTTCTTACAGTAGTAAATACACTGCCTAGCAAAAAGAACTCCCAAGAATTCATTCAGTCACCTTTAGCTTTGATTACAGCCCACAATGTGGTGGCCAGTTCATGTGTAAAAATGATTCATCATGCTCCCACAACCACTCTTTCACAAATTTAGTCCTGGAATATGTCTGTGCCATCAGGGAAGAAAAACTCTATTGATGTAATAACCTAGTCATTCAGCACATTCAGGTCATCAGCTGTCTTCATTTTATTGCCAGATAACTTGCTGAGTCTAAACCTGACCAACTGAATCAACCCCAGATCATAAACCTGTGGGTTTGTACAGTGGGTACTGTTCTCGATGCGTACATCACTTCATGTGCTTCTCTTCTTACCCCAACGCACCCATCGCTCTGAAATGGGGTCAATCTGGACTCGTCAGCCCACATGACCTTGCTCCAATGTCCAGTCTTTATGCTCCCCTTATGCACAATTTTTTTTTTCTGATCAGCCTCACTAGCAAGTCCCACACAATCATCCATTTCTTCTATAAAGTTTGCATTATTTCTGCATGCCTGCAGTATGTTCTAATAAATTTACTTGGTCCTAAACCAAGATATAAACAAATTATTAATTTAAAACACAGTGGTCATAACCTAGATAAAGCATTTAGTGAAGATAAATGAATTAACACATTTCATATCTGATGCAGTCCTATGTTTGTGAACATGCCCAAATTTATTCATCCTGCAAATTTTAACATCCTGCAAATATTAACATACGTCCTGTTATGTCCACCCTACAGATATTCCCAGTGTATTATTTATGGTGCTCTATTGCTCCGATTCCCCCACTCTCTCTGTCTTTTCCTGTACAGTGATGTTGGCCTCATCAGTGCTCAAACTGCCGTGCCTACCCAGGGTCCAGTGTTGGGCTGCGATGACTTGGACAATGCTATCATTTCCAAAGTCACCAGTGACAGCAGTGGATCAGCCCTGGGGGCTGAACACGCCGCTCCTTTGCTTGAAGCTGATCAGGAGGAAGTGGAAATGGCCGGCATGCCTCGCCAGAATTCTGAGCTCCACTGCAGCCAACCAAAAATCAGCGAGCTGCCATGGAGTAATGTGGATCTGGCAGAGATGAAAAGTCCCTTAGCCAACGTGACAGAGAAATCTGTGGCTGTGTATCCCATGGAGCTGGGAGAAGTCATGAAGCAGGAGGAGCAGCCACCATGGGCATGGATCACAGCAGGACAATGCAAGATAGAGTCCAACATCAACAACTGGCTGGAAATGCCAGGTACATAATTAGCATCAAAATCTTCATATCATAATTAGTACTGTATGTTAGGCATGTACGAGGGTGAGTCAAAAATTATCCGCGCTCTGGGCATAGAATTTATTTTAATTAACTTAAAATTGAACATCCTTGTAGGTCTGTTTTCAGGGGACCAGACCAGTTGAGAAATATCCAAAAGTCCCATGGAGAAATATCAGGACTATAGGGTGGATGCTTTAACACTTCTAAACAAAGTTTTTTTTTTTTTTTTCGGGAAGGTTGACTGGGCAGTAGTATGCGGACATGTACTGTCACGCAAGATCACAACACCCTTGTATATCTGCATTTAATCCAAAGTTTAGGCTTCAGCCATTCAATAAGCATCTCACTGTACCATGTTCCAATACTGGTCCTAGAGAATCCCAGAAAACTACAAGCATAAACTTTCCAGCAGATTGTTGACTTTTGAACTTTTTGGTTGGCGATTGAGGATGTTTCCGTTCCATACTCTGAGGTGTTTACTCTCAGCCTCGCAGTGATGAATCCATGTCACATCACCAGTAATGGTTCTCTTAAAGAGTCTTTCACCTTCCTTAGAGTATAAATTTTTTTTGCAGATATCCAAGTGTTTCTGTTTATGCTCTTCCGTGCATTGTTTCATGCAAATCACAAATGGGGCACTGATTTTCGCTCGCACCGAACTTGCAGATGTCACACATTCACACATTGCACAGCAATGACTGGAGACAGTGGCCTTAAACAGAAAGTGCAGATAAGACAGTGTGTCTAACAGGAGTTTTATCCAAATAATTTTTGACTCACCCTCGTGCGTGCTCATTAAACACACTGATAGGTGATTTAATTTATTTAAAACTATTTTATACTTTTTAAAAGTTTCCAGAAATGTAATGATTGTTCCATTTCAAGGATACCTTTGAAACTGCTGTGATTTGCAAAGCTGCCATGCAGTTGATCTACTACTGCAGTTTTACGCCCTGTCCGCAATTTTTCATCCCCCGAAATAAGCTGTACCATTATGAAGCAAGCTCTGCTCTTCCCATCCCCCCCCCCCCCCTAAAAGCAGTGTACTTATCGCAATTGCAATTTACCATGTAAAATTATTTATCATAGGACATAATCTGCTTCCTCTTTCCCAGATGCTGGGCCTCTGTCTCCCTCAATCACTCCTGCTCTTAGCATTGCAGGTGACCAAGGCCGTCTGGAAGAGAGAACACAGCGGGAAAATGACAACACTATGGAGAGGGTACACACAACACACACACAACTATGATATGAAATTAAACATGCAATTAGTTTTTAGGTTTAGCAGGCTGTGTAAATTTATTTCCTTGAGCTTCCATCCCTATAGATTCTTAAATGTTCTGACTTGAACTTTACTTAATAGTAAACTGATGAGGCGGTAATGTTGTTTGTGTGTGCTAGTCTGTCGTTGTGAAAAAAACAGCCATGTGCTGGTGGAGGGATTGGCAGCCCCATCAACTGGAGGAGGTGTGTGTGACTCTGGAGCAGGTCAGGGGTGGTGGAGCTCCCAACGATGACATCATCTACATCTACTATACCCACAACCAGGAAAGGAAGGTGACCATTACATAATCTGTCTCTCACAGAACAAAACTTAAACAAAAACGCAACACTTTTCTATCTAATAGCAATCCACTGCCTCTGTAGCAGCTGTAATGAGCAAAAGTTAGAAAAGCTTTAAGAAGAATTCTGCAAAAACCAGTGCATTCAAAATTAACTTATAATGAAAGTCTAACACTTCAAGGCTGTGAATGTTAAAAAGTGAAAATGTGACTATAGACCAGTGTTTTTTCATAATCCTGGTCCTGGAAGACCCCCTGTCCTACACATTTTGGGCGTGATAGAGTTTTCCTACATGTCTCTGTGACACTCACTTCAATTTAGAAAAGTCTGTTAATTAGCTGATTAGTTAAATCAAGCCTGCTGGGAGCTGAGAAAACACTACAATATCCAGGACGTGTGTTGAGAACCACTGCTATAGAGCCATAAAATGACCACAAATTCATTGGAGCTTAAGTTAGTTTGAAGAATTCCTGAAATGTTAACATGTATACGTTTCATTTACAAACATTTATCTTCTGTAACAACTGCCCCTTAATAAAAATATTTTCTGTTCTTTTCTCAGCCGATGTTTATTGCAGAGGTTTTACAGATGTGCTACATAGGCATTGTATCGAAAGACACTGGTGAAATTCCTTATGCACATTTAAGAAAATATCTGGAAATGTTCTCATGATGATAATAACCATAAGCATAAGGAGGACAAAAATATCTTTACAAATTTCAAATTAAAATTTTATTCATCACATAAACAGTCATACACAGTACAATATGCAGTGAAATGCTTATACGACTGCTTGTGACCTTTAAAATCTAAATTATCAATAGAAATAGAAATAAATTAGGGAATGGAAATAAAGAATGAAATATATAGACTTTCTTTCTAAGATATATAAAAACTGCAGCTAAGAAGAACAGAATATAAAATATGGGATATAGAAAAAATATATATTTTTAAAAACCTAGCTGAAAAAAATATACACAGTAATGAGTGTACAAATATTCAAAAATGGAAAATGTGCAAAAGTGTGCAAAATGAAATGGATATAAATGTCCAGAAAGTATGCAGAAATGAAATAAAATGATACATAATAATGATACATAAGCATGTAACAGTGTTGCATGCTAATGTCATTAAGGAAATACACTCACTCATCGTCTATACCGCTTTATCCTGTATACAGGGCCGCAGGGACCTGGAGCCTGTCCCAGGAGACTTGGGGCACGAGGCAGGGTACACCCTGGACAGGGTGTCAATCCATCACAGGGCTCACACACATACACACACTTACACTCTCATTCACACACTACAGGCAATTTGGGAATGCCAATTAGCCTAACCTACATGTCTTTGGACTGTGAGAGGAAACTCACCAAGCACGGGGAAAACATGCAAACTCCATGCACACAGAGACGGGAATCGAACCCGTACCCTGGAGGTGTGAGGTGGGAGGCGACAGTGCTAACTATACCACTACACCACCGTGCCGCCCTTAAGTAATTACAATCACAATTAATGTGTTACCGTGTAATGTTCAACTACTAAAGGAACTTTTTTTTCCCCCCTCACCATACACACTCATTTCCGGGATCAGTATCTGTATGCTGTGATAAGCGAAGTCACGGCTCTTGTTCCAGTACACTGGGAGTCGATGTACGCTCTGGCTATTTATACAGCTGAGAGGACAAGACAAAGATGGCCTATTTTACTATCTACAGAATCCCAACAAGACATGGAGAGCTGGGTAATTTAACCACCGTGCCGAATAATTCAAGATAAGTAAAGTAAACTACTGCTCAGTAGTTAATTTAGAATTATTAGTTGGTTCAGGAATTACATCTTACAGATCTTCACACTACACTATTATTAAATGAGAATTTTGTGACCCAATATTTTTATATTATTATTATTATGTCTATATTACTTAACGAGCTAGACAGATATGTTATTTGAGTTGAATTGAGACTCCAGTCAAAACGCATGGCTGTTTATGTTCACATGAAACAGAACATGTTATAATCATAGTTGGATTGATCGCTGGTGCTATAATAATGACATTAGTAAGATGTCTGAATGTCCTGCAGCTGTCTATGTTGAATGAATCTTGCTGTGAGGCCAGAGCACTTCAGGCCCCTCCATCCAGACAAGCCCTGTGGGCTGTTACGACCAAAGGGGATATCATGGTGCATGAGCCTTCACCCTGCTTAGAAGCTCCTGCTCAGTACTTACCCTGTGAACAGATGTAAGACCTGCTGTTATATTCCTACTATTTCTGTGTCCATCACTGCTTTCTGCCTTTAAGAAGTGGCTTGCTGCATGCTCACACCATCATGGCGTTTCTCCTTACACAAATCAATTGCATGAATTGATGTTTTCTAAATAGCTTTCTTCTCTGAACTTGCTGAGCATGGCATGATAGTCCTTGTGTGTATTTTGTGTATTTGTATGTATGTATGTATGTATGTATGTGTGTCTGGGCTCAGGTTCTGGCGCCAGGTTCCTGGCCACCTTCTTTGGGTGGAGTCTAACAGTCTGGGTGTGGTTTGGGGAATCGGCTATGATCGCACAGCCTGGGTCTACACAAGGGGTCACGGTGATAACCGAGCTCAGGGTAAAGCCTTAACATACACCATCCCTGTTAGCTAGAGCTACTATCCTGCCTTGCTTGTGCTTGCATCAGTGTGACAGTTTCATATTTGTGGCATGTTAACACCATGTGCACTACCTCTGTTCTGGTAATCACCTTTGATATGTTAAAATTTCAACTTGAATCAGATAACAAAGTGAACCAGCAAACCCTGACCGATATCAGAAACATGTACATCTATGAGAACCAGCGCTGGAACCCTGTCACAGGATACACAAATAAGTAAGTTGAGTCCCACATCACACTGCAGTGAATGTCTCCAGGATGTCTCCTGTGCTGATGAACTCTCTTCTACCTCGTTGTCTCCTCAGGGGTCTACCTACGGACCGTTACATGTGGAGTGATGCGACTGGACTGAAGGAATGCACCAAGGAGAGCACAAAACCCCCCTCCCCCGAATGGAAATGGGTTGGTGCAATATTTATGTATTTTATGGATTATATATTTCTTCTTTAAATTCTTCGATCTTATATACGAAAGTCAAAGATGCACATTTCTACTAATTACTTTAAAATTAAATCAGTACTTCAACCTAATCTCTGTCCTCTACATCTATAGAGCGATGTATGAGTGAATACAGTGGAACCTTGGATTGCGAGTAATTTAATATAAAATTTTGTAATAAATTTTAACTTAATAAACGAGCCAGGTCTTGATATAGTACGCATGCGTTCGTTTGCCGAGCATCACATGATCACAACTGCGCCAAAGGTTTTTCTCTCTCGTGCGCTGCAGGATTATGAGTAATCGTCTCTCCTGTGCTCAGTCTCAGTGCGCGTGCGTCACTCGTATAGTCAACATCCGTGCATACGTGTACTGTTGGTCATTACATTGTGACGACGTGTGTGCGTAAAGCAAGTGTCATTAGAGAGGTTCCTTGTTAAAGAAGATTAAATAAAAGATGATAAAAATCTTTTCACACCTTGGCAATCAGGTGGTACTGTTCTGTAAATACCAGATCCAAATAGAAATAGAGGATTTTCACCCCTCGTCACATTTGTTATGCCTCTCTCTCTTTCTGCAGGTGTCAGACTGGGTTATTGACTATAGCACTCCAGGAGGGACGGATAAAGAAGGCTGGCAATATGCGGCAGATTTCCCAGTGTAGGTGTTTTCTTATGAGAGCACACAATTACAGTGAACTTTAAATTCTTATCTCAGTCTAATCAGGGCTATATTTCATGTAACACTTTCATACAGGACATTCCATGGTAATAAGACCCTGAAGGACTTTGTTAGACGAAGGCGATGGGTCAGGTAAAGATTTCTATGATATTTAACTATTTGTATTGTAAATAATAATATTTTAATATATATTTTTAAAAGTATTGCAAGACCTATGATAATAGTTTTAAATAATTTTAAAAATACCTTATCAACGTTTTATACGTTTTATTCTGGGCCAGAATTTCATCTGCTTCCATCTGAAACTGAGCTGCTTAATTGTGCTCCATTTACTTAAAACTCCCATTACAAATCACAATCACAAAGGGGAAAGAGTGAGGCTTCTCAGTATTTTTTTAAATAGCAATTGCAATTCACATGGCAAACAGCAGAGGGCTCTGGAAATTAAGGATCACTTCTTTAATAACCACAAAATCTATTTTTACTGTAAAATTCATGTAAAAAATAGCCTATTGTTTCAGATCAGCATGTCATTCTTCTTTACAGGAAGTGTAAAATAACTATAACTGGGCCATGGCAGAAGGTCCCACCCATCCTTATTATTGATGTCACCATCCTGCCATGTCTGGCCCAGAGCAGCTTGGAGCAGGTACCTGTGTGGGCCATCAGTGAGAAAGGAGATGTCTTATGTCGTCTGGGAGTCACTGCAGAGAACCCAGCTGTGAGGACTCGCACAAACCATACACACTAAAAAGTTGATTTCAACAATTTCAACGACAGTTAATTGAAAATGTTTTGCCCACTTTTGCACTACTTTCAGTACAGCCTTGGTATAAGGTTAGTTGCTACTCCACTTACTAATTAATGATTCTAATACTAAAAATTTAGTATTAATGACATTTCAGACTGGGGACTTTTATTAAATTATCAAATATACAGATACAGAATTTGTGCAGGTATACAAGTCAGATTAACAAGTTTATTTCAAATATAATTCAGTATTAACCCAGTTAGAATCAAATCATTTCCAACTTTGCCATGTTTGAGAGATAAAACAAGACAACGGATGCCAATATGCTCTGTTAGTAGTGTGATAGGCGGCTAACTTGGGTGAGTGACGTATATTTTAATTTTCACACAGTAAGCCGTATTTTATAAAGTGACCCTGAGGTTCACCTCTCTCTACACACACTCAGTTATGTTAACTGGTATATGCATGTGTCCTACCATTTTATTAAATTGTTCATTAAAAAAAAAAAAAAAGACAGCTGTGGAGACTGTGTGTGTGTGTGGTGTGTGTGTGTGCGTGTGTACTGTAGGGCGGTTCATGGCTCCATGTTGGGACAGATCAACCCTTTAAGTCCATATCCATTGGAGGAGGACACCAGGTGTGGGCCATCGCCCGGGACGGAGCAGTCTTCTACCGCGGCTCAGTTTCAGCCCAGAACCCTGCAGGTAAGATGCACCAGGAAGTGCCTTCTGTGTTTTATGTTGGTAAATTAAATGGTTTGTATTTAAACAGGATAAAATCAATCGCCTTAATCAAGAAGCTACAGTACCACCGCCCCATGGCCCAGAGCTGAGGGCTCTACCTGTATCATGTTCCTTCAGCCCTGAGCTGCTGACTTAAAATCATCTATAGTGGGATAAAGAGCCTGGCAGTTTGGTAAAGCCTTAGCCTAGTGCCTCTGCTCCTCTAAACTGAGAAGAACCAGTTGAGCTAGTTTGGACGATTTGACTCATATGGATGCCACCTGGTTCTCTCTCACACAAGCTATTCCAGGCATCTCAGAGTTATCTTTGGAACACCTCAAGATCCTTCCCAGTAATATCTGGCAGTTTTGGACTGAGTTTCTCAGCCTGTTGCCATGGAAAATAAGTCGGAAGATTAGATGATGTGAAGATGAGAAATATGAAGTATTTTGCCATTGTTCTCCAGGCGAATGCTGGTACCACATCCCCTCTCCAAACAGACAGACTCTCAGACAGGTGGCTGTGGGCAGGACGTCTGTATATGCTGTTGATGAAACTGGTGAGAACTAACACCCATGATTAATGTGTTTACTTTTTTAGGCATCAGTTGAACCAAATGTGTTAATAGAACATGTGTAGCCATAACCTGTCCCAAGATGTTACTTCAAAAAAAAGGTGGAGTTTGTTCACGGACTGAAAAATGTGTTTGTGTGTTCTAACATAGGCAATTTATGGTATAGACAGGGTCTGACCCCGAGTTATCCTCAGGGTTCTGCATGGGAGCTCATCTGTGGTAACGTGTGCAAAGTCTCGATCGGACCACTGGACCAGGTACAAAACCTCTTATCATTCTTATAAAACTTGCTAATTTTGCCCTGCAAAATGTAACATGGTCTAAAATCAGTGTTGATCCAGCCTGATGTTTCCCAGTGCCTATGAAAACCATGTTAATGATTTCCTTCAGGTTTGGATAATTGCTGATAAGGTTCCAGGTCATCCAGCAGAGAGTTCTGGCATTGTGTGCCACAGGCTGGGTGTGCAGCCCATGCAGCCTAAAGGCTTATCATGGGACTTTGGAATTGGCGTAAGTCTTCATGTTATTCCTCACCCATCATCTTCTGTAATAGCAAAATTATTTTGTTTCATGTCAGTCAGTATTGATAATTATTATTCATTTTTAAAGATCTATTACAAGGTTGTATTTTTAAATAAACAGCAGAATAAATAAGGCTTAATTTATAACACTTTTATTTTTTTTTATCAAAGCACACCAGGATGGAGAAGCACTAACTTTAAAATTACTAAACAAGTGTAATGGAATGATCTTACCTTGAGTCAGATTAAATAAAGAAGGGGAGAAAAAAAATCAACTGTTGTATATTAGAAATAGTATATTAGTATAATAGTATATTAGATTAGAAATAGAAACGTCTATTTCTGAAATGTAATATTTATTTTCATTTAACTCAGTAAATACAGTGTTATAAGTGAACTGTAAAAATGTGATTGTTGTATTCCCGTTGGGTGTGTCTCATTCCGGGGGACAAAGAGTACACTGTCTCCGCTGACTGTATAGACCACGAAGGTCAAACCAAAATGAGACGATCTGGTCTAGGGAGCTGAGCTGCCGTTGGTTAACATTGTGTAACAATTTACTACGAAAACCTGTCTCTCAGTGAGCAGATTTCATGTATAAACCCTCTTGCTTTTTAATTTTAAAGATAAAATATCTTAGGCCAGCCAACCACAAATCTTGAAAATGCTTTTCATGCCCCATGGGGCAGCATACCACATTCAGAGGAAAGCCCTATCTGCCCCCTTCTGCATGCTGGAGCTCACAGAAACACTTGATGGGCAATTCTTGCCTCAAATGGTAGGATAGCGTATGCCATTCCTCCGACCCAGACTAACTTTGCTTAAACTCTCAGCTCAGGACACTCGGGACATTCTGTAGTCCCACTCAGAAGGCCTCTAGCTCCATGTCTTAAATGAATGTTTTGTTTGTTTTTTAAATGCATTTGGTTATTGTGGCTTCAAACACAGATTTTCTCATGAATTTGATCAACCACCCAGTACCAGACACATCCCTATTATCCCTGTGGCAAAAAAACAACTTTGCAGCTATTACTTACATTGTAGACTCCTACATTAAAAAGATAAATAGATTTCTCCTTACAGGAACCGTTACCATATGAGCAAGCAATTCTTTTTTTTTTTTTCTTTTTAATTATAGAAGGGTTTTGTCTGCTTATTATTAAAAGCTTGGAGCATGCAGAGGCTCCCACATTCAGTTCCCTGTGAATGAGCTGTTACTATAGAAACAGTAATCTTTCAACCAGTTCATTAGAAACTTGTGATTTGCCTTGTAGCTACAAATTGAAAATGAGTCCATGCCAAACTCCACCTGGATTTATTACAATTCCAGTTAGATAGGTGGTTATGGATGCATAAGATGGGCAAGTGTTCAGGTTAACAGTGGAGGTGTGCTTTTGTGCTGATACAGGGTGGATGGGAACACCTGTCAGTGAGAGGAAACTCCACCGAAGCCCAGCGTGTCGTCCCTCCCAGCCCAGCAGGAGGCAGGTGAATGGCAGTGGTGCGGGGTGTTAAGACTCTTCACTCAACCTCACCACCACATCCCACAGTGCTCACTTTCACACACTCTTAGAGGCACTTTCTGTATTTGTTCTGGGTGTCTGTTTGTATCTGTGTGTTAAATTAAAACAAGCCTTTTCCTTTTTTATTTTATTTTATCTCCTTTATTTTCTCACTCATTTTCAGTAACAGTTTTATGCTGGTAAGGGTTACGAGTCTCTCCTGGCAATACTGGGCACTTGGCCCACCATATGGCTCCATGCATTTACGCCCAGGGGCAGTTTATCTTGAGAAGAAACTAACAGACCTGAAGGAAATACCAATCAGGGAGAACATGCATACAAATAAAAAAAACCTGACTTTGGCATCAAACCAGGGTGTCTGGAGCAGTGACATTACCTCCTGCACCACCAGGCAGACAGTATTTATTTTTGTTTTATTTAAATTATGATCTGCTACTTCTTTACATCACTATTGTCTTTGAATCATGTTATGTCCATTTATACATCTACAAAAGGCTCACACGTATAATGCACACTGATGCTGTCAGTGATCCCTTTTGAGTGCTATATCAAACTTGAACTACTGACTGTTTATGAAATTTAATAATATTTCACAAAGTGTGCATGGTTTCTTTTTTTTTTTTTTTTTGCACTAAAATAAATAAATATACAAACTTTGAAACATTTGTCTTGAGCTCAGAAGCATTTACCAATACAGTAACAGTATACTAGAAAACTAAATGACAGTATGTGTTCATGAAGTCAAGGTAATTTTTGATTTATTTCCATAATAAACAGTGTAATTATTTATAAACAATTCATTCAATTACACTAAGCATGATCATCAATCTGAAGTAAAAATATCACCAGTTTTAAAATTTACAAGTTTAAGGACATGACCTGCATTTTCTCGGTTGTTTTATGCATTTCAACCGTAACCATTTTTGATCATGTTGAAACTGTGATATGTCACATTTAGCTTTAAATTACAAAATGTCACCTTACCCCTAGAACTTCCATCATTCCAAATTTACAGACAAAAATTAAATGTTTATATACATCCGTACAGTTCAACATTAAGTTACACTTTCAAGATGTGCAAGTTTAAGCAAATGTATATACTGCAGAATTAAACCAAAATATTTTCTTAAATAAAATTTCAAATTAACTAGGAGTGCTGGTAATACAAACATCATTCTGAAACACAGATCCAACTTTAGTGAATTGCAAAAGTAATAGTCCTTTATACACCATCTGGAAACATCATCATGATTCTCACAAGCAAAACTAGAAACCTTTCTTAATTCCATAAACAGAGAAAAACATTCAAACACTTCAAATATTCATCGTCAATTCTGTAGCTTATTTAAATGAATTCAAAACCATGCACATACCAAATGAAGGGATATTCTTTACGAAACCATGATTGGCTGATTTAATTCATTATAAACGTAATAATAAATAAAGATCTTATAGGCTCAAACTGTGTCCTTCCATAAGCTGCTCTGTAGTGTTGACTTGAGGGCATTTAGCAAACGATATGTATAGCTATGTTACAAACCAATCATTAAAGTGTTCTTAATGATTCAGAATGTTTCTCGATATAGCATTTTCATTAGCACTATATTACAATTCATAGAACATTCTAGATGAAGGCAACAGGAATGAAAAACTCAGACCATGACATAATAAAAATGCAACATACAATCTAAAACTATGAAAAAAAAAAAAAAAGTCAGCTGCTCAGCGGCTTTTAATCACCTTGACAAATTTTGGTTAATTTGCATAAAACAAACCAATAAAATGGTCCAAGTTTCGACGTTTTCTCTTTTCAACATTTTTTTTCCCATATTATTAATACATCTGCACATGCATGATCCTCAACAAATACTTTTGATTTTTTTTTCTGAAATCTGAGTCCTATATGCTGTTTTTTTTTTTTTTTTTTTTTTAAGATATAAGTCCCCGTCCTACTGAACTGAAATGGAAGAAAACTTCCTAAAATCCCACTGAAGCAACAATTCTTCAGGGAAAATGATGCTCCTTACCTCCCAGTAAGGATAGACGGATGTTCCTAACACTGAACTAATAGGAAAATCCTGAAAGAAACACAGCCAAGAACAACATTTAACCAAAATGACACCCTACAGATCTCTTTGTGTAATTTGACGATTTTGGAATGGTTGAACTTCATTTCATAATCGGCATCCTTCTGTATCTCTCATCAAACTTCAAAGTTGACGAGAGTTTCATTTTAGGTACAATAAATTGTAGGCCACCGTTAGAAAATGTATAGTCAAAACGTTGTGCAAAAATATTTTTAACCGTGAGTGCTACACTTATTTCAAAGCTAGTTCTTAACAACAGATAAGCATTACACGCTCAGCACGTACAATTTCGTGTGCCAATCCAAATACCACAAGAGAAAACTGCACAGCCGCATAGGAGTCTACTGACCGATCGGTGACCTGTGAAAAGTCCAGCTCAGTCGTTCAGTGAAAATGTTGACAAAATGTGACATGAACTCCCCTCCCCCACCTTACACAGACAAAGAAGACAAATCAGGAAGCGCTTTAAATACTTAAAGCGGTTCAAGCACAGCAAGTTCCTTCAATTTAAATTTTTTACTCAAAAACAGTTTATGGAGGTGTGAAAGACCGCATTGCTTCATCTGCTGAAGTATAAGAAGGGAACAGATATAGAGGACGTTGATGCCTGTGATTCACTCTGTGCAGTTTCTCTCCAAAGAAATAATGCTGCCTGAGAAGCTTATCCCAGCCTTCGAGGCAAGTGTCTGAATTCTCTTTAACACTTACAAAATGTGTCTTTTTAGCCCAAATACTGCATCCAGTCAGTCTTCAGTCTTTTTCTCCATCTTCACTGCTTCCTGAGCAAGACACCAAGGCAAACAATGCAATTTTGTTTCATAGGATAAATTATAATTACAAAAATTTCTGCAAATTGCTAATAACGTTTTAACCTGGATATAAAATTGCAGTTATCAGTTACCAACTAAAATCGAAGCCTACGTTCCAAGACTTACATTAATGAGTTTTATTACTTTAACTACTTGAATTTTTATCAACGCTGTATTTGTTGTGTAGATGCTTCTGCGAATACGTGTGTATGGATACATACATTTTTATCCAGACTGAGCGATGAGACCCAACGTTTTTTTATGCTTTTGGATAAAATGTTGTGCGAGTGACTCACCTCCTTGTTCAATGTCTGAGTCTGTGAGGTGGGTGAGGGAGAAGCTGGCTATGTTGGCTGGAGAGATGGAGAAGCGGGAATATGCCGTGGAGCTGCTCCAGCTCTGCTCTGAGGAACGGCTCGCAGGAGGCGGGGAGAAATACGCTGTTGTGGCCTTGCTTGCAGACTGATCGCTTGCTGACTTGGGGAGGAAAGACGGTTCTGGAGAGAAATCATCGTCCCACTCAAATGCTCCACCTGTGACACAAAGTTACATTTTCAGGTCCTTAGTATTAGGACTCCCTAATGAGGACATGTATATTAAACCGTCTTCGCTGATGTTACCTTCTTCATCTGTGGAACTTTCTGAGTTGGTAAACCTGTTTAGGTAACTGGAGGAGGCCACTGGGCTGCTAAACTCAGACACCTGACTGTTGGAGCCTGAGATGTGCTCTCCAAGCTCCTTTGTAGGGGTTTCCTGTTTAAAAAAATATATTAATTTATAGCCCTGCTTGTGCAAAACAGGGTTTAAGTTTTTGTACTTTAATTTAAAAGTCTATTTTGTTTTGGGTATTACATTGTATAAGTTTTAATATTTTGAAAGTTACTATGTTTGTATATATTAATATTTATCTTTTATTACATAAAATAACCCATGTGTGAAATTATCTACTATTAAACTGCATGCAAGCAACATTATATACCTGGTCAAAGAGGTAAACAGTGACATCATCGAAGAAGGACACTACTCTTCTGTTTACTGTGTTACTATTCAATGCTGTTGCGGATTTGTCCATCTGAAGCGATTTAGGTTTTAATAAGCTTTTGAGGTTGCAGGCGTCACTGTTGTCAGAGATTATAACAGGAACCGGATGCACAGCATCGTCGTCACTTTCCGAACCGGAACTGTGCAGTCTGTAGGCACACATGTCATCATCGGAATCGTCGCTGTTCTCATCCTCCTCATCAGCGTCCATGCCGTCTTCGGAACCTCCGGTCGCTGCAGCTCCATCCAGCTTCCCAAGGTATCTTCCCTCCATATCAGGCTCCTTTTTCTTTGGGACTTCTCCAGCGTAAGTCCTCACTAGTTTTGCGTGGACTACGTTTTCGGCTGAAGACATCACTGAGGTAGAGGATGCATCATCATGAGCTTCTGGGGTCAAACTGGAATGAGGTGGATCTGTTAATAGATCAGAGAAGAAATCCAACCTCTCTTCTTTGCGAGTTAAATCCGATGCCTGCTTTTCTTTATCCCAGTCTTCTTCTGGACTTGAGACTAATTCAACATGTTCCTTCTGATCACCGGACGCTACACCTACTGGGAGAGCTGAGAACCCTTCTGCTGACGCACTCGTATGATGAGCGGAAGAGTTTTCAACCTGAGGAGATGAATCAGCAGGAGTTCCACCACTGACATCATCACTTTTCTTATCCAGTTCTTCACTGTCAGAGAAGTAAGCAGAGTCTCTATAGCTTCCACCAACAGGTGCATCACTAAGTTCTTGATGTAGACCATCTCTATTTTCCTGAACATCAGGTACACTGTCCACTTCAGAAACTATTATTTCTGGAGGAATCAGCTTTGCAGCAGCAGGCTCTTCTTTAGCACTATTTACATCTTCCTCTGAGACATTGTTCATGCTTGGTTGGGAATTCCACTCAGGTGACTCAATGTTCTCGGTTTCATATCCACTGTCAGCAGGTCTGTTAAGTGGTTGGAGCTTATGAATGTCAGGATCCAGTGTTTTCCCATGCCCCACCTCTTTATGCATGTTGAGAGAATCTAATGAATCAGGGGTTTCAGCCGAGTTCTCAACAGCGGGAAAGGTCAATGACATGCTGTCTTCTAGAAGGCTGTCCTGGCTGATCTGGTCCAAATAAGAGTCCAGGATCGATGATGAGGACATATCCTGAGAAACACGGTTGCCTTCTTCCTGAGCGTCTTGCAATGGAGCATCTTCGATTTTGCTCATGACCTCCCCGTCTGAAAGCATGTCACTGAAGGAATCACTACTTGTTAAGCCTTCTGTTATACCGCTATCTACTCCTTCTGTAGATTTATCCAGAGATGAAGAGAGCTGGCTCTTCTGCTCAGAACCGTCTTTTACAAGTCCTATGTCTTGCCTGTTCTCCTCAGAGACAGCGAGGCATTCTTCAAGGCCAGAGGTATTGGCATCTGTGCACAAATCGTCTGTGGCGCCACTTTCATCATTAAACTGATGACTACTGGTTGGATTTGGGACAGCGATTTCGGTGCTCTCGGAGGTAGACTCAGGAGTAGAATAAATCCAGCCACCTAGTTTAGCAGTTTCCTCATTTGAAGAGCCAGTTGTGTCTGGCAGCTGGTTGCTACAGGTTTCTTCTGTTGATAATGTATCTGAAGGCACCAGTGTTTCACTTTCTTTTAAAGGTGACAGAAAATCTCTTAAAATTGGATTTACCAAGTCCAAGAATTCCTCCTTAAGCTGTGCAGAAGTTACTATAGGCTCTGAAGCATTATCAGTACCGTTCAAATTATTTGTGGCATTTACATCATCAAAGAGGCTTAGCGATACATCCGCTTTCTGCATGTCTCTGGACTCTGGAAAACCAGAACTCTCTTTAATTAGGCTGTTTTCTTTTAGGAACACAAAGTTGTCAACGAGTTTCTCTGTGTTGAGAAGCTTTATCACGTCCAAATGATCAGCTTCTTGTCCGATACCTAAAAAGGAACACTCATTCTCCACCGCGCCCTTGGTGTCAGCGTGAAATGATCGAATCTCAGGGAGTTCCATGAAATCACTTCTGAACGAATGAGCTTCTTCCAATTTTGAATCTTTCTCACCAAAAATATCAGCTTGGTAAGGACTTTCGTGTTCACTCGAGGACCATATATGGCTGTCCTGCAGAAACGAGTCTTTAGAGTCTATGCTCTGATGAAAAAAATCTGCATCTGTGCTAGACTCGTCTAACTTAACGTCCTGTAAGATGACATACTGTTCCTTGTTTGATGCAGCGGCTCCATCAGCATTCTCACTTTCCTTGACTCCAAGGTCACTTTCGTCTTGTTCCTCTAGCTGAATGTAGTACTCGTTGCCAGAGTTGCCCTCTCGTGCATCAAATACTGGCAGGGTACCTGGGACTCTCTCAGCCTCTGCTTCACCTGCTGTCTCAGGGAAGTGAGCTTGGATTTCCTGCTGTGGCACTGGAAAAAACATGCTGTGGTAATTGAGAGTGGTTTCCATGGAAGAGCGAGTGTGGCTGTCATAGTGGTCATGTCTTGCGGCTTCCCACACATACTCAAAACTAAGGCCATGACTTGTCTCGGTCACAGTAAGCACCTCATCCGGTTCTCGGCCATCGTCGAATTGCTCCAAGATAGGGAAGGATGAATGACTGACAGTAGTCTGCCGGGCGGCAGGATTAGGCTTCAGAGAGCTCCAACGCTGCTCAAAGTCGTCTTCGATTTCTTTTTGCCCCTGCATCCGGAGGTAGGTGAGCAGACGGTGAATCTCCTCAGCTGTGGCCCTTTTGTCTGCAGGTAGCCAGCAAAACTGCAGTACCTCATACCTGCAAAGAAAGTGCTAATTTAGTCTCAAAGCAGAAAGCAGCCAAAAAGAGTTAACAAAAAAAAAAAACTGTCAGACTTACCATCTTTCTGAGTACGGTAGATCGAGGTGAGGCTTGAGGAGTTTGATTTGTTGATCTCTAATGACATGATGAAGAACCTCTTTATCTAACAGATGTGTATAGGGATGTTTTCCCCTCTCAAATAGCTCCCATAAGGTCACACCTAAAGCCCTGGAAACAGAAATCACCTTTCACTACTACTACTACTACTACTACAGAAATACAGTGGTGTGCCACTAACACTACTAAACAATTTCTAATACATCTTAGTACAGTATTACTACAAAAGGTAGCATATTCACGTTTATCTTTTTATTAACGATGCACCGAATGTTTGACCAGTGATGGGAAGCGGCCTGCTTTCATCTTAATTGGACAAGAAAACCACAACAGATAAGTATTTGCCCCATCATTTAGAGGTTCAGTAGATGGGAGTCTAGGGAGCAAAATGTCAGTCATCCCAGGGGGGCAGGGCTCTTGCATCAAGCAACACTAGCCAATCACTGGCATCTCCAATTTTGAGTGCGTTATGCTGCATGAGCAGTAGTTTGAAAAGTTTTGGTTGGCTGCCATCACATGTCTTGAGCTGAGCATGTGTAAGCCTTCACTCTCCCTGGTTATTACCACTTGCCTCATATTCAGCGGAATTTTATTTGTTCAGAAAAGCTCTGTCCAGTAAACTGGAGCACTTTTTTAGGTTGAGATTTACTTGAGAGAACGAGAAAGTCCTAGAAATGTGTGCAATTTGGGAGAAAATGTTCTTTAACAGTGTCTTTAAATGTTTTCTTAAGTCCAGGATTATGAACGGACAGTAGAATATAAAATTTTTTTTAATTACAAATATGTTTGTGTCGTCCATTGTTTTTAATAGTTAAATGTTTTCAAAAGTTACATGGAAGACTCCTTCCAAAAATGCCAAATAAACTACATGAATGTTAAATAGATCTCCTTAAAGAAAGTACAAGCCCTTTAAAATTCTTTGAAATGTAGTGATGGCCCTACAAGTCTCTTTGTAAATTGTTACCATAGAAACAAATTAGAACAGGTGTGTTAATGTACGCGATAGAGCCAGTATTACTGCTAGAGCGGCTGCTGTTGGAAATTGGTCAACACCTACTCACTGACCAGAAACGCAAATTTTACAGCGTAATGGTATAATTTTAAATATTACCCACAATAACCTTACACAGGATACATACCAAACGTTACCAGGCTTAGTCTGTTCTGATGTTATCACACCTCCATGCAATTCACCAACGAGCTCTGGCGCAAGCCATCGCAAAGCAACACACTGGTCCTCCTCAGTAGTGATGTAATCCTCCTAAAAATAAGAATTAATTAACAACAAAAATATACTAATTAACAAGCACAGTTTTTAACTAGATGCAACCCAAATGTATATTTTAGCATCATTTTGGTCATTCAAGAAAATTGGTTCCTCTTTATCATCACATATTAATAATAAATTGTAAAATAAATGAAATGGGGTTAAATATAATCAGTGTCCAACATTATACTGTTCTGCATTAACATGTTTCTTGTGAAGGAGGCAGAAACTTACTTTAAATCTCGAGGGGCCAATACCATAGTCCCCTATTTTGACAGTCATGTCTGTTGTAAGATAACAGTTCCTCAGGGCCAAATCACTGTCAAAGAAAGGAGAGAGCAAAAGAAATTGTCACACAAATTAGATATGCTTGCAAATTCACAAATTAGCCAAACAGGAAATAGTAGAGAGCACTCTAGAGATGTAATATGCTGCAAGACACTATGCAGTTTTCTGTCTGTATAAATTTTTTAACCAATTTTTTAAAAACATTATTTAGCAAACACCAAAGAAAAATCATAAAGCAGTCATATCACTTGCTATGTATGCTACATCAGACTACATGCTACATGTATGCTACAGACTCAATCTATTTCGTGCCAATAAATATTACACCTTGAACCTGAAACATTTAAGCTAGGCAATTAGATTCCCAGGCAAATAAAATCGATAATGCAGCAATCAAAAGCTGTACGATTATATTAGTCAGATAACAGGGATGGCATATAAGAGTGGAGGCAGAAGCACTCAGGTGGACTACATCTTGTGTCGACGTAGTAATCTGAAAGAGATCAGTGACTGCAAAGTGCTGTTAGGGGAGAGTGTAGCCAGACAACACAGAATGGTGGTGTGTAAAATAACCCTGGTGGTGAGGAAGGTGCAGAGGACAAAGGCAGAGCAGAAGACAAAGTGGTGGAAGCTGAGAAAGGAAGAATGTTGTGTAGTCTTTAGGGAGGAGTTGAGACAGGCTATGGGTGGTC
>JAQMYJ010000008.1:11766379-11792312 GCA_030014305.1 Clarias laeviceps | reverse complement strand
ATATTACACTATATATAAAACTATATATATAGCTACAACGTCCCCATTGACAGAGATAAAGATAATTACTATATACATGTAGTACTATATACATGTAGCTTTGGAGAAAATTGCAAATCATCCACATATTGTAAACCCTTATATTCGCTCATTCTATATTTGCATGTCTTGCATTAAACCCATCACATATCCCAAACTGACTAATATGAATCTTTTACTTTGTCCCCCAGAATTCTGTATGCTGCTAAACTGAAATGATAATATATCTACTGAACCATTGCTGAGGACCTGCAGTTTTCTTTTTTACTTATTTTTACTTATGTAGAATTTTGAAATTAGAATCAAAGAATTTTGGTTGTTACAATCAGATTGAAAGCTGAATACAATATTGTTTTTAATTATTGGTTAAATTGCTGAATTATGAAAATAAACTTTAGTACCTCACATTTTTGTCTGCTATTTCTTTTTCTTGACAAACCAACGAAGACCTGTTTTACTGGTGGGAAAATTAATGAGATTCATATAATTCATGAGATTATTAATGAGATTCAAAATAATTCATCAAAAGGTACATTAAATGACTTGATTTCATACTAATCTTGTGCTAAAAGAGGCAGTTGAAATGTATATTTTATCTGAGACCATTTTATTTCAAAGTCTAATGGTCAATATTTATCTATTATTTTCCTCATGTCTAAATTATAGGGATGCAACCTAATATAATTACACTGAGGAGATTCCAATGTGCAAAATTTTAATTTGGCAGAAAGTTCTCGAGGGTATCTTGTTGAATTAGGACTGGAATCCCGTATGATGCAACAAATTTATTACTTTCCTAACTTATTATTTCATATTGGCTAAGGGTGCTTAGTATGAAGCTCATGGGACAAAGGCAATGTTTATTTCAGAACATTTAATTTATGTCTATCATAAATGACAGATGACTTCATTGTTTTTTAAATAATGTTTCCTGTCATTATTAAATGAAAATCTGAAAAAAACATTTACATCTGCATGCTGCTGAAAGAAACCCAGTTTGACTCATAGCAGCACTGTGTCACAGCTTCTTACTGCATTCTCATGGTATATATAGTCAACTTTTCAGGAACATACAAAAATCCCATCCCAAATAGATATTATGATACTACTATACTATTATACTTCACTTTAATACACGTAGAATAGTCACTATTTACATCCACAAACTGATAATGATCAGTTAAATACTGTAAGACCTAAGCCAGGAGAGGGCTGTTCCCTTTACCTCTGATCAATTAATTACAGGTTTAATAACTGCTAATTTAATAGATTTAGGAAATTAGCCAGTGCTGAGATAAGAGTTAACTATTTATTAAAGAGGTTCAGTTTGTTTTTGTATTATTTGTTTGAGAAAATGTATAGGTGCAGGATCTAACACTGATTTTGTAGAAGAGAATAATGAAATTAGTTCAGGTTCTTAAGGGGGAGTAAAATATTATAAGTGCTGATCTGAGATAGTGAGATACAGTATATCATCTAAATCAATGTTTACTAAATTGTGTGGTTTTAAAGCCTGAATATTTTTTTGCCTGATTTAAAATGTTCGATTTTAAGCAAGTCCTCACTACTACATGTTATTGATGTGCAGGTTTCTGTGGTGGTCTACTAATAACCATGATTATAATAGGACTTTTTTTGTTGGCAACACAGTGACTTAGTGGTTAGCACTGTCGCCTTGCACCTCCAGGGTGCGGGTTCGATTCCCACCTCTGTGCATGGAGTTTGCATGTTCTCCCTGTGGTTGGTGCGTTTCCTCTAGGTACTCTGGTTTCCTCCCACAGTCCAAAGACATGCAGATTAGGCTAATTGGCGTTCCCAAATTGCCTGTAGTGTGTGATAGCTGATCTGAGCTGAATCTGGGAGATTACTGATAAAACTTTGTGCAGTATTTGATGTGAATGAACACTTCATGCGTTTAATGCAATCAACCGGTGCTGATTTCACCATTTTGTTTTTCCACAGTTTACTCACTCACTCACGCACTATACCGTCTTCATCTTCTATACCGCTTTATCCTGTATTCAAAGTCACGGGGGCCTGGAGCCTATCCCAGGAGACTTAGGGCACAAGGCGGGGTACACCTTGGACAGAGTGCCAATCCATCGCAGGGCAAACACACACACTCATTCACACACTACGGAAACCAGAGTACCAGGAGGAAACCCACCAAGCACGGGGAGAACATGCAAACTCCATGGACACAGAGACGGGAATCGAGCCTGGCCGGACCCGAACCCTGGAGGTTCAAGGCGACAGTGCTAACCACTACACCACCGTGCTGCCTTTCCATAGTTTAAAACTAGAAAATAAAAAACTGTCAAAACTATAACATTCACTATATATTTGTGTCGTAACCAGTGACGTCACATGGTTTCCTAGGAGCAGTCTTACTCCTTACTTTCTTAAATGTAATAGGAGGAAGCTTCATAAATAACTTTTATGTCCTACTCTGAGGTACATGAATTTTTAGTCCTAAATTAACTTCCGAGACACTTAGCAAGGAGCTGCTTAAAGTTATTTTCTGAAAATCCTTTTCTATGATTTGTGAATAAGAGAATGATGTCCTTGGGTTTAATTAGTGTTTCTGAGATCTTAGTGATTAGCCATTTTCAGTTATTTTTTTTATAAAGATATAAGAAATATTTTGAGGATACAAAATATACAGATACAAATAATGGTTATGTTACACCCCTATACAACATTTATTGAATTATTTAGTGATGCATCTACAGCAAACTGGAGAAGCTGGTAATTCAGGTTGTGAGACTTGTATTAAACAAATTACTCTGAACAGCAGCTCAGTTGAGTTCACTTCTACAAAATGCTCAGATAATTATAATCAATACCAATACACCAAGTGGGAGAGATTTACAGTCACTATCCACTTTATTCCTGAACAAGGAACATTCATGCAGTTTTAACTAATCATCCAATCGTGTTGCAGGAGCAGGGTGAAAAAAAGTTTAACCTGTGTTCAAATCAAACAACAGAACAGTCTCTAGGGTGACAGTTATGTGGGTGGAAACATCTTGTTGACAGGCTACAGGCCCGACAACCTGCAACAATATAAGTAGTACGGAAAATTAGGGAGTGAACAAAATTTACATGGGTTAATCACAGTGTCATAAAGTACAACAATTTACAGCTTAGTACTGTATGACTTTATATTATACAACTGTAGATGAGTATTGATATGTTATACAGGAGTTACACACTAACCTGTGTCGCAAAAAGCCGGAGTTTCACAGAAATGTTATCAATACAAACACCATGGCACAAAAAGTAAAATGATTTTTGTCTATTTAATTTTGGATTTTTATGTATGGTTATGGTATTAAATATTTTAAATCTAGCTCTAGATCTTTTCTCTTTCAAGCTTCTTTCTTCATGACACTCTGTGGCTCTTGCAGCCTCTGGCTTGCTCTTTGGCACGAGGATGTTAGCAACAGATCCCTTAAGTGCTGTAAATTGCACGGGGCATCCATAAATCAGACTTGTTTGATGAGCACGATGCCCCATCAGATTGAGATCTGGAGATTTTAGAAGCCAGGTCAACTCCTTGAACACTTTTTTTTTTTTAATGGTCATGTTTAATTATAATTATGTGAGACAAAAGAGCAGTGATTTACACAAATTTGTTTTTGGTGTAAAATCTTGGTTTTATGAAAATGAAGCAGTGGATTTATGTCTCTGGTTGGATCATGAGTAACGAAAAATGAATGAAACATTGATACTGGTTGGTATAAGCAGTATGTTGGGAGTGTGAGAACGCTGACAACTTGCTGTAGGTTATAGGAGGAGGCCTACACATGGTTCGCAGCATTACTTGAGAGGTTTAAAAATAGTCCAACTTTGACTAGTAGACACATTTTTTCAAAAACTATTCACAAGGCCTATAGGCAGTATCCATTACTGAGGCCCAAAGCCCTGTAAATGGTGAGGGTTGAGAGTATATAAGGAGCCCTGGCAGAGAGCGAAGGGACACACCTCGACTTCCTCTGCTTTTTCACTCGCCTTAGAGAAGCACAAGGTGAGTGAGATGAGCGTTCTGCCACTTTCACTTATGGATGAGAAAATCAAAGCAGCACTCAAAGAGTCTTCAGGATACAAAGGGTTTAGGATTTTTGGTGGTTGACAGAAAGATGACAATGGACAGCTTTTTTTTTTTTGGCGAACACATTCTAGTGATTGTGGAGTTTTCTACAATTAGTGCTGGCCTGTCAGGAAAAAAAAATGGACTTTTGCACGTGAAATGGAGCATCTGTGATGGGCTCACTAAGGAGAACACTGCCAAGGAAAACCATCAAATGCATGTGTGCATGTGGTTTTGTGATCTTTGTCATTTAGTGACCTCAGTATTATAAGGCTCTATCCTTCATTTGTTTTTAAACCGAATAGACTCTTATAATATGGAGGCAATGATGCATTAGAGCCCCATCAAAAGTCACTTGAGTTGTTACGCAGACTCGGCTTTGTGCGTACAATTTAGCTGGCGTTATAAAATACTGAACTTAATGATAGATCTGATTTTATGCAATATTAAATAGAAGATACATGAGAATTTTCTTACAAATTTGCTTACATGGCTTAAATCTAAAAAGAAAAAAAAAATCATAAATTTTTCATTCCACATGTCAGGACAGGAGCGAGGGTCCGGGCATTCGGCTAACTGGACTGTTGAAATAAGCAGAGAAAGGAACTACCTTATTGTATATTTTAGATTTTTTTTATCTTGGAGACCAGGCATTACATTTATTCTGAGCTGATGTAAGATGTCCCAATAACTTCCTGTCGGTTATTTTGTGCAGCTCAATCAGATTGTAAAAATGGCCTTTGCTGGAGTGTTGGCTGATGCTGATGTGAGCGCAGCTATTGCTGCCTGCGAGGGTAAGACTCAATTTCTTGTCATTTATGCCATATACAAAATATAAATCTTTCACATAAAAAAAAAAGAAGTAGATTTCAGTGAAGGAAAATCTAGTCAAATAAAATAAATATAAAATGTGACATGACTATGGATAGTATAATTTCTTGATAGGCCAGAGTGTGTTTGTGTGTAAATAGTCTTACAGTTATCTTAATCCAAAGCCCCTGACAGCTTCAACTACAAGGCCTTCTTCGCCAAGGTTGGTCTCGCTGCCAAGTCTGCCGATGATGTCAAGAAGGCTTTTGGCATCATTGACCAGGACAACAGTGGATTCATTGAGGAGGATGAGCTGAAGTAAGAAATCATTCTTGATACCATTTTGTTCTTCTTGGGAATTTACCCAAAGCACTGGCATGATTCTAAGACTCCTAAATGAAATATTTTGTTTTTCTTCAGACTGTTCCTGCAGAACTTCAAGAGCGGTGCCAGGGCACTGACCGACAAAGAAACCAAGGCTTTCCTTGCTGCTGGTGACAGTGATGGTGATGGCAAGATTGGAGCTGAGGGTAATTCAATACACACTGACACATGACTCACATGACAAAGAAAACTTATAAAAGTAATTCACTACAGAGTTAATCAGTTGGTTGGTAAATGTTTATATGACGTAATCCCAAATGTTCATACTTTTATCTAATTTGGGTCTGATTTATAAACATTATACTTAGCAATAAGCTTGAACATTTGAAAAAATGTACATTTAGTATATCTATGAAGGGATTCGTTTTGCAGAAATCACTAATGGTAGTTTTATCTCTATTTTATCTCACAGAGTTCGCTGCTCTTGTAAAGGCTTAAATTTCCATCTGACCAAGACCTTTCTCTGTTCACGGAACCAGAACTCATGCTACTGCTCATCTGACCTAAGATCATATTTTTATATGTTATTTATGAACTGATGTCTACTTGAAATTGTCCTGAAAGTGTATTTTTATCATTATCTGGACATGTTGGCTTGTGCAAATGTCTAATGCATTTCTGGGGAAGAGTGAAAAACAAGGAATAAATGTAATTGGTGTAACTTCTTGAAGATCCTAGTGTTTTTTTCATGGTTCTGTTCAAATGCAAGACGAATCATCGTACATGGAAAAAAAAAATAATAATAGTAATTGACTTGGTTTTCTGGGCCGAGTATCAAAAAGCTTTCAGGGTGATGGTGCTCTAGAAGGAAAAGCCCTTAAGGTATTTAAGCGGTAGAGGGAAGGCCTAAGGGTTTTTTTTTTGTTGTTTTTTTGAGATGGTGTGCACTGCAAGGGATTTACGAAGGATAGTTTTAGTGACACCTGGTACCAATGGCTTTCCATATTGGTCAGGCGGAATAGTGCTGCCCTCTGCTGTGTAAAACATCCAGATCATCAATAACACCATCATTAACTGAGTTTTAATGACTTTTCCATTTGTGATTGCTGGGACCAAAGTAAAGCAGATTACAGAATCAGCTTCTTGGGGAAATTAATATATTTTTTAAGGAACATTTTAAATGTCTTATAATAATAATAATAACAATAATAATAATAATAATAATAATAATAATTTCCTGATATTTTATGAGTGGGAAATACTCATGAAGAACACATTGATGAGCCATAAATTTTATTTTTATTCATGTTCATGTCAGCTTGATTTGACAGTAGTCTCACATGTTACAGTTAGATAACAGGATATGCTAATTTGTAGATAGAGATTATATATATATAATCAGAAAATATTTATGCATTTGGAGTAAGTAAAGCATTGTTCTTTTTTCTTGCAAAATCAATGTGGACTGGTAAAATGTATTTTAAAAAATATGACTAACAAAAAGATATATATCTTACCTATGAGGCCTAATCATAAAGCTGCATTGCATACCTTAACACAGTCTTGAAGGCACTAATTTGGGCGGAATGAGCTGAGCCTTGCGCGAGCGCGCTGTTCTCCATACATGCACTTCACACCAGTGCGGTTTCCTGCGGCTCAGCAGCGTATATTATTAGCATTGCGGGACATCACGGAGCGCTTTTTTCAAACTCACCATTTAAGCGTCTTCCTTGATCAAGATAAATATAGTGCGGTCTGTCTGCTGGACTCGATTCAAACGCAACCCCCCCTTCTTCCATTGGGTGTCCGTGACTTTAGGTCTCATATTTGGACTGTGTGAAAGTATATAAGGTTGAGAGATCGGGCCAGAGTTCACTGCAGTTTGCTCCAGTCTTTGAGAATCTACAGCTCACCACCAAAAAACAAAAGTCGCAAGAGGTGAGTTTGCATGACAGCGATGGACAAACAGCAAGAGAGACACAAATTAGAAATCAACCCTGAGCACAGGAGCTGCAATGCGTTTGCAATAGGCCTTCCTTATCTGATCATCTATTTTTTATTTTTTTTTTATTTTTATTTTTGGTTTGTTTTTAAACCCAATCCTTTCCATTGGACTTACCATGGACGTGAAAGAATATTTCTTTAACCTCAACAGTAGTTCGGACCACATCGTCTTACTGGACCTCGCTTACAGGATAGGATAGGATCTGACATCCTAATGATGTGACCTGGATGTGACATGCTCTAGCTTTGCACCTGTTGCCTTGAGCGCATCATTGAGCTCGTGACAAAAAAAAGAAACGAGTGAATTCAAACAAACTGTAGTTATAATATGACTCATGAAGGCCTAATTGCACATGCATTGCTTAAAGAGGGGTTAAGGGGATGGTTGATCGTGTGATCAGACTTATTGCTATTATTATTATATGCATATTCATTTGCAGGCTTTTATGACGTCATTGTGATGCTAATGTTAATGTCGCCTTCACTTAGCTAAAGATGGCATTCGCTGGTGTCCTCAATGATGCTGACATCGCTGCAGCCCTGGATGCATGCAAAGGTATAGGTTACTTAGTTATATAGCCTAATTAAATTAGGTTAAAAAATAAGCTAAAACAAAGTAATAATAATAATCATAATTATTAGGCTATTGTATTTTTTCAGTTATTATTATATATAAATTCAAACTGCAATATGATTGTTCTTGTCCTCCGATAGATAGTAATAAAACCATGTTTTTTTTCCTCTTCTTTCTTTGTTATATTGTTTTGCACAGCTGATGGCTCCTTCAACCACAAAGCCTTCTTCACCAAGGTCGGTCTGACTGGCAAGTCTGCTGATGAGGTCAAGAAGGCTTTCGCCATCATTGATCAGGACAAGAGTGGCTTCATTGAGGAGGATGAACTGAAGTAAAGAAAACTTCATTAGTTTATTAGATTGAGATGTACAGATATAATGGCTTATTTTGGCTGTAATAATATGTATAACACTAATAACATGCATAATAATGCTCTCTCTCTCTCTCTCTCTTTCTCTGTCTCTCTCTCTATACAGGCTGTTCCTGCAGAACTTCAAATCGGACGCGAGGGCACTCACCGATGCCGAGACCAAGACTTTCCTCAAGGCTGGAGACACCGATGCTGACGGCAAGATTGGAGTTGATGGTAAATGCTTTTTGATTATTATTCCACACTTGGCTATCATTTTAATAACTGAATGTTTCCTTAATTACTTTTCTTCTATCTTGCAGAGTTTTCTGCACTGGTTAAGGCATAAAATGCTTCTGACCAACAAACACTACATCTCGCTCTGAAGGAACAACTTTGCCCGAGACCTCCCATGTTCATCTGACTATAAATAATTTTTATACCGATGCTTATGAGAAGTTTCCTCCCATACAGCACACTGTCCAAACTGATGATTGTGAATGTAGCGCAGCTGTGTATCCTGTCTTAAATATGAATTTTGCTTACTGTAAAATCTGATGCACTTTTACGGGAACGGACGATAAGAAAAGAATAAATATTCTTTTGCAATATCGATTTTCTGTCCATTTTCTTAGTGTATGTCTTCCCTTATAAGATGCAATTTACTGGAAACAGAAAACGTGGTATTTATCCCATAATGTTGATGCCATAATGATTAGCTATGGCTTAATTGGTCTAGTGGCAGATTATTAGATCATGATTAAATTCAAATTCTATTTGTCACATACACAGTCATACATATATGCAGTGAAATGCTTAAACCGCCTGTGACCTTAAAAAAAAGGATTATTAATAGGGAATAAATATTGAATAAAATAAGAAATAAAATATAAAAAATAACTTTAGCTAGAGATTACATCATCATCATTATCATCATGATCACAATCATCACAATGATCAATATCATGCTCCTCATCATCACCATCAACATGACCATCATCACTGTCACTTTCTACTAGGCCTATTGAAATGACCACAACATTATAGTGTTGTAGTGTAATTTATACAGAGAACATTATTCATCAGCAGCACACTAATTATTGTTTAAGTACATTACTGTAGTATGTTGGGAGGTCATTATTATAGCATCCTCCATTAGCATATCATCTCTCACCTGATACCCAACCTCACCGAAACTGTCAATGCAAATATCATCATTATCTACTAAAAACATGTAATACATTTGTAAAGAGTTATGAACCTGGCTCCTGCACATCAAACTGTATTTTCAAACCATCTTTATTATTGTCTTGATATTGTATGTATCACCACCATATCATCATAATTACCAATTATCTGATACAGAGTAAGATTAGTATTGTTATCTTCTGGAAGATTATAATCATTACTACATTACCAGTGTTATTATTAGTCTCCTGACTTACACCAAAGTCTCCTGCAGTGTTTCATACTGTATGCAGTTCCAGTAGGCTTTCATTATGTAATTGATTGACACAGTGGTTTATAATTAAATGAAACTGTAGTTTTGAGAGGGTGTTTCTGTTGAATGACTAGAAAAAAATGTTTTGTGAGGAAAGTGTGTACAGCATGTACAGCAATCAATTAATACTTAAAAAAATGTTTTCTTCTAATAGTTTGGATTTATATTGTAACAAATATTTTACGTGTGATGGTTAATATGTTTAATATTAACCTTAATTGTTTTATTATTCCAGGTTTTTGTAACCCATCAAAGAAAGTTTTATTTATTGGAAAAAATGACTGTACTGTACATGCTGCACTAGGTTTAACTATGTTTTTAAAAATTCTATAATTACTAAGCAGCATTTGGAATGTTCTCTATTATATAAGATATTACAATGATCATAAGTCACTTTATGTCAGTCTCAGATCTTTAGTCATGTACCTTAACTGTTGGTTGTAGGTGCTTTATTGCACATTCATAAAACCCTGTAATATTATTTACAGGGAAACCACTGCAGTGCACATTGCACAGGGTAAAATCTATTAAGAAAGAATATACACTAATGTAACAAAATTACACATTTGCAAATGAATTAAAAGCATAAACCTATATCATACCTTATCAGATATCAGATTTGACATGTAGATAATACCCTTGCTATCTAATGTGTTGTGAAATAACATTGCCATCTTAATTGCTTTATTATGATGTTACATATAGTAGCCTAAGTGCATATATGCATCATCCTGAAAGGAGGACATGTAACTTAACACTATATTAAAATTACATTAACATGCATACAGTATGTAGACAGACATACAGTATGCAATGAAAGTATTTTTCATTAACTAATTTAATTGGGACAAAATATACCAAAAAACCTAAATTGTCATTATGTTTTTTTTTAAAATGTTTTTCAGGTGGTGATTATTATCTTGATTGCTAATAATTTTTGTCAGGACTCATTGCATGAATTTCATACGATTTTGTAAAAATGTACAATTATAATAGCTCCAGCTTGTAACATGTGCACAGAGAAATATACAGTGAATAATGTGTCATTATAAGGAAGTGACTGAGTGACAATTGACAATATTTCAATATTTATAATAGTATTCACTTCCTAATAATGCATTCTTTCCTTCAGTCTCAAATCTAGAAAAAGTCAGATGTCAGTCACAATTACAGTAAATAAGGAGTCAGTTCATTCCATTCAGGTTAACTTCCCTTCTCTATAAGATACTCAGCAGAAAACCAGGAAACCAGGATCACCACCGTGTACCGCTACCGTGTTTCTAACATATTGTGGCAGACTAATAACCCACCACGTTTTATGGCATCAAGCTCCATCTCTGACCTTAACTCTAAATCTGATGAGTCTTTCTAACAGCTTGATTCTTTTAAAATATTTCTTCCCAAGATAAATCATCTATTTCTGTCCTCCTCACCCCTTCCCAATGTTGAATCTTGGATCAGTCTAGTCTGGCTTCCTTACACTATAAAGCACTGAAACTGCTGTCTTACGTGTCTTGAAATGATCATCTTGTCTCCTCTCATTCTGGGTACATGAACGTTCTTCTCCTTGATCCCAGCGCTGCCTTTGATGCAAGAAATTATGACATGCTTATCTCTTCCATCTCTTTTTTACTGTGGTCACAGATTTAGCTCTTGCCTAGTTTAAATCCTATCTCACTATTACACATTTTTTCCAGACATAAATGTGCAAGTTTTATCTTAACTCAGGTTGTTTCCAATGGATTGGCAGTTTGCCCAATGCTTTTTAGTACTTACATGTGACTCTGAGTCAATTTTTCCTCTTTGACTGATGATAATGTAAGAATTTATGTAAGAATACAACATTGACTACATTCATATGACCAACACCTGCTTCTTATTTCATATATAGAGGATATACATTTACAGATGGACACCAATTTCCTAAAATATGACACTAATAAGTGATAAAAGTGAAGTACCCCTGTAGAATGTAGGTGATACCATCAGCTAAATTGCTGAAAAAAAAGAGTAATTGTGGAATAATTTCAACATTATTAAACGATTTTTTGTAATGTGAAACCTGAGCACCTTTCTAGATTAGAATTTCACATTAAATGTTTTTCTTCACAGTGTAGCTTGCCATAGTATATTCTTTTATCACAACTTGCCTTGACTAGTGCAACTGTCTCTTAGTTGGTATTCTGGCCAAAAGCATTCAGTGTATTAAATAAATTCAAAACTACATTGCCAACGTTTTACCACATACTACAAAATGTCCTTTAAAAAAAAAAAAAAAAAGCTGACTTCCAATGAATTTCCACACTCAGTACAAAACTTCTGCTGATTTGTGACATTCCAAATTTAAATGTAATTTTTATTTATCACATACACAGTCACATACAGTATGTCCTTTTATATATATCAATATAAAATTAACCTGATTCTATGTCTTTGCTGTCTATGCTTTATACAAAGTTTTGTATAAAAAAAAAAAAATATATATATATATATATAGTAAAATATATTTTTTATACAAAACTTTGTATAAAGCATAGACAGCAAAGACATAGAATCAGGTTAATTTTATATTGATTTTATTATATATAGTAATTTGATATTAAATGCTATTATGTCTTTGGCTAAAAGATACAACCATTCAATGTAGGTGCTTGAGATGACCAGTAGATGTCAGTGTTTCCTCTGTAATGAAGATCTCCCGGGGTGTCCAACCTTGCACCTGCACAACAGCTACCCTGCAGAGTTTGGCTCCAGCTCTATTCTTGTGATGATTAGAATCCATCATGCAATCAGCAAGGACTATGTGAGAAGAAGAATCTCCCGTGTTAAAAACAGGGGAAAACCAATTACATGCAAAACGGGCAATGGGACAAAGAGAGGATCGCTGAGCTACAGGATATGAGGTATCTGGTATATGCATGACATCATGGCTGGTGGGTGATAAGAAGCCTTGCTGGATCCAGTGTCCTCATCTAATTCTTACACGTGTGAGTGTGCCAGTCTCTTGAGTTTCTCTTTCCGGAATCTCAGAACAGGTTACCTTAAGCTTTGCAATTCAGGACAAACGTCAAGTTACACGGATGATGTCAACTTTCCAGAACAAAATTTGGGTGACAGTATATTTCCAGGTTTCCTTTAAGCTGTGGCATCTTGTTATGTTATGATCAAGCTAGAACATCCATACATGTGTTCCTGATATTGCACTGCTGAATGGGAGGAGAACAATTAAAGTTCATTTGATGGCACACTTCATGAAAAACAAACAAACAAACAAACAAACAAACAAGGAAATAAAAGCCTGTAAATAAAACAAGACCAAGCAAATATATCAGATATGGGAAATTATAGGTGTGTAAAGATGTGTCATTGCATCAAAATTACTAAATTGGTCAAGATTCCATAATGATTAAAATACTATTAAAATTTTTATAACATTATTATTCTTTTGCTCTATAGAGCGTACTAAAAATATTTATACATTTTATAATGGTTGCAACTAAAAGCAACAGGTCTAAAAAAAAAATGTAGGTAGAAATATTGCCACTGGTTCAGACAAATAAAACAACCACAATAAAATCACATAAATAAATGGGGACACACACACAAAGAACTACTGTGTATATACAACATAAAATGGCTATTTGGAGAACAGCAGACCAAAATATATATTACAGATGGTCACTGGATAAAACATCTGACCTACAATCCCTGAATCAGCACCGGACTAAAAAAATGACAGGGTTTACCATCGTCTGGATTAGACAATGTGAATATGTGATTAGATGGATAGCCTGGCGTGACTTTTTTTGATTAACAAATGCAGTGTCTGTGAGTGTATCCGTAATGTTTGCATATGTGCATGCTTTTGTGTGTGTGTGTGTGTGTGTGTGTGTGTGTAAGACCGAGAGCACGAGATAGATAGATGGAGAGAGATGATGATGATGATGATGATGATCAAGATGATGTTTGCATTATTGAATACACAGCCATCACCAGGTCAATATCTGGAGCACTTATAATATTACACATTGGAATGAAAAAGCAATACGTACAGAATGAAAAAAAGAAGAAAGAAATATATCATAAAACCTAACTTTAAGCTTAAAGATAAAATTTCCCTTTTGGATTAATAAAGTACTCTAAATATCTATTTAAAAATATATAACATTTTCTGATCGGGTCCATATTAAGCTTGCAGCATAAGTTACGTCGTAATAAATCTTTTTTTTAACATTATACATTTAAAATCCCAATTGCACACTGGTGTATTAAAAGTGTACGAGGTTTTTCCTATTCGTGCACTGGGGTGAACAGAACTGGGAGAGGTGTTAAACGAGGGCGCGGAGATGGAACACCCGCAGACCGCAAACCTCCGAGCAGCGCTTATTTAATTTTATATTTTACAAGGTCATGACAGAATCTGGACTGACCTATCAGCATTTAGCTCCTGGGAGAATATAAATAGTAATAGATAATTAGTTACCCAAGAAATTTGAGGCGGGCCTGCCTGTAAGAATTCGATCCACAGACAGGTAACTTAAGAGTGGCTCATTGTCCCTCTGATCAGCCCTATATAAATCCCTCCTGCGCATAGGGAGCTCACCACACGCCTTACCTCCAGCTCCAGCTCCAGCATCCAACAATCACACTCTAACCTTAAGCGGTAAGTGAGAGCACACACACACACACACTCTCTGCCAACATCTGCTTCTTTTCAGAGAAGAGAAAACATTTTACTTCTATTTTTTTGTTGTTATTTTTATTCTTCTTTAATTTATTTTGCTGCATTAAAAAAGGCTTCTCAATGTTTTCAGTACATTTCAATTTTAAAGTACAATTTTGTAGGGTGCATGAATTTTATTTTATTTTATTATTTTTATTTTTTTTACAGTTCTGCTGTTTAAAGTCAACTTTTGGTTCCTTTTACAAATACTAATACGAACTGCTTTAGTTTTAAATCTTCTAGGGAAAAAGGTCGTGTAAATATGCGTCATGGGGAAAAGTTTTTTTTGGGGGGGTTTATACATTAACGTTATACGTTATTTAGTGTGAATATCGGTTAAGGAAAGAGAAAACAATGGAACGATTAATTGCAACATGGAAATATTGTGCATTTTTAGACGAAATCCATATCACTGTAGATCATTTGATCACAAAAAGGAACACTGACAATAGCTTTATGGCTGATGATTCAGAAGACACTTTACTGCATTTTTTTCAGTGTGTGTTAATAATTAACGGGTTTGTTTCTCAGGACTATGTCGCTCACGTCCATCCTTTCCGCTGATGCCATCGACAGCGCTATCAAGGACTGCCAAGGTATCGATTTTCCACAGGCCGTATCATCTGGCCAGCTCATTCACTTCAAAAAGCAGCATATATGTGAAGGGTTCGATAAGAAAACGCATAAACTCTGGTGTCCTGCTGAACTCAATACGATATAACTTTTAAACTTATTTGATCTGGAGAATGAGGTCTATTAAACATTTTTAAAAATATATTATTGTGGATTAAATCAAGAGGAAACTTTGGCAAATTGTGTAGAGGCGTTGTTGTTTTTTTACCTAGTTGCTATTTATCATGGACATATATTCATTTATTGATTTAATTTATTAACCCAGTGCTTGTTTTTCTTTCTTTCTTCAAAAGCACCAGAATCCTTTAATTATAAGAAGTTCTTCCAGTTGTGTGGTCTCTCCAAAAAAAGTCCCCAGGAAATAAAGACCGTCTTTGGCATTATTGACAACGACGGCAATGGCTACATTGAGGATAATGAGCTCAGGTATAAACAAAACTATGCATTTTCCCATACAAATGTTCACATCACACATTTAAACATTAAAAACATTCTGACAGGCTTGGCTGGTGAAGTATTTTTTTTTATTTGATTTTTTTTAAACATTACTTGCTCAAGGTAAGAATATGGTTGTGTTGTTCATGAAATGACAATTCACATGATTTTGTCCAAAAGTGTGAGGATTTTTCTCCTCAATTCGTCATTTCTGAACAAAAATAATGATATTCCTTCATTTGGTGTTGTCCCTTAGGTATTTAAAATTTCCCTTAGGTATTTAATAGGGTTAAGATCTCCTGACTGGGTTACAATATTTCCATACTCAAAGCATTGGGTAAGCCCTCAGTCTAGACCACTCCCATCAGAACAGGATGATAAGCAAAAAATGAAATGGTTGCAATGGTTTTACAGTGATGCCTTGTCTTTATATCGCATTACAAATCGAGAAGTCGTTAAGAACGAATCACTGATGTGATTTTGATTTTCTTCCTAGATTCTTCCTGCAGAGCTTTTCATCTGGAGCTCGTGAGCTGAGCGATAAGGAGACTAAGACCATACTAGCAGCAGCTGATGATGATGGTGATGGCAAGATTGGAGTTGCAGGTAAATATAACTCATGAGAACTATACTTTAAGGAAAAGTTGTTATTCAAGGGCCAACATAATAATTAACATTTCTAAGCTTTTTTAAATAAAAGGTCTATTTAGATAATAGGGTTGGATGTTGTAGGGTTCTACATAAAATTTTAACGGATTTGCTCACAGGGACAATGTCTTGCCAAGACAACTAAATCTTTTTTTTATTTTGTGTAAAGGCATCTTTCAAAACTATGTATAAAAGCTTACAGTTCAGTCACAGTTACATATTTGTTTTCATGGTTTATTGATAAAGTAAGTTAAATCAACGTTTAACATATTTTCTAAAGATAATTTAAAACTTTACTGCATTTGCTATATCATAAATGCATTAATTACAGTTGAATGACACTGCTTTGTTTCCTCTCTGACAGAATTCCAGGCCATGGTGCTCTCCTGAATGGACATAGTTCAGTTTAAGAATTTTCTTCCTTGTTATTCTGGCTTATTTTAATTTCTGAAAGCCCCTGATGATACAGAACCAAAACAGCACAGTTTACACTTGATTTGTAAATACCTGTAAAGAGATGAAATCCAAATCATCTCCACAGTGTACAACTGATACATAAATAATTTTCGGTAAATAAATAAATAAATAAATTACTAAACTTTATGAACTTTGTCTTGAAGTGTTCTTTGTATGTCATGAAATGTCACACTTCACGATTTTGAGCAATGTGTCAGATAGAACAGTAACAAAATAATTGGGGAGAACACATCTTAATAAAAGCAATACTAGAATGAAGTCACATTTGAACTTGCAGTCTAGTAAACCTAATCTGATAGGCAAGCAACAGTAACTAACAGCAATAGACATGGAGTGTAAGCATAACATGTTAAGTGACATTGTTAAGAAACTGGCTATTAAAGACCTAGAGATTTCCTTTGATTATAACATAGAGTGTTATAGTTCAGAAAATGAAACCAGTAATTGGGATGGAACCTTTTCAAGTACTAACAGTACAAAGGATGGTGGCACACTGCATCTCCACCATTTATTACACCATTGCTGATAGCTGAGAAGCTAAGAGCTAATTTAAATCCAATTACATTAAAAAATCCAATTAAACAAATAAACTTTCACTGGGTGAAATATGGAGAAGGAGAAAATAAAAAGCTGATTTTCTCAGCTGGGCAGTTATCAATATAAAAAATTGCACTAAGGTTCCTAAATAATTGTGTGAGCAATTATTTTGCTTTGTTGAAACTTTTTTGGCTTACAACATGTTTTACTTCTTTGTTCCCACCAGCAACATAAAGAAAATTGTATTTCACTATTAATGTAAAACAATATTTGACTATTAATGTGATATGGCACACTTCATTATGAATACAAATCTTAGTGGCTAGTGGTGGGATTTGAATAAGAATGGTTCTCACAAATTAGGAGAACAATAAATAGATGCCCAAACATACTGTAAGTTCAGGATATACTATATGTCTAGATGGAGTACCTTATTATATTATTGTTATTAGAAAACTGTATAATTGTGTATTTATCTAATTGGCCCTGAGCAATATTGTATTATTGGAACTTTATACTGTACATCAAAATTCAAACAACAACATAATAAATATTTATTTGAACCTCCAAAACGTATAAATAAATCAGCATCTGATTTTTAAAAAATCATAAACTGACATAAAAAATACAATTAATGATTCTGTTCTAGCTGCAGAGGCATAACTTCTGTTATTTACAAATGATCAGTTCTATATACAAGACATTTACCCTGGTCCAAATTCAGTTAAAATGATCTCATACAAATTTTGATTCAAAGATTTTTTTAATTAATTTTTGTAATCAATTAAATTTTATTTAAGCCAGAAAAAGAACAAACTAATCTTAATTTCTGAATGAAATTTAGTAAAGTACATATACCACTGTACTTACACCCCTGTTCCAAATACTCTTGATGCCTATGCATAGCCATCTATAATTGGATGGGGTGAGAATATAAAGATATGATTCCTGAATTAAAAATCATACTCAGCACACACAGTATATAAATGGTAACAACCATAATTCACACAATCCCTTCTGCTGGTATCATTATTTTATAATCAGAAGAGTCACTAAATTAACCAATCATATAATTTCACAGAATAAAAAACTGCAAATTAACAAATATTTTGGAATGAAGTTGACGGAGTGTACTAGATCTGTGGTCTGACATTTAGAAATGTATATATACATGCTAAGGGGTTAATGCATTGGATTACGGTTCAGACGGTCCCAGGGTCAAATCCCACGATTGCCAAGTTGTCCTTAACAGCCTTAACCCGGAACATGTATAATAAAATACAAATGTAAGTCGCTCTGGACAAGGGTGTCTGCCAAATGCCTAAATCAAACAAATGTTATTACTACACAAAGATAACAAACACAAAATGCAGTTTTAAAATTATGATTTCTTTAATTATAAAGGGACAAACCTGCCTGGCCCTGTGTGAAAAAGTAATTACCCTTAAACCTAAAAACTAGTTGTTCTTTGCTTGGTCCACACTTCTATGCAGTATTGTTTTTAATTCAGCTGTTTGGAGGGGGCATTCAGAGGTGGACTTGCTGGTGTGTTTTGGATCATTATCCTACTGTATAATCCAAGTGCGCTTAAGATTGAGATCACAATGGCCAGACATTCTCCTTCAGGATTTTCTGGTAGAGCACAAAATCCATGGTTCCATCATTTTTGGCAAGTCGTTCAAGTCCTCAAGCAAAGAAGACCACCCCCACCCCCACCATCACACAATCACCATCATGTGTATGATGATCTTTATATTAAACTCTGTGTTAGGTTTGTGTTGAATCATGAATGCTGACATTCACTGAGGCAACTGATTTCAGCAGTTCTTTAGATGTTGTTCTGGGTTCTTTTATGAGCTCCTGGATGAGTCGTTGTTGTGCACTTGGAGTAATTTTGGTAGGTTGGCCACTCCTGTGAATGTTCACCAGTGTTGTTGGGCTTTTGGCTGCTCCCGGCGATTCGCTGAAATCCCAAAGCCTTAGAAATGGCTTGGTAACCCTTTCCAGACTCATATGTGTCACTTACTTTGTTTCTCATCTGTTATTCAACTTTTTTTTGATTGTGTTGCTTTTTGAGATTATTGCTTTTAGTGTGCTTGACCGTGTCAGGTTCTATTTAAGTGATTTCTCGATTCACTTCACTGTTGACTAATATGCCCTTAATGAGACAGAAGATAAAATGAGCACAATGATTTCGAATACCACACAAATGTCTAGTCTGTTCATTTGCAAGACAATTTTTTGCAATGTTTTTTTTGCAAAATTTGTGAAGTTCATGTGTAGTTTTCTGCAAGGGCTGATAACGTTTAATGTCAAATAAACTTTGTGTGTCAAAGTGTCATGGAGTGTATTCAAGCAAGCAGGGGCAACATGTGGCTGGAATATAGGGCTGCACAGTTTGATTAAAAAAATCACATTGGGATTCTTTTGACACATATGGCGATTGCGACTTAGACCGTGATTAAATGTACCATTTTGTATTAAAATGTATTTATCTAGCTTAACTCAAATAGTGTCACAAATGATCTCATTAAGAGGATGTTTGCCAATATTAGAAATAATGCATTTAAAGTAAATACATTCCTGACTATGTGTATATTATGCAGCCTTTTGCAATAAAATATTAATTTTACAGCACCACTGGTACGAGCCATATCTAGGCAACACCACCAAAGCTTCCCACAGAAAGATTATTTGCATTTGCTCAGAGGCTCTGGGACACCTGTTAGCAGTGGTTACTGGCTCACGAGTGGGATGCTGAAGAGACTCTGAATAAGAGAGTGCTGGAACAATTCATGGCACGGCTACCCGAGCAAAGAGCCAGTTGTGTCTAGTGTCTCCGGCCGGTGTTTGTTGAGAAGCCAACCAGCAATGAACCCTGAAATTGCTTACATGGGTCCTGTCACATTGCTTAGATTTCCTTCCGCTACCCCTTTGTTCCTTTACAGGTTAGACTTCATTAAATCTTAAGTGTAGTGGCCTCGGTAGCAGTTTTAGAACTGAAACTTCCAGAAACATTGTGGAGGTGGGAGTTGTTGTTGTTGTTGTTGTTTGTAACTCTTAAAGCACTAGTTGAATGGGGCCTACAGTTGGTTCGTCTGTGTTTCATCTGGCTCTTGCCACATGGGGTTGAAGAAGTCAATGATAGGTTACATACTGTATAAGTCACACTGGACATTTAAAGCGAAGCAAAAAATGAAACGGTTGCTAGTGACAAAGTGCTGCTGGAAAAAAACTTTTTTTTATCATAATTGTCACAATCCGGGTTCTCTTGGTGGTGTTAGCCCCCATAGACAGGTGGTTTATTTGCACAACTTAATCAAAAATGCTTTCTTAGTTTAGAATAAAAAAAGCTTTCACCTGGGTCACGGACAGACCCATCCCTAAATTGACAAGACAGTAGGAATTACAATATGCCTGCAATCCAAGACTAAAAAGGAGGTGAGATTTTGAGGGCAGGCTATTATCACAGGTTTACACCACACTTATTTGGACATCCCAAGCCTCTTGACTGACCTCAATAAAATGAAGCGCCAGCACCCGTTCAGTGGATTGCACAGTGTCAATTCAGTGGATTGCAGATGAGCCCCACTTTTTCACCTCCTGACTTGTCTTTCCATTCACTTTACAGATGAATCCTCCCTACTGGGTTTTATTAAAATCATTTGAAAAGCACCAGTTGCAGGTTAAAGTGGACAAAGGCTTTTGGACAACGGCTGCCTACAGTGTCCTTCTGTCACCCTTCCAGCTACTAGGGTGTTACATATCGTTATAATGACACTGACAGCACAAAATATGTAGCAAACAATGACATTAAACAACATTTTACAACAAGTTATTATATACCATACATTCCACCATATACTATGTATGGCTATATTACAGTATATTCAACATACTTACAGTATACATGTTGACTGTATTACTGCGCCTGTATTGCTATATTTGAATAATACTATTTTTTAAAGTTGCTGAAATGAACATGTGTCTGACAGTTGCACCATAACAGTCCCACCCTGACAGTCATGAGCCCTTCTATGTAATGCCATCAGGTAATAACAGTCATTACAATGTGTACTATTATTTGCTGCGCAGTCATTATACAGTAAGTGTGTTTTGGCTAGCTAAAAATACTTGGTAGAGTGTACCACAATGCACCAGTTTACCTGCTTAATGGTTGTGTTGCAATGCGCTGTCTATTTGATGTGTGATACCTATAAAACTTTAATATTAAGGATTAGATGCCTTTCAAATGCATTAAGGATGCAATCGTTCTGCGCTATGGAAAATGCAACCCATAGAGCTCACTGTAAAGTTCATGAAGGCTTTATTATCAGAGAACAAAAGGGGTTAAAGGCTATTGATAAAGAGAAGGTGGGAGTCACCAGGAACTGGGTTACTGAGTTACTGACTTGTGTTTCTGGCTAACGGTGTTTAACCCTTGTCTTGCTGCATGTGGTTGAAGATGTCTAAGGTCAGGGAAGCCAGTGATGTAACAAGAGTCTGAAAAGAAAACGAGCCATGACCCCAAGTGATCAGGAGCCATGACTTGTGAACAGGAAAGAAACGAGAGATGACAGGTCTTAACTGACTCCTCGAACACTAGAGGAGGCTCGGGTGACAAGGACAGGCGTGCAGGACAGCCTTGACTGTGCGATATTATTTCTGCTGTGGAGGAACTCTGCCCTATGCAGCAGATACATCAGCAGGACGGGGTAATAGATATGGACTGGGAACACAATAAAAAATGATGAGAAAATTATACAAAATCTTAGGTCAAATTGTTTCCCCTCTTGAACTGTAGTACAACAAAACATAAGCATGTTAAAATTCATGGCAGTTCAATCTGTTACAGCCTTTGGACAGTCTTGAACAGTCATCAGGTTCATCACGTACACATTAACTTGTAAATGGAATTATATTTTATTTCAGCATATCAGATGCTAGTAAAGTGTGCGAGATAACGAAACAGATATAGTACGGTGTACAGTGCATTGCTCTATAGTGCCCTAGACAGCGTTAAATACATTTAGCTTTTCACCTCCAGTCTATTCAAGTCTATTCAAATCATTTTTATGTGTATTGTGCGTTTAACAGTGGAAATTGTCATAAAATAGCTTTACAGAAAGGTCAGCTACATGTCTCACTTACTGTACAGTACATCATAAATATTTATGACAACTATAAATCCTACTGTACTCCTGTGTCTTTGAAGACAGCAAATAAACTTTGATACTGTTGACTGTAAACAGTATCAGATCGATAGGATCAGCACTCACATGCCAAGCACTCGTGCACAATACCTTAGGGAAATATAAAGCATGGGGCTGAAGCAAGACCCTGGGACTGCAGGTTGGTCTGTAGATTATCACCTTGTAATTGAGACCAATCATTCCAGATAAGCTACATGCCGCCCTTAGTAATAGCCACAAAAGTCAAACCCAAATAAGTAATGTTGGCCAACTTTCCTTTGTATACAGGTGGCAATTACGAAGTCTGTTCATGTGGGTGGAACAGTGTTTCTGATGTGACAACGTGCTATGGATGCAAAAGCTGTGACTTGTAGCCTATCTGTCTGTATGTCTGATGGTCAATAATTAATGGCCTTTGCTTCATTGTCCTTAAAACTCATACCAAGGTGAGAGGATCAGCCTCACCTTTCTTATTAAGCCAGGGCTGAAAATTTAATGGGCACCCATCCTCTATTGATCTGCATGGACTCGGGCCAGTTTCTTGGATTTGAACGTCGGCTTCGCATCGGTGATGTGCGAGGAAAACTGTTCCTGAAATGCCATGGTGTTACTGTTCTGATCTGATGCTGTTTGGGGCCACACAATCTACAGCAAGGGGATGAAGGTTATAAAACTTTTAACCGAGTTAAAAGAACAATGGTACACTGAGATGTGTGCGGCAGGCCGTCATGTATTATGCAGAGCTTAGTTAACAAGCTGCTATTGTTTAATTTCTGTTTAAGGTTTCGTTCTCATACTCATATATTAAGGTATAACAAATCTCAGGAAAACAAGTTACACAGTTGGTGTAGGTTGTGTAACATGGTTCGGAATTTAGTATGAATACAAAGATCAGGTCCTCTGGAAACAGTGGTATGTTTAATGAATAAATGTAACTCTAACTATTTTCTGGAGTATCATTTATATGAGTATAAATGCTTTCATAGACCAGAACTATACGTAGTTTGTAAAACTAAATACTAGATTAATAAGGTTACTTGTTTTATTTTTTTCACACCAGACCTGGTTCACTGATATGTGTTCTTTATCACTTTAATCATTTTCTGCACTTTGTACAATATTGAACCTTTTTTTTTTTTTTTTTTTTACAAGTTTTTGTACAATATTGATTTTTCTTTTTATCAGTTGGGGGCTGATTAGATAATTTTTTGTAGCTTGAGTTCTTTCTAATCTCTACATCATACATATAGAAATGTAGAGTGTAGAGATGCTATTTGCGGAACAGTGTTATTGTCGATCTTGTCCAAAGAGCTGGCACCCTGTACGAGCTTGTAAACATCAACACACTGCTCCCTGGTGTATTTCAGCAGTGGTCTCTGTCAAGTCTCCAAGACCTTGCTGGTAAATTATTAAAACCTAACAACCTGTTGAAATACCAAACTCAGGTGAACGGTTTAATTAAATTTCTCTTTGAGTTCTCTCAGGACATTCAACATTCTGTCAACAGTAAAATGATCACAGTTCACAGCGTAATGTATTTCTGTTTCTTTCTTTAACAGGTTGACGTAAGGTTTCAGTTCCAATAGAAGCAATGCTGACTATGCAAAGTATTTATTAATTTCTGCTGAATAGGATCTGTTATTATCTATTCATATCTACTAGCAACACACACAAACACACATACACACTTACTTACTTCTGAAAACCTGCCAAATTCCCAAAAATATCCAACAGGTTTGATGCTTGATGCTACACAAATAAACACCATAAACCCTGAATTCAGATGTAAATAACACCCTAATGTGAAGTACGGAGAAGTTTAAATCACCAAGACAAAACAACAGTTGATTTTAAAAGGCAGTGGGACTTCCATATAATAAAAGTTGAAATGTCTTATCATCCCATCAGAGTATTACAGATAGAATTGGAAGGGAAAAAAAGTTTGCATCTGCTAATGCTATGCTATAGCCAAAATATTATCAATTAAGGTTTAAATATAATATCACTAAAAGTCTCAGGTCTAGTCTAACAAGTCTCCAGGCTTTAGCAATAATTACACTGAAACATAGCAAGTGTCTGCCCTCTAGTGGAAAGTGATATATAACAAGCTCTTTGACTGACTGATTGCCTTATAAGTTTAAGGGAGGTCTATAACTGCAAACAGGGTATAAAGTGGAAATGAGTCAAAAGAAAACAAAAGAAAACATGAAAAGGTCCTGCAAGTGGGTTAAGGCTCTAAGTTATTGATCGGACCGTCAGAGGTTCTAGTCCCAGCTCCACCAAGTTGCTGCTGTGGTGCCCTTGAGCAAGGCCCTTAACTCTGTCTACTCCAAGGGCACTGTGTTATGGCTGACCCTGCGCTCTGACTCCAGCCTCCTAACGAAGCTTGGCAGCTGGCAACTTGTTAAACTAAGCTGAATTTACAATAAAAAATAACTACAATAATACACTCAACACCAGGGACCTTTGATTCAGTACTGAGTTCGGGGTACTTTCTCCCTGTCTGTATGTATATATGCATATAGATGGATAAGCTAAAATACAGTGTGCCCTAATGTGAATGAGTGTGTGTATAGTGGTTATAAGGTTGTAATCTTGCCTCGTGCACAAAGTTCTGTGCACAAAGTTCCTTGCATGTGGCAGCGAAAATTCCACCAATGTACCCACTGGAGTTCATAGCTAAACTGTGTGAGGAAACCCACCAAGTAAAGGGAGATTTCAACTATAATTTGGCTACACATTAGCTATGACATATTGTGATGTACTTACAATGTACTTACCATTATGATGTAATCACATATGATCTTGCCTAGTACTATGACAAACTGTACCAACTTAAGCAATTTACCTACAAAGTAACTATGACTGAAGAAGAACCGTGTTTTGAAAACCAGTGAGGCTGTGAACCTATTCAACACAACTCCATAACATTCTATTTATGTAGTGCTAGAATTAAAAATAATGGAAATCATTTGTTTAAAAATGCAACATAAAAGTCATTGTCGTCATCATCATCATGTAAATCTCGATACCGCTTTATCCTGTATATCAGGTCGCAGTGGGCCTGGAGCCCACCCCAGGTTACTTAGAGCATGAGGCAGGGTATACCCTGGCTTGGGGGGTGGGGGCAATCCATCCCAGAATGCACAGAACTCACACAGACTTACACACACAATGGGACATTTGGAAACGCTAATTAGCCTAACCTGCATGTCTTTGGGCTGTGGGAGGAAACCGGAGTACCCGGGGAAAAAAACACAAAGCACTGGGAGAACATGCAAACTCCATGCACACAGAGACGAGGCGGGAATCGAACCTGGACCCTGGAGGTGCAAGGCGACAGTGCTATTGACTTAGCTGCTATGGTGCTGCCAGAACAATACAAATCACATAATTGCACAGTTAAAATCATTTTAAGGTGTTGGTGGTGGTGTTTTTGCAAATTTCAGGATACATTGCCTAAATGGAAAATTATACTAGTTTGGTTACTACTGTGCACCAGACAACTCCAGTCTAAAGCCCTATTCGGACGGGACTAGTTTTCCAAACGACGTTTGAGTTTGAATTTCTTTCAGACGACGTCTGTCATTTCAT
>JAQMYJ010000008.1:11750108-11766279 GCA_030014305.1 Clarias laeviceps | reverse complement strand
AATTTGCTCTGGAATTTTTACAGGGGTCGTGTGAGAGAAAGACAGACATGGCAGATTCGGACGGGATTAAAATCACAGTACGTCTGTGAAACAGAAATTTCTCTAAGGACCCCCTGTAAAACTAGTCCCGTCCGAATCGGGCTTAAGAATACTACTTGAAAATTTCTTTTGCAACAACTCGATTGATCTTTACGGACTTTTACTTTCGGAGGAAGTGACGTCACACATGCGGCCTCCTTCCGCTCGTGCTTTGGTGCTGAATGGACAGTAAGGGAGTCGAACAACCTCTTTAGCAGTAATTCTTTCTCGGGTTTTGTTCGTATTTATTTATTTTTTGGACTCAGACACCATGCCAATGTACCAGGTAAAACCCCTGAGCCAGCGTGACGTAAAGATTGATTTGCCCACGTGCATGTACAAGTTATCGAATATCCACGCGCTGCCTGGAAGCAGCCGCGCTGAGCACGCGCTACAGGTAAATCACGGGTGTCCCGGTACTGGCACTGCGTACGGAAAGCTCTTCTATGTTTCTTTTTATATTAAAGTTAATATGGGGAACGTTCTGTTGACTTTATGTACATTGCAACCTTGAGTCTGTTTGCTAGGAGCAAATGCAAAGGGCTTAGCATAGCTGGCTGATGCAACTGACATTAGCTGTGGGTAATGTGTGTATTCGTGGTGTTCATTACTGCGCAGCTTTCTGCGCAGGAACATTTATTCACTGTGTCTTTTTTATTAAATGCTCAATTATGTCTGTGAGTTCTGTCAGTTATAATCCTAAAATCAGTACTGGCAAGTCAGACCTTTTTCTTTTTTTTTTAACTGGATTTGTTGTTATTGTTTGTTTTGGAGCTTATTCAAGCAACAATATATAGAATGATTGTCAAAAATTTTGATGCATATTGGTTGATTTGATAGACACGCACTTCTTATAGATTCTTAGAAAGTTGCTTAGCGACGTAGATCTGCACCTTAAACATCTGTAAAAAATTGTTTGCTTTTTTTTTTTTTTTTTTACCCTGTTGATGTATGTTTTGTCACTTTTTTTTTTTTTTTTTTTCTTTTCTTTAGAATGGTGAGATGGATCCTGCGCTCAAAGCCCTGGAGGCTCGCCAGGACGAGATCATGCGCAAACTCTATGAGCTGAAAGCTGCAGTGGACGGCCTGGCGAAGATCGCCTCTACTCCAGATGCTGACATGGATGTTACAACTCTGTCACAGACCACTACGGTGTCCGCCTTCACTGGCACGGCTGATCTGGATGCTCTACTTGGAAAGGTGAGCATGTCCTTGTTGTTGGAATGTACATTCATGTTTCATCCTGTAGCTTTTAAAACTTAACTTTTTATTTTTATAAACATATATATGACTCAGGATTGTGCGGTAGAGGGGCGTATCCTTTTTTTTTTTTTTTTTTTTTTTTTCTTTGTCAGCACAACCTAGGCAATATGATGAACTGAACTCCATTTCATTTGACTCAGGTATACAAACATGAATGAGCAAAAATCACAGAGGCAAAGAAATAGCACAGATAAACATGATCTTGTGTTTTTATGGTTGTTTTCAGTTGTTTCCATGAGCAAAAAAAAAGATCATTTTGAGACTTGTATGTATATTTTTATGATGTCATTTCCATATTCTGATAGTGGTAAAATTTATGTGATGACAGTAATAATAATTTTCATTCTACTTGACGTATCCAGAAAACATAAATGCACAGTTTGATGTATGAAGCCTCCACACCGGCAAGGCTTCCATATAAGCACATATATATTTTTATAATCGTCATTGATAAGTGCTGAGTAGAGTTGACAGTTTATCGCTCATTGTGATGAAACGAAGCGAAATGTAGCTTCGCATGTCCTGATTTTATATCTCCTCTTTTCAATTTCAAAACAAGCCTAGATAGATACAATCGGATGTTTAATAAGATGCATAAAAAGCCGTCAATTTTTATGTTCCAGGACCAAGGTGCTCTGAGGGACATCGTAATCAATGCCAACCCTGCTAGTCCACCACTATCTCTGCTGGTGCTGCACGGGCTTCTGTGCCAGAGGTATCGCATTCTCTCCTCTGTGCACATGCACTCCTCTGTCTCCAGTGTGCCTCCTCAGCTGCTCTCATGCTTAGGGCCACGCCATACTGAGAGCTACGAACGTCAGCGCTTCCAGCTGGGTTTCACGCTCATATGGAAAGACGGTAAGAGAAAAAAGAAATGAGGATGAAATCAAAGTGTGCAAGGTCGATTGTTTCAGGAATGCAAGTTGCATTTAGCAGGAGTTCAATCCTTACTGGAATGAATCTGGTTCATGGTCTCTTGGAAGCCTTTGATGAACGCTGAGAAAGCTTGAATGATGGATGAATTGATGAATGCTGGAGCTTTTGACATAGAGGCATAAGGTTTTACATCTGATTACACCCCCCCCCCCCTTTCTCAGCATTCTTAAACATCAAAGACATTATTATAGACACTATTGGACATCAGTGATTTAAATTTATTTGATCAAATCCTTGTGAATAACCAAATTACTCAAATTTGTAGATTTGTTTCCCAGAGCTAACATGTTAGTGATGTCACTGTAATAGGACAGCCATGAGGAACTTACAATGTGATTATTTGCTGCACCTTTAATGATGTGTTGGGGTTGCATCAAAAATTCAAACGGTTTCGAGGCTAGTTTCCCATCATGTCCACGACTGAAAAAGGCGAGGCAGGTCTGCATCTCGACCAAGTGCATGCTCATCTTTTTTCACATTCACGCATTGTGCATCGAGGATTCGTCCACAGGGGCGAGGCCGTCGATGGCGAATTCTAATGCCAGGTTTTAAAGCGTCTGAGGGAGGACATGCTATGAAAAAAAAAAAAAAAACAGAGCTTAACTTTTTGATACCCCTTGTAATAGAATGTGCAGTATCAATTGCATGTTACAGTGAAAGCAATTCTAGAAATCAGGTCCAACCATTAAAAATTTTTTTTGATTTAATGTGTCGGTTCTTGTTCTCCACAGAACTGCAAGAAGAGCACACGGATCGGTTTTCTTTTCAATATAGAAAAAAAGCGCCTTGCTTAATTTTTGCTAATTGTCTACTTAAAAGCACTTTACTTAAACATAGTAAAGTGTTTACTAGTTCATTTACGATGAACACTTAAATGCAGCAGTTTTAAAATCCTAATAAAGAAAAATACTAAAGCAATAGCTTACCTTTTTCTTACCTGCGTTTTCAAATATCATGCACGTTTGTGTGTAAATGTGATCTATTTTTCCATCCAGTGCCAAATGTGCAGATGAAGTTCAGCATCCAGAATATGTGCCCCATCGAGGGCGAGGCCAACGTGGCACGCTTCCTCTTTCGGCTGCTGGGCTCTGAGCCGAAGGACCCAATTGTTGCCACACAGATGGACAGCTGGGTGGACACGGCCTTTTTCCAGCTGGCAGAGGGGGCCAGTAAGGAGCGTGCAGCTGTGCTGCGTTCACTCAACAGTTCTCTGGGACACGCGGTATGGCTGCTGGGCAGTGAGCCCTCGTTAGCTGACATCGCATGCGCATGCTGCCTTCTTCGAGACGACCAGGCCTCGTCCACTCCTGCCAATGTGCAGCGCTGGCTCCAGGCATGCAGGAACCTCGGGCACTTTCACTGTATTACCCCTTTGCTGTAATGATCAGGTTTTTAAAAATTGCTTAAGAGAATAAAGACCAGACATTTATATATAAGATGTAAGAAAAATGAATAAAAGGAAATGACATATTATTTGAAAAAGAATTTAAGCTAAATGGGTCTCGTTGATGGCGACAGAGCTCTGATCTGGCCAGTTACAACCTTTACCTACAGTAAATAACTCACCTCAGGGCAGGAAAACCCTGTCCATACAAAGTTCTTTATCAGTATTTAGGAGGTCTGATTATTATAATGTTAAACCGTCTGTGACTGAATCCAGGCCACTGTAATATGCACAATGCTTTTAGAGCAAAGAACTGGCATATAACTTGGTGGATCCTGGTTATGAATGCTGTCTCCCTCCACATCGTGCCTAACATACTATAGTGTTGTTAGCTGTGCTGTGTTAATGCTGAATCTTACATGTGTGTGAAGAGCAATTCAGATGTGAAGAAGATAAAAGTACTGGAAGTGCATAAAACGTATGACCGGATACTTTGTAACATCCTTTTCTTAAAGGCCTATTAAAAGTTTTCACATTGAGTCAAATTTTGCAGAGTTTGCTGTCTCATTTGTCTGGTAATAAATGTACAGGTGTTGTTCAGAAATCTTGCACCATGTGTGTTGAGCCAGTAGATGGTGCAGTAGTTCTTCTGGCTCTACTGCCCATATGATTCTCCTTGCTGTCTTCAATATCTTTCTTCAGGTCCCAGAAGCATCAGAATATTGTACAAAGATCATAAAATGGTAAGTAACCATTGTACTGAAGGATCTTTTTGATTCCCATGGAGAATTTCAGCTAGACTTGCTACTTGTGTTTTTGTCATGATGTCTAATCAAATTTGATAAACTTCATTCTTGCTATGGAATTAAGTGAAAAATTAAACCTTAAGTATCATGATAAAAAAATCTAAAAGAAAAACAATTCTATGCATTAACTGTGAATAGAGTGCAGTCTAGAGTTATCGACAACATGAACAGAAATTATTGTGGGGAAATAAACATCATGCAGCAATTTAAAAATCTACAAAAATAATGGAGGAATGTTCCTTCCTTGAGCAGACATTATGCTCTTTTAACAAAACAATAGCGTTTCAACAATAGTATTTACTGCCACAAACAGCAGTGGCATTGTTTGAAGCACTTTATGCAACATCACAACATTTATTTCGGTCCTTTCATTTTTCAACGAGATCTTGGGGAGTATCAGTTCAACCGCTCTGAAAAGTCTCCTTCAGCACATCAGCATTTAATTAGATTAAGATCAGAATTCTGTGGTGGCAAAATGATTCCGCATGCTCCCAGAATCACTCTTTCACAAGGAAAGGAAAAATTCTATAGATGGAATAACCTGATCCTTCAGGTGGTCAGCTGATTTAATTTTATTGCCACATAATATTTCTGAGTCTAGACCTGAACAACTGAGGCATCTAGATAATTACTCCGTGGCCGCTAAGCATAATGGGCTGCACTGCTTCATGCCCTTCTCTTTTTAAGATGACGGATCCATCAACAATCATGTTTACAAAGTCGAGTAAATGATCCTTTATTATCGATCACAGAGGCAAAAATTTTTATATGATTTCTAAAATGGCACCATTGAATTAGTCTGTCTTGTCTTGGCATTGTCACTCTTGGTCTTCCAGTCCTAGGGCGATCAACTAGTTGTTCGGAATCTACTCCAAATATATATACTAGCATCAGTACACGTTGGATCCAGAGTTTTAGAAGTAGTTAAAAGGTTAAAGCTAAAAATAAGCTGATCAGCTTTAATTTTATTATTGTTTCAAGTTGAAGCCCACGTACATATCTGATTACATAACTACATAACTCTCTGACTAAGTTATTAGGATCTTGTGGTGGCAAGTGGTGTTTCTCTACTTTACAACAGTGGAAATAAACTTTAGCTACCAATAAATCATAAAATGTTTGCATATTTGTGTTCTGTAGGGTATACACAATTTGTGCACTATTAATAATTAAATTTTTGTTTTAAAATACATATATAATTAAGTTTAAGTGGTAACAAAATATGCATGTTCCTACCTCAGTGAGGTATCATGGAATGTCTTTGAAACAATATAACATTTTGAACACAAATAAAGTGGTTATATTGTGAATGTAGATTTTATTAAACATGTACTATCTTATTAAATTGTTTTTAAAAATAAAAACATATTTTGTTTATATATTAATAAAAAAAAGTACTCATCCCCCAGATGAACGTCTGTGGTGTTACAACAATGGATGTCGCCCGTTTAAGAAAAGTAAGCAATCTATTTGGACTACTTCCTGTGTGTAAAGGTCATTGCTGGTTCTGGTTGATCTGAAGGGTGCATGAGGAGCTTTCTTATTAATTGTCTTTAAATTAGCTACTTTTCTGACAATTTCATGTGTCACACTTTATAAGTGTCTGTGGTGATATGTTGATAACTTGCAGATCTAAAATATTTTAATCTAAATTAAATACAAATACATTCTTATTAATATTTCTAAAATGTCCCCTGATCTTGAAATCATCATGATGGCAGCCTCCATTTTAGAAAAGTCTGGATTTAGGCTAATTTGTCTGTGGTGTTAACTGTCTTTCCTGGTAACACTATACTATAGTAACTCCACAGACAATATATATACAATATACATCTCTATATATACATGTTCTATTTTTAATAAAACACATAGGATATTCTCTGTTATCTATTATTTTCCTCAATAAACTTTCAATTGTTAAACATTTTACGCTATATGAAGTCTGTGGTGTTATATTTTACTTGTGGTATTACTGTTAATGTATCTCAAATTTATTTTCTTCAGAGCTTTCAATCTTATAATTTAATGTTTTTAAACTGTAAAGTGGAATTAATTTTTAAAAATAAAGGTACCACAGACCATTTTTCTATGTACAGTATAAAAAAAAAAACTATTCTTCTTTGGCATAAATAGGGGCCAAGTTGAACAATTAAATATGTTTTACAAACTGAAATTTAAATGATCAATAAATCTGAATCATGAAAATTATTTCTTTATTTGTTTCTTTATTATTACCTAAAGATGCATACCCCTGGTTATTTTAGAACAAACCTAAATTTTACTTCAAATATTGGACACATCATAGACATAAGTGGTTGTGTCAACACTGTTTGATTAAAATGATATAAAAATCTAAAAAAAAATTAGTTTAATGGATATTAAACTAATTTTAAATGCATAGCAATAATCATTTTTTTTTTAACATGCATTTTTAGAAATTCTGCCTCTAATTTTTATTTGTCGCCCCAGTTGAAGAATGACCCATTGATACAAAAAAAAAAATGTAAGGTTGAGTATCTTATGCCGTGTTTACAGTATGTTGTACCGTCAGCCAATACACTCCCTGTTTAAAGTAGATTATTACATTCGGCACATGACTGTTCATAACATCAGTTTTACTCAACATTTGATTTGACTGCTTTAATTAGCTCTACGGTTTCTGAACATATGAGATGAACTGGTTTTAAACTTTCCACAGGAAGAATAAACAAACAGTGACCTTTCCATACATCTTTAAACCTTTTTTTTTTTTTTTGGAGTAAGCCATGCTGTGTCGCGTGTATGTTTGTGTTTTGTGAGGATTTGGGGATTATGATTGTTTCTGTGTTCCACATACTCATCATACTCATTTAGGGTAAACTTTCGCATTGCCAGGAGAGAATCTATAGCTACAACCACTTTAAAGGCAAAAGCGCTTTATTCGCTCCAAAACGCGGTGGCTGCTGTGAGGTAATCTAGCACACAACTGCTCATAACATCCCTTCTACTCAACATTTTGATTTCATTTATGGCATATAATTAACTTCAGGCAAATACCGAAGGACTGGCAAAGGTTCATTTAATTCTGTCTACCCAGTTAATTTTTTTTGTGATGAAAATCGGCTGGACAGACATTCAGATATACAGACATACAAACGTAAATTTTTCTGAAACTGGTTTCTGGTCCTCCAATGTATGAACGATATCACTGAAAGAGTGAGTTCTGACCAATCCACAGACAAATCCCTTTCTTTTACCTATATAGATAATGCAACATTTATTTTGTTCATGATTTTAAATATAAATATCATTAAACACTTTTAGATAAAATAAAAAAAATAATAATCTGAACAAGTTAGAAATTTGCCAAGAATTTAACCTCTGAGGAGAATGGCAAATGAGGAGGGAAAGAGCCCATTTTTATATAAAAGCAGGAGAATTGCAGTTTAGGTAATTCTTGTGATTGTCAAGTTTTAAAATAAGCTGTTAAAAGCCATTGTGATTGCAACAAGCTGCTGGGAAGTGCTAAAAGCATGAAGCCCTTCCTGAGAGCATCTCACAAAATAGTAGAGTCTGAACATAACCATGCGTCATTAGAATTACAATTGGACATGATTTTGTCAGGGGACCATCAATATGGTTGAAAATTGGACTGAAGACATGGAAAAACTCCTCACACACACAATGCAAAATAAAGTAGAGGACATTGGTTTTGATTGATCATGAATTGTGTTAAATTCCAGTCTAAAACCTGGTTGCCTCTGCCAGAAAGCTCAGAATTGGCCACAGATGAGGCCTTTGGTGAAATGACTGAAACTAAAGTACAATTCAATGCAAAACTTGTTAAAGAAACACAACATCAATGTTTTCTATTGCCCATCTTAGTCTCCAGAGTCAAACCACACTAAAAACCATGTGTCCTTACATGACCGAGCATCTCTTTCTGCTACAAGTATCTCAAGTATATATACAGTATATTGTTATATATTTTAAGAATATATCTAATCACATTCAGTGCTGTTTCTTCAAGGCAGGATCACAAAGTATGCATTGTAAGAGTGTTGTTGTAGAAAACTGTAATAATGAAAACAGTCTTTTGTGTTTGAAGGTGGAACATTTTGAGTTTAAAATATCACTTATTACATACAGATTTCAAATTGTTTTTGCCAATTTTCATTGTTTCACTGAATGGTATCAATACTTCTACCAGTACATATTGATATGATTATATGAGCAAGTGTTTTTACCTATAAAATAAAATAAAATAAAATAAAATAAAATCACTAGAAAATATGTCTAAGCAAACCAAGATTAAAAATGTGTTTGCTATTAAAAGGAAGACATTGAGTTGTTGGGTATAATGAATCAAATTTTTCTTTTAAATCATTGGATTTGAAAAACAGTTTAGTTTAGTTTTAAATTATGTTGGGTTTAAATTATAACATTTTACTTGAAACAGTCAATCCAGTCTGACAGTCCTTGTTTTAAACAGGTCAAAAAGCTAATCACCTGTTCCTAAAAATACTGTAGAGGTAGCATAAATAAAAATGTAATAAATAATTTAATAAATAAATAAATAAATAACCACCTCAACTCCTAGCTGATTGTTTAGTATGTATGATGAATAATTTAGTATGTACAGTAAAAACAAAGGTATGTAGAGGTATGTATTGAGGAATGTGAATATGCATTTGATAGCAGGTCAAGTGAAATTTAGAGACATTAAAATCAGAAAATTACTTCGCTTAAAATTAAAAGCTTACTTCAGTTTAAACATGTAACAGTCAAAATGGCTGAGTCATTCAATTCTTTTAAAGGAACCAATAATGATTCTATAGCTCCCTACAACTGCGTGTTTCCTTTCCCAGAAACCAAGACCGGTTAACAAAACCCCACCAAAATACAACAAATAAGTAAGTAAAGAGGTACATAATTTCTTTTACAACAGCTTATTATTAAGATTATAAAAAGGGAAAAGCAAAACCTATATCATCCTGTAACAGAGGGCTTGCCTATTATTTTAACAACATAAAATTCTGACCAGTGAATAAAAAAGCACAGCGTCTCTGCCAAAATAGGTATTTCATAAGTCCATTATAATATTTCAGAGTACACACAGAGAACAGAATGGACAATTTGTACAGCCAACTCTTTTCTACAGCCACATTTCAACGAATGTGAAGTGCTTTATCTAATGTCTCTTAAAATAACAGGGCAAAGCACTGACCTGTAGGTCCGATGTTTTAAGTGATGCAGTGTCTTATCTCTCTACTTTGTGAAATACTGATTGGTGTTAACTTGAGAATTCAAATGATTTGTTTCACACCCGCCTCTGTTTTGCCACCACAGCTGGAAGCCCTGCAACATGTTCTACTTTCAGTTACACACCATAAATTAACACAGTCAAGAAGACATGGAAATATTTTGAGAGGAAATTACACCATTTTTCAAATCTTTGGGGGTTACTGGTGTTTAAGTAAACACTGTTTTTAATTATTATTATTATTATTATTTGTAGAAGAAATAAAATCTTACAAAAACCTGCAAAGCTCTGAAATGCCCTTTAAAATCCATTTACAATGTGTTCTGCCGATCATATCTGATCATAAAACAGACAAAATAAACACACTGCATCCAAGAAAATAAAGGAATGAAAATATTAATAAGATTTGCTAAACAAAACCTCTAAAAAAAACTCTAATCTGTTACTAATACTCAAGCCATTCTCTAAAATGGAGCATGAAGCCAAAGGTAAAATGTCTGACAACCACTTGTTCCTCATCAATGTGTTTCTTTCTAAATCTTCAGTCAGTGAGTGTGTGTGGAGTGAAAGCTGCCTGAGTGTTGCACTGCTCTCCCAGTCACACATCCTCCATTGATCCACTGAGCTAAACACAGCCTCCGCAACAACGTGCATTCAGAGGCTCAGCTGGAGACACGGTGTACATTTAACATACGGCAGTCTCAGAATAAATACAGCACTGTCAGATCTTGAAATGCGTCATGCCTCAATCAAAAGATATAAATAAATAAATAATCAGCCATCAATCATAATGTCTTTTCTCACTTTTCACCCCTCAATCGTAAATATAAGGATTGAGAAAAACGAATGCTAAGCGAGCCAAGGCCTTTTATGAGAGTTATCTAAGACTGACTCATCTACCTGCCATTGATTGCAAACATTTGCATCCCCCATAATTTTTGGAATATGAAAAGGGTTTTGTTTTTTTAACAAATCTGTATAAACAGTATTTGAAATAGATACACAATTTAAATTGCTGTGGAAAACAACATTAGGTCCATACTTTAGAGCTTGTTTGTGCCTAAACAAATAGTTGTGACAAACAATATAAAAAAGAAAAAAAAATAAAGTCCAGTCCAGTATTTTACTCTTATCAATAATTCTGAAAAAAAAAAAACATATGTAACTATGTTAAACAACAACATAAAAACTATATGTTTCATATTTTAGATTCTTCAAAGTAGCCACCTTTCCCTTGATAAGAGCTTTGCACACTATTGACAGCCAAAAAGTGCTCAAAATACATATGAGAACATGTTGGAAAACCACTAACTTTAGCTAACCAGTTAATTAGAATTGTTGTAGTTTTTTACCTTCCCATAAGAAATGTAGGAGTTGACAAGGAATGGCATGTATGAATTGGAGTTCAATCAAACCAGCATAAATTCTTACACCTGTACAAATTCATGGATTTTGTAGGATCAGCATCAGGTGTATGATTAACCACTTATGGCAAGCAGGTGCTAATGATCAGCAATTTCATATATAGGATGAGATACAGTTGTTAGTTAAAATTAAAACAGCTGTGGTGAGGCTTAATACACCAAACTCTGCTACTAAGGTGAAATTGTGGAGAAAATATTCATGTGACAGGCCATACACCATGGCAAGAGTGAGTACAGCAAGAATCTAAAAGGTAGTTATAGTGCATTAGCAAGGTCTCTCCCAGGCAATGATTTCAAAGCAGACTGGGGTTTACAGATTTGATGTTCAAGCTGTTGTGGAAAAGCACAAAGAAACCGACAATGTTGATGACAATAGATGGTGGTTTGCCTAGGAAACTTAATGCAGTAGATGAAAGACACATCATACTTACTTGCCTTTGATTTCAGAAGATGTTCAGCAGTGCATTCAGCAAAGAACTGGAGGAATACACTGGGACCCAGGTACACCCATCTACTATCTGGAAAAGTCTAGCCAGAAGAGGTCTTCATGGAGGAATTGCGGCCCAAAAGCCATACCTCCGATGTGGAAACAAGGCTTAGGGACTCAAATATGCATGAAAACATGAAAGGAACTGGGGTGCAGAATAATAGCAACAATGCCAAAATTAACAATGGACTGATGATTAAAAATCGAAATAGTAAATAAAATAATTTAACAATATATTATTAATGAGTGTCGACAGGCAAAAGTGAAGCAGGGTGGAGATTCCTTGCAAGTTTGCATTACCGCAAATGGAGTTGTAGATTTGGTCAGGATTAAGGGTGTCCTCAATGCTGAAAAATACAGGCAGATACTTATCTATCATGTACAGTAATATCATCAGGGAGGCATCTGATTGGCCCCAGATTTATTCTGCTGCAGGACATTGACCACAAACATTCAGCCAATTTCATTAAGAACTGTCTTCAGTGTAGAGAAGAACAAAGAGTCATGGAAGTAATGTTTTGGCCCACACAGAGCCCAAAATCATTGAGTCTGTCTGGGACTATATGAAGAGAAAGAAGCATTTGAGGCAGCCTATATCCACAGAAGATCAGTAGTTAGATCTCCAAGATGTTTGGAACAACCTATCTGTAGAGTTCCTTCAAAAACTGTGTGCAAGTTTAACTATAATAATTGATGCCAATTCTGGGTTTGTAGGTAAAGGGAGGTCACAGCAATAACTGATTTGATTTGGATTTCTCTTCTGTTTATTTACTTTCCACTCTGTTAATTGATGAAAAATAAATTATGAACACTTCTATTTTTTGAAAGAATTCTTATTTACATCATTTTACCTACTTATGCCTAAAACCTTTGCACATTATGATTGGTGTGTTTTGTGAACATCTTTCTAATTTAAAGATCTTTAGTGATTTATAAAACATAAAAAATATGAACAGCTGACATTGAGATGTGTCAGCTACTTATACTCTGCAAAGCATTCATAAAAGCTATAATCTGATATTTTGATTTGGTGATTTCTGAGACTAGTAAGATTCAACTTATTCAACTCCCAGATCACCTCATCTAGATGACTGAGGCTCATCAAAGACAGCAGAGGTAAATCTTGGTCTTATCTTGTGTTGGTCTCCATGAGTGCCAGTTTCATTAGGGTTCTTGAACACAACTACTACAACTACTGTACCAATCCATATTATGGCAAGAAACATTCGTTAAGTAAAGAGAAAACACAGTCCATCATCACTAAGAAATCAAGGTTAGTCAATCCAAAAAATATCAAGAACTTTAAATGTATCCCCCAAGTGCAGTCCCCAAAACCATTAAATGCTAAGATAAAATTAGCTCTCATAAAGACCATCCCAGGAAAAGAAGACCAAGAGCTACGTCTGAGGATAAGTTTATTACAATGACTATTTTCTGAAATCGATGATTTACAGCACCTCAGATTAGAGCCCACATAAATATTCAAGCAGCAGACATATTTCAACATCCTCTGTTCAAAGGCAGCTGCATAAGTCAGGCCTTCATCGTCAAATTGCAGCAAAGAAACCATTACTTCCAAAGAAAAAAACAGAGGAGACTTGCTTGGGCTAAGAAACACAAGGAATCAACGTTAGATTAATGAAAAACTGTGTCCAAATTTGAGAGTATTTGTTTTAACCACCATGTCTTTGTTAGACATAGAAAGGGTCACAGATGGTTCTTGAATATTTGCTTCCCACTGTGAAGCATGCAGGAGGAGGTTTGTTGTGATGGGCTTGCTTTGCTGGCGACACTGTTGGTGACTTAATCAAAATTGAGGACACACTTAACCAGCATGGCTTCTACAGCATTTTGCCATCCCATTTAGTTTTCCTACAGGACAGTGGCCCCAAACACACCTCTATGGTTGTGTAAGAGCTATCTGTCCAAGAAGGAGAGTGATGGAGTGCTGCATCAGATGGCGTGGCCTCGATTTAAATCCAATTGAGATGCTTTGGGATGAGTTGGACAACAGAGCAAAGGAAAAACAGCCGACAAGTACTTAGCACCTCTGGGAACTCCTTCAAGATTGTTGGAAATCCATTCTGGGTGAGTGCCTCTTGAGGCTGACTGGGAGAATGCCAAGATTTTGTGAAGCTGTTACAAAAGCAAAGGGTGGTTACTTTGAAGGATCGAGAAAAAAAAGAAGGTCTTTAGTTCAGTGTTGCTATGTCATGAGAGGAAAATAAACACCAGGTTGACACTGTAGTGTTGATCATTGAGTTGATTAGCAAAATAATTCACCTATAAATATAGCTTTACTCCCTAGAGAAGAGGAAGTGAGTGGTTTCTCTGTGAGCCACGCAAAACCAGACTAATAGACTGATTCATTAGCTTGATACAGGCTTGTTTTCAGTAAACAAAGGAATGGTAATGTCTCCAAAATTAAGATCAGCTTAATTGTGCTCAGAAGATCAGCATAACGGCAGCAGATTTTTCTTCTTTCACTACTGATACCCACCCTAAATGTATAGGGAGTTTGTACTGTGCTACACATTCACTGTCCATTTTATTAGCAACACCTGTACACATGCATATTCATGCAGTTGTCTAATCAGCTAATCATGTGGCATCAGTGCAGTGCAAAAAAAAATAAAATAATGGGTACCAGATGGGGGTTTAAAGTTTACACAGAATGGAGGGATAAATCTGCAGAATTATTAGAGAAGAATAACCAGACTGATCTGAGCTGACAGGAAGGCTGTGGTAATGCATATAAGCAATTGTTAAATCCATGGTGAACAGAACAACCTTCTCAGAATGCACAACATATTAAACGGAGATGTGGATGGGTTACAAAAGCACAAGACCACACTGGGTTCCACTCCCGTCAGCCAAGAAAAACAAGAATCTAAGGTTATCCAGACCAAGTGACCCCCCCTGTCCAAACCTTCAGATGCATTTCTGTTCACAGATCGGAGATGAGGTCATTTTTGCAAGACAAGCTCGTTTCAAGCCCTACATTAAGATTCCCCTCTTCCCATCAATAGAGCTAAAGAGGGTCTCCTGCTGTTTGTTTCTCATTGGTTAGTCTGACTGAAGGTGGGGTTTGAGACCGAGCCGTCAAAAAAAGCCATTTCGATTAGTCTGAGAAAACTCGAGACGATGGGAGAGGACAAGTGACTTGGTTTCTGCTTGGTTTTTTTTGTTTTGTTTTTTAAAGAACATGATTACAGCAAACCGCGGTGGTTTTAAAGCGGCTCCCGCTGAGCGCAGTGACACGTGGAGGCGCCGCGCGCTTTTCACCTCGCGCAAGTTTGCCGTTGCTCCGGGCGCGCGCGCTGACTAACCAGCCCTGACGCTCGAGCGCGGGAACAAAAGGAACCGGCAGCTGTGGCCAAAAAACACACACATCCACAGACGCAAAATCGCACAAGAGATAGAGAGTGAGTGTGTGTGAGGAAGAGAGAGAGACAAAAAAGAGTGCCAGGGAAGAGATTATTATGAAGTGCGATGGCTTGGTGCGACCGTGCGGTTCAGCTGCTCCTGGCCACCGTGGGCGCTTTCGTGGCGTTTAGCCTTATGACCATCGCTATCGGCACGGACTACTGGCTGTACTCCAGGGCGTACATTTGCAACGCGACCAACATCAGTGCGGATGACACTCAGTCTCAACCCAAGAAAACTCGCGGCGACCTCACGCACTCCGGGCTTTGGAGAATCTGCTGTATAGAAGGTACAGTAAGAGTCAGATATATGTCGGGGGGGGGGGGGGGCGGAAACAATGCGAGAAAAATTGCAGTGAGATTTGTCACATTCACATCGCGTTTTTTGTGTCCCAAAGTAGACGCATTTTGAAATCTTTTATTTTGCGTTCGGTGCGCAAAAACGCGTCGCGCGCGTGATGCCATTAACCAAACCAACACAGAACATTTCCTTAACGTTCGGCTTGGGTTCGGCTTCAGTACCTGTGTGTGAAGGCGGTTTCGTAACGTTCTGGGAGCGTTCTGTCACTGGTTAATAAAGTTATCGCTCTTTATTTGACGAACTTCTTATTATGAGGCAAACAAGTGTTATTATGAGTACAAAAACAACACCTAAAAGCTTGATCTTAACGGTTTAACGTTTTGTTTAAAAGTTCATAGAACGTTCCATTGATAATCAAAACAGAACGTTCCCATAACGTTAGGAAATTGTTATGGAAACAGAAGCCAAAGTACTAAAAAGTACAAATGTTAATGTTAGAGAAACGTATCTAATGTGTCTATTGGGAATACCACTAAGGGCTGGGAGGTGACAAAAATATCATGCAGCCATACTATACATATATTGTATCAGGATATTTAGTTTTCAAAATTATGTAATTATAATGTAATTACATAAGTGCAATTACAGTTAATTAGAGAGAGACATCCAAAAAATATGCACAGTTCATAATTTTTATCATATACATCTATATCTATATCTATATCTATATGTATAGCAATAAAATTTGATTTAAAGACAAGTAAATACAAGTTTTTCTATTCCTTAAGTGTGTAGACACACACACACACACACATATATATATCT
>JAQMYJ010000008.1:11729560-11742405 GCA_030014305.1 Clarias laeviceps | reverse complement strand
CTGTGTCACGTCAAACAAATAATTGCGCAAAAACATAACGCAAGCTTTTAAAATTAATTAAAAGAAGCTTCGAGGCATATGATTTTGCCTCGATAATTTTTTGTAATGGAATTACTCGAGTTACTCGAGGAATCGTTTCAGCCCGAGTGGTTTCAATACAAAGATGACATGTTCTAAAGGTTGTACTGCACCTAGATGTTATTATCTGCAAATTAAAGATGAAATTCTGTCTACTCATCCTTTGATCTTAAACCCAAATGTCTCTAGAGCAGCATCACTGAATGGCGGACCCTAACCGGACCCTGGTCCTTTTCTGATAAATGAGAAGAATAAATATACCAGTAATCTATCGCTTTCTACCCTCGAGGTGGGCGCAGGTATACGCTCACTCAACACAGCTAATCAACACGATAATTTACCGTGTATACACAGAATGTGTTACAAACTATGGTTTTCTCCAAGTGAAGAAGCATAAACTGTGAAAACTGAAACAGATCAGTATGTGTTTATTCTTCCTGTGGGAAGTTTAAAACCCATCTGTCTCATATGTTCCGCAACCGTGGCAGTAATAAAAAGCAAGTAACATGAACGCCACTATGAGAGAGAAAAAAACAGTAACAACACGGGTCATTTGAGCAAAAATATCGGCAGGTGGTGAGGTGAGATATGACCGAGCAACCCGAGCAAAGGAAGATTCACTAAAGACTGGTTAAAGATAGTTGCTTGTATTCCAATTTGAACATCAAAGTTCAAATTGTCCACATTTAATGGCAGTAAATATTAATAAAATGCTATAGAAATTTTAGACTGCTAATTTTTTATAGACTTACAATGACTGCAGATATAGAGATCTGAATCCTATCACAAACATGAAGTTCTGACCTCGGCTTGAAGAAAAGTTTATTGACTGCACCGGTAGTCCTCATCGTTTGAAGCTAACAATTTTAGTGCAAATGCACTTTACCAACATTCCTAAAATTACATCGATGTATCTCTCAAATTAACAAAATGATTCATGTTTATATTCACCTGAACTATTATAATGATTATCCTCAGAGCTACATAAGACAATAACAAATAACTAAATAAGCTTTGCAAGAAGCAGCAGCTGAATGTTACATCATACCTGGTAACCGATACATTACTTCATCATGTCTCTAATTTTAACTTATTTAATTTTTAGGTCTCAACAAAGGAAGCTGTTACCGTATCAATCATTTTCCGGATGACAACGACTACGACACTGACAGCTCAGAATACCTTCTACGTGAGTGACTTTCTTTTAAGCTATATTCGGCCATTTTAATTATAGTTTCAGTTTTGCACCTATAATATTCATGTCATTCTTGTTAAACAGAATTAGTATAGAATTTCATGACTAACCATAGACCTGGTTATGTGTGTTTGTGTGTGTGTGTGTGTTTAGGTATAGTACGTGCCTCTAGCGTGTTCCCCATCCTCAGTACTGTTCTACTGCTTCTGGGGGGGCTGTGTGTGGGAGTAGGACGCATCTACAACAAGCGGAATACCATTTTGCTCAGTGCAGGAATCCTGTTTGTGGCAGCAGGTAAAACACTGACAGATTTATAAGCCTTTGTTGCATGACATAGTGACCTATAAATGATCTGCATGGAAGAGTTTTACCAACTGTACTGATATCAGTGTTAGGTTTTAGCTCAAAGCTCTGAAAGATCTGATACAACACGATGCTGTGTGATGTAAGATCTGAAGGTATCTCACAATTAGCGTTCAAAGGAAAGCAGTCTGCACACTGTGCTCTGCCAAAGTACTAGCACAAATGTTCTAGTAACTAGTACTACGTTCCAGGAAGTCCCTCATTGCTTAGTACTAAGGAATGCATTTTGGTATTGATTGTATGCACTTGATCTGGAATTATTGAATGTCAGTGAATTGAATTTACTGTATGAACAACATGCCATTAAATATTTAAGCAAGTTTAAACAAGAAGACCAAACAATATCCTTTTTTTTGCTCTAATGTCTCTATGATGTTTTAGGTTTGAGCAACATCATTGGGATCATCGTGTACATCTCCAGCAACACCGGTGATCCCAGCGACAAGCGTGATGAAGACAAGAAGGGCCAGTACAATTACGGCTGGTCGTTCTACTTCGGGGCTCTGTCCTTCATCGTCGCGGAGGCGGTTGCTGTCCTAGCTGTGAACATCTACATCGAAAAGAACAAGGAGGTGCGCTTCCAAGCACGACGGGAGTTTGTCAAGTCTACCTCGTCCTCCTCACCGTACTCGCGCATGTCCAGTTTCCGCTACAGGCGGCGACACTCGCGTTCCAGCTCACGTTCCACTGAGGCGTCCCGCGAGGCTTCTCCAGTAGGGATAAAGATGGTGAGCTCCGTGCCTCTGGGTGAGATCAACATGTACACACTGAGCAGAGACCCGCTAAAATCGGGCACTGACAGCTCCTATAGCCCCGAACACGACTCTGGATTCCTGCAGGTGCACAACTGTTTTCCCAAAGACTTAAACGACAGCATCAACAGGAGGACAACACCAGTATGAGAGACCTTAATGACGGAAATGTTTTAGAAATACAATGTCTTGGCCATACAACTTGGGAGCACCACTGAGGCCTAATGGTTTAGTAGAAGCACTAGTTCAATTATTGCGATGATTCAACTACCTAAGGACTACTACCTTTCAAGGGGGGATTCGAACGGGCTTTGACGATAGCATTTAATTCTTCAGACAGTATTTTAGCTCAAGTGTTCTCCTTGAAGTATTAGAAGGAAAGGATTTAAGAGCGAGCTGTAGTAGAACTGTTTATCTAATTCCGTCAATTTTACGAACAATCTTTGAATAGTTGGATTATATGAAGCGTGAAATATTTAAGTCTTTTCTCAGTACGAGTTCTAGAAGCAGTGGAGATTCCAAATTCACCATTTTAAATAAGACTGTCCAAATATAAAATGGTGCTACAGGAAGTAGTCTCACAGATTAAGCCTTCCCCTTCTTGTGTATTTTTGTATATACTTGAACCTTGTGTTGCCTTGTCTGCCGTGTCACATGTCTGTAAACACAACTGTCATAATTTAATCTCCGTGCCTCTCTGCTTATCAGGATCAGCAATTCTGGCTGATCTAAACTGTCAGTATTCTTTACTGCAGAGAATACTGTGTTTAAGCATTTTTGTGAAACTAGAAATAACCCAGGGCACTGAATCTACGGAAGGACTAGGACAGAAAGGAGAAAATACAAGACAAGCACAAAACATTACAGTGCTGTGAAGCTTTATATTATATTTTAATTACAACCTGAATCATGTGCCGTAAGCTGTCAGTTGAAACCCACCTATGTGTTTGTTCTCTGTTGTGAATGAATCGAAGACGAATGCTATTCCACTGCCGTTCTTCTCAGCAACAAGGACCTTGGGGTCTCAATCGAAGTGGTTTTATGAATCAGATTTGAATGCAATCTGAATAATAGCCGTGCCTCTCCTCCATGCCGGTGAAGGCCTGTGTAAATCTGAATGGTGTGCTACTGGGACTGTGATATTGTCACAAAGTCTAAAGATAAACCTTGAGCCGAGAAATGTCAGACATCCAGAACTGAAAGAACCCGTCAGCACTGAGAGGCATTACAATGCCGCGGTCCGTTCGCCGATAACAATCTAGGACAAAGAAGAATGAAAGACTGTCAGTTGCATCAATGACGCCAAACCAGCGCTTCATCCGTGTCTTAGTTTCGTGAGCCTTATGATTGGAATTCTTTTCACATCTACGTGCCAGCCAGAAATGTACTTCATCACTGTTAATTTTTTTCTCAATATAACAGCATGTCTTTGGGTACAATAGCTCTTACTTTGTCATTTATGTTTACAAGGACACTCATGGCGGTGAGAGAATACTGTATAGTGTTCAGTCAAGTGCATAGTGCTGAATGACTCATCATAGGACAAATCATCTCAGTTACTTGTATATATAACTACCTTCATTTCCTGATACAGTTTTATATGAGCTTAGAACCATGCTTCTGCATAGCATGGTGTATGGTTGGTCATCTTGAATATTGGCATTTCCTATGATCCTTTGACTGTGCGTGCTATAGCTATTATATTCAGAGTGATTCCAAAGGCATTTCTGGTGTTTTGGTGACATAATCACAATTACTTGCCTATAACGCTCTGTCTTTCTTGAAGAAGACACTTTCTGTTTCTTTGCTGGTGTACTCAGTATAAAGCTCCCACTAACAACATCAATATAACCTTGCTCACTTAAATAAATAAGCCAGGACATATATTTTCCCTGTATGTGTATGTTTTTATTTCATCTGGGGTGAAGCACACAGTCCTACAACAGCTATTCAATTCAAAATGACCTACCGAACTTAAAACACAACCCGATGATGGACCTGCTTTTATGACACACACTGGGACAAATCGAGTAGTGCATGTTAAGATACGATGAATAAAAACAAAACCTAAAATGGTAATGATAAAGTTCCAAGGTTTGCATTATTTTTCCTGAATGTAAGTTTTCTCCAAAATTTTAAATGTTCACTTGATTTTATTTTTCTCTTCAGCACCTTGTGTCAATTGATTTATTTTATGATTCTCTTAGTTGTAATATTTGCCGCCGTGTTCTACTGACTATTTTTAGGATGAACTACCAGCATGCCCAGTGGCCAATCTAAGCCCAATTATCTTGACAAACCTGTTACAAAAACTGTTTCAAGTGCCATATACTGCATTATTTAGATCAGCTCTGGAGGCCCAGAAAGTCATAGCAAAGTATTTTAAGAATATTACATTCTGGATTGTTGTGTTATTGATGTCAATTAAAAAATTTTACCATCTTAGATTTTGTTTGCAGATAAGTTTGCATAAATAAATGTACATCAACCTTGTGTATTTAACAGTTAATAAGCTTACAGAAACATGCTTAAAAAGTAATAAGAACCAGCTTAAAAGAAACATGCTTTTTTATTTGAAATAATGAGCAAAGCTTTGATCCATATTTAATAACTTTAACAATTCTTATCACTTTGCCTTGATCAATTATTTAAAACCCAGTTCTTTAAACATGATGGCTTATGCTTAGTGACTTGACATTCCAGCAGGAACCCTAATCTCATATGACATTACACAACCGTTAATTCCGACCAAGTAATCTGATTGGACGAGAGACATTCCTCGAGTGTTGATAATAGACAGTAACAGCACTGGGACGTCTAAGTATATGCATCACACTGAGTATAATAGGTGTTCTAAAAACACATTTAGGCATTTGGCAGATGCTCTTATCCATAGCGACTTCCAAAGTGGTTTACTTTTGACACTGGGTTACTAGGTTACCAACTTAGTGCCATCAGTCAAACACAGTTGTTGTTTGTTTTGTCAGTTTTCAGCATTGGTGAAAGTAGGTTGGTACGGTTTGCAGTAATGTAATGGGAGAGCAGCTGTCTGGAAAAATCTTCATTCAAAACCAGTCTTGGAAGCACTTTCAGCAAGAAAACACATCTGATAATATGTATAATCTTAAACACCTGTACTACAGTATGTAATAACTGTTTCCAAGTTGTTCCAAATTGTCACTGTGGTGTTTTACCTCCTCGGGTTTGCGTGCATGGAGTTTGCATGTTCTCCCCGTGCTTGGTGGGTTTCCTCTGGGTACGCTAGTTTCCTTCCACAGTCCAAAGACATGCAGATTTCTGTTCCCAAATTGCCCCATAGTGTGTGTATGTGTGTGTGCCCTGCAGTGGATTGGCACTCTGTCCAAGGTGTACCCGGCCTCATGCCCTGAATCTACTGGGATAGACTTCAAACCCCCAATGTCCCTGTATACAGAATAAAGTAGAATAGATGATGGGTGAGTGAGTAAGCTAAAAAGCTAATTGGCTTTTAATACAATCCCAAATCCTTTCCTAAGCCCTAATCAAGGGCACTACTTTGTGTGTGGGACAAGTGGTCTAACTTCCCATTTAATTCTACTTATAAAGCATATATTTAATATTTAACCCCAGAACCCGGAAGTTAACATAGTTGATAGATGAAGTCGGAAAAAGTGGAAATATAAAACTTTTTTTTCAAGATTTACAGGACTGTCCACTGCATCCATATTTTATTCTTCTAACCTTTTGGGTACATAGTACCAGTAAAAAATTTTAACTACTTTCACTCCTGTCTGTCACCAGCTCCACCAGTCGTGGAAGGATATGTGTTAGCGGAGCAAAATAACTGGTTAAATAAATTAACAAATTATAATCTGTTGATAATAAATAGTTTGTGGAACTGTTGTATAAAAGCAATCTCGAGGTTGTACAGTCCTGTGATATTGCTTATACAATATACAGCACACTCGAGGTTGTACAGTCCTGTGATATTGCTTAATTGCCATGTTGTTATTAGGTTGTAACATTGTTTTCCTAAAACTCACTGCACCAAGTTAAAATTACTTTGATAAAATGATATAAAGCGATAATATTAAATGAATTACCTTAAACTATTACAACCTCAAAACAACAGAATATTAATATCTACTAATAGGATTTATCCCGCTTAACCTCTGTTTGCACAAATTCCTATACTGCATATACATCTGTGGTAACTTTAAGTTTCTGACAGAGTTCAGAAACATTTAAAAACATCTGGGCAGGCTTTTCTGTTCTTGAGCATTACCAGTGGTTTGCAACTCGTTGTGAAGATTCTGTATATACATTCATAAAGATGTCATTTGACTGTAGACTATGACAATGACATGCTCACCTCTTCTTCACTCACCAAGGACAGAATTCTGTGGTCATCCACTTTAGTTGTCTTCTGTGGTCCTCCAGGCATTTGCTTAAACAGCTACCAAATGCAAATGTCAAACACTCAGAACCACCTCCAGGCCTTGTATCTGCTTGATTAGTCTTGTAGTAATGAGGGAACAGGCCATACATTGAAACTGAATTGAATACCTGGCATGCAATTCCTGCCTCAGATCTGTGTGCATGGAGTTTGCGTGTTCTCCCAGTGCTTGGTGGGTTTCCTCCAGGTACTCTGGTTTCAACCCCGGGTTCCAAAGACATGCACATTAGGCTAATTGGCGTTCCCAAAGTACTCATAGTGTGATAACGAGCTTGTGAGTATGTGTGTACAGAATGTGTGCCCTGCTATGGATGGGCACTCTGAGATGCTTTTCTGCTTGAACAGAGAAATTCTTTCAATGACTATAGCCTTCCTATCAGCTCAAATCAGTTTGGCCTTCCTCCATTAATCGCTCTCATCAATAGAACTGTTCCTCACATTGTTTTTGCACCATTTTGTGTTTAAGACTGTTGTGCATGAAAATCACTACGTAGATCAATAGATTCTGGAATACACAACCCAGCCTGCAGCACCAACCGTGTCACCGACCTTCTCCTGTTGGATGTTACAGTACATGTGAACATTAATTGAAACTCTTGACTCGTATGATGATGCTTTGTGCTGCTGCCTCATAATTGGCCGGATAACTGATTGCATGAATGATGAAGGTGTACAGATGTTTCTATTGAAGTGTATACAAAGTGTATACACTATGTTTAAACAGTATTTATCATTCATCTGCCTTTATTGCTAGATCCACTACAAACATCAAGGACACCGAAAGATGCATTACAATTAAAACAACACGATGAACATTTGCAAAAGGAAAATCACAATGCGATGAGGCGGTAAATTATTTTGGGGAGTAGTGTGACCTAGAACATGGCATCTTCTCTAACAACCTTCATTAACAAATCACCTCCAGTGTTGATTTAACACCTTTAGAGTCTAAATGGGTCCAACCGGATCTATATAATCGCTGTAGGGTGTTAAGTTTACTCTCTACCTTATTAGAGAATACATTGCTACTTTTATATGAATATTTTCACATTAGGGATACTTACGCCAACATTTACAGTGCATTACTACTTTTACAATACTAATGTTTAGATTATTATGTAAGCCTTACCATACTACATCTCCTTTACAAACGTACATTAATATAGTTTTATCACGAATGCTTAGATTACTACTTTTACATTCCATCCATCATCAATCTAGGAACCTTAGTAGTCCAACCGGAGACCCTGTAGGCCAAATTATTGAATTTATTCCCATTTGTACAACCATGGTAGGACCTCCAGACAACATTCACAGGTACATTCACACAGGCAATTTGGGAACACCAATTACCCTAATCTGCATGTCTTTGGAGGGCGGCACAGTGGTGTAGTGGTTAGCGCTGTTCCCTTGCACCTCCAAGGTCTGGGTTCGATTCCAGGCTCGATTCCCATCTCTGTGTGCATGTTTGCATGTTCTGCTTAGTGGGTTTCCTCCAATGGAACTGTGGGAGGAAACCGGAGTACCTGTCTGAAAAGACATGTAGGTTAGGCTAACTGGTGTTCCCAAATTGCACGTAGCGTGTGAATGGCAGTGTGTGTATGTGTGTGTACCCTGCGATGGATTGGCGCCCTGTCCAAGGTGTACCCTGCCTCGTGCCCTAAGTCTCCTGGGATAGGCTCCAGGTCCCCCACGACCCTGAATACAGGATAAAGAGGTTTAGAAGATGAGTGAGTGAGTGAGTGCATGTCTTTGGACAGTTGGAGGAAACCGGAGAACGCAGAGGAAACCCAACCAGCACAGGGAGAACATGCAAACTCCATCCACCCTCGAACCCGCTCAAACCCGACATCTGGAGGTCCAAGACGACACCACTAAGCCACCCTGCTGCCATACTTTTACATCATTAATGCATTATTAAGGCTTAAGACTCACTTTTACATTACTACTGTACCACACATATTCAATTTTTTACATTATTACTTTTGCATTTTTTCATTACTAATATTTTTTATTACTAGGGCTTACTTCATGACACAACTATACTAAACTATATATTATTTCCCTACTATAGCTAATCCGCCACACAGCATACATTAAATCTGCTTGAAAAAATACAATGGTTTTGTTCTCATACTACATGACCTTTACGGCGATAGCCTTGAGGCTAAAGCAATCAAATTTCGTATGAATAATATTGCACATTATTAGGAAATACATAGAGAATGCATATCTTAGGCATTTCAAATGTCACATCCCCTCCTCCCGCTGCATATTCCAAGTATTATTGTCTTTCCATTCAACAAATATTACACTAATACACACAATGGAAAACACTGATGGACTCTGAAGGCTGGATTGTTGCTTACGGATAAGCAGCCTCTTGGCTTGTCAAAGAGAAGGCGAGGTGCGATAATGTTGACAATGATTGTAGCAGACTGAGTGAGATGTCTTCCAGCTGTCAGTCAAGCTACTCCTGGTGACCTCTGGGACCGGTGTACACAAAGTGCCTTAAAGAAAGAGTGGTAATGTATGATTAGTTTTATATCTGTCCAAGCAGATGTCAACCTCTATTTCATGAAAAAAATAATAAAGCTCATCCAGACGACATTGCATAGGCCTTTGTTTACTACATGGTTTATTGTTATTGCTTAAATATACAGAAGACAGAGGTCACTTTGAGGTTGAATGACTGAGGTTGAAGAGACTGGAATACAGGTCACTGAGTGGGTATCAAAGGTTCATTGTTTAGTGTTACAATAACAATTTCCACTTCGCTGTATGCCAGACACATTTAGATTTAGTCTGAGATTGATTTTTGAAACAGAAAAAAAACAAGCTTATCTATGATATCATACTCAGACCTGGGCAAAGAAATAAATGCATGTATGATTTTTCCTTAATACTAATAGATTGCACCCAAGGGTAGTAAAGCGCAAATTGTTCCATATATAGCATTTGGACTGTTCTGATGAGGCCTCTCCGTGCAAGGCTTGTCAGTGACAAAAATGGGCCAGAGTCCTTTAAAGTGGGCCATAGCACTTTATAAAAAGCAACGACATAAATGGTAGACATTGCATAAGGAGATATAAAGGTGGATTCACATCCACTCTCAGAATAATGGTACCAAGCTGTACTTTTCATTGTCACTGGGGAGGTACAATCAGGGGTAGATCTGTTGTACCTTGAGTACGTGTCTTTTGCCTGAGAAGGTGCATGTGATGTACCCCTAAGATGTGTTTATAGATAGGAGAAGTTTTAAAATTGCACCTTGGTGGTCCTTATATAAAACAGTGTACTATGGAAAGTTTAAATTTTTTTTTAATGTACCTTTGATTGTACTACCCCAAGGAGTCAGTTCTATAGTGCAATCACTTGAGTCAAGTATGAATATATAAACTCACCCAGACAGACATTTCCATTTCCACAATGTCTAACATGATGAATCCAAGTCTACTAAAAATGCAAATATGATCTGAACATTGTCTTAAACACTTAAAATGACTTAAATTACCTCTGTGGCATAATAATTGCATACAGCACTTCTACTTGATTTCATTCTTGATTAGCAACATTAGCACTCAGAGTGGAGTACTCTGTTAAGGTTATAGTGCTCACGGAAGCCTTGCACCTGACTAATATGTAGATAATGAAGAGCCAAGAGAGAGAGGTAGGTAGGATGGTTTCTTCCTGGTGCTGGAGGACTATTCGGGCACCCAGAAGGATTCGCTGCCTCTCCCCCTCACTGACTGATGGAAAGTGGATCAGCTTGTATAAACGCCTACGCTACTAATAAAGGCAGATTTCCCATGAGTCCATGAGATAAAATGAGAGCGCAAGCCATACAGGAAATACATTTTATTATATTGTTATTTAAGGCTGAGAGATGTGCTCTCTATGAGGTGTTAGCAACCAACAGAATCCTGCAAGTGGCTTCAGCCTCTAGAAACACAAGGTGTCAAATGAAAAGTCTTGTTTCAAAGAGCAGGTTGAGGTATATTACCGAGCCGGCTTCTTCGAGACGAAGAGTCATCTACAGTAGATCTCAGCTTCAGCTCAGCTCATTGCACTAAACGCTTAACAGCCTTACAGGGAGGGAGTGAGATGAAACTAGAGCACTGGTATCTGACCCCTTTTTTCCAAGCAGAAGCAGAGATCTGTGGAGTACGAGCTGCAGTGAGGGATCCGGTGGTTGTCGTGTTGAGTTTTGGGTAAACCCACCGCATAATTTTGAGGAGGAAAAGTACAATACCTTTCTTCAACTTGCTGAACATATCTGCTGCAGGATACCAGGATGCTGAAGGACAAGAAGACCAAGGTGAAGATCACCTTCTTGGTCATTGTTGTGGGCATCTCGTCCATGCTTGCGGCCATAGTGACAGATCATTGGGCCGTCCTGAGCCCTAGAGTTGAAAAACTTAACACCACCTGCGAGGCAGCTCACTTCGGGCTTTGGAGGCTGTGCAAGAAGAGCATCTTCATTGTGCAGGAAGACCCTCAGGGCAAGGGCTGTGGCCCTATCAGCCTGCCTGGAGGTAAGGGAGAGCATGTAGCATCCACGGGACTTTGGAGCTCATTTTATGCATTGACTAATTCGACTTGCACTTGATTAGGGCAAGCCAGTGAATGTGTTAGTGGAAAAATGCTAGACATCCTTGATCCTTTTGATCTGAACTGAAAGGGTAATCAGAAAGAAGAGAAAGCCAGGAGAAGTGTAATACTCAGACTCTTATTCCAGTAAAGCATATAGTAAGGCAAGTAATACATCCTGATATAGTTCTATTCACCATTCATACATGCCATGAATATGCCTGAGGCCAGTTTCCAGATCAGGGTTATATGAAATTGCATCGATCTGAAGTTAGAACATAATGATAGATTTTCTAGCATTAACAACTAGAGATTAGATCTGCTCATAGAAGTTAGATCATCATTATGTTTTGTTTTTTTCTTTAGTTATCTGGATGCAACAAAAAGGTATGACCAGGGATTTTTGGAAATGAGTTTTCTAAAAGCTGCTTTGAATGGGTATTGGCTCTATTTTTCTAGACTCTCTCTGAACCGAAATTGTGTTATAGTGTTCTGTGTAGAACATCTCTCTTTATACTACACTCTTCAAGGATTCTTCAATATTTCTTAGGATGGTCAAGAGTTGTGAAACCTGTTCAAAAAAGCTTAACACTTGTCTATAATATATTTTTTTTCCCAGAGGGACGACCTCAAAATCTTTTAATAGTGCGGGATTAAGAGTATGATATTTTTCTAAACCTAATAGCTTTCCCCATATACAGTACCTCTAATGCAGAACCTGTTCATTTCAAGTATACTGTATTTAAAGCACACTTCAACATACTGTAGTAACATCAATGTTGCCCATCAGAAATGACTGAATAGGTTACAGGGTAGACAGATAAACAGCAGAGGTAAGACCGATTATTGTATCCCTCAGTATAGAGTGTAAGGCAGTTTACCATTTGAGCAGTAATGCATCTCCTCTCTTCCTCATCAGGAGGTTATAAATGGAGATTGCACACTTCCTATATGTCCCACAGGCTACAAGGGTGTAATGGAGCAAGCCCCTGTGCTCAAGTGGGTGTGCTAGGAGGAACTCTCCATGGCACAGCCCAAACATTAAACTATAATGATGGCAGCTGTCTCAAAGCAGAGCAGGGAGGGTCACATCTGCTGTCACTCTCTGTTCAACCATTAACAAGTCTCTAAGGTTTATTTTCATTTCCCTTGTAAATACTCTTGATATACTGTACATAGATACTGTGCCTATAGATTACATATGATTGGTTTGATTGAAAAGGGATTGGAAAAGTTTTCAAGATATATATATATATATTATATATATATACATATATACACTCAGCAAAAAAAGAAACGTCCTCTGACTTTCAACTGTTGGGCAGTTGGGCAGTTGTTGTGGCCATCCTGTACCCGTCACGCAGGTGTGATATTCGGATGTACCGATCCTGTGAAGGTGTTGTTACACGTGGTCTTCCACTGCGAGGATGAT
>JAQMYJ010000008.1:11716430-11728600 GCA_030014305.1 Clarias laeviceps | reverse complement strand
TACAACATTATTGTTGAAATACACAGTCCTGAAAAAGGGACGTTTCTTTTTTTGCTGAGTATATATATATATATATAAACGCCAATTAACAGCACTTGAGATTAGAGCCGTTATGAAGGCTTTACAGAGCATAAGTAGTATATATATAAGTAGTATATATATGTATATGAATATATAGACTACTTATGCTGTGTAAAGCCTACATAACGGCTCCAATCTCAAGTGCTGTTAATTGGCGTTTCTGAGGCTGGAACAGTAATTCAGAAATCTGAAGCAACAGAGGTAAGCTTTGGTCTTGCTTTCCTGGGATGGTCTTCATGAGACCCATTTTCATCATGGTACTTGATGGGTTTTGAAAATACATTTGATAATACTGTACTTGCAAGAACTATTCCACAACTGCCGACCTTCATGTCTTAAAATAACAAGTGACTGTTATTGTTGTTACTTAATTACAATACCTAATTCCATTATTTCATTTCATAACTTCAAAAACGTAGAATAAATATATATATAATTTATAATTTAATCTATCTTCACAGTATTCATTTGTACCCACAAGTGACCAACATCTGTCTTTGTTATGCATGCACTGTAAACACTCAGAGCAAGGACCCAAATGCCCATCCACGGCAAGTTGTTAAAAGAGTGAAAAATTTATTTGTTTACAGGCTTTTAGCTGATTGCAAAACAGAGCCTTGAGGAAATGTCTCTAGATAAATCCACATGAGTCATTACACTTGATGCAGTCACTTTATAAAACATGACTTAGATACATACAGTAGACTGCCTAAAAAGAGCTGCACAATGACCTCATCCATAGGTTTTCTGAAGAGCGGTTTTGAAGCACATATGTCGGAAATCTGGTCGTCGCCATCTTGACAGGAGCTGACCGGGCTTAAAACATTCAATCCATAAATGGGCAAATGGGTGGAATGAATGGATCATGACTGCCATTTGGAACCTGCCTACCTTTATCACCCAGCGAGCTTAGCTTTAGCTTAACTAAACTTAGCTAAACTGCTAAGCTGCTGTGGTGGCTAAGGTTAATTTATAAACTAATGCCTTTGACTGTGGGAGGAAAAGACAGTCTCTGACGGAAACTCACCAAGCAGGGAGGACATGGGAGGACAGGCAGTAACCAAACCCGGAACCTGGAGGTGCAAGGCAACAGCGCTAACCACTAAGCCACCGTGCTGCCTACTTACATATACTAAGTAGATAATATGAGCTGTCATTATCTTACTTAAATATGTAAAATAAGAATGCTCTTTAAAGTCTACATAGTCTTCACAGTGACTGATTCCAGGCTGGTTAGACAAAGTGATACATAGCAAACAGCTAGTGATTTGACACCTGCAATGCAGCTGTCACTCAAATTCAGTTAAATCCCCTAAAATTATTTGCTGTAGAGCCGTGATTGATGTGAGGGCACTACAGTAAGTGCCTCCCATCCCACCCTGCTGAGAGAGCTCGGACAATCAGCTCTCTCTAGGCCCCACGGCTGCAAGAGGCTACAGCGCCACCCGGGAATCGAACTAGCAACCTCCGGAAGATTGGACGAGGACTTTAAAACCGTACCAGGTTTTTTTGGTACTTACTGTTGCATTTTAAACAGGGGGTCTCTAGGGATTGACTTGCTTTTAGAGCCAGCTTCTAGTGGTCATTTCAGGAAATGCACATTGTGGCACATCTGGGTTGGCTTCATTTTTCAGAACCGCAGGTTTCCTCTTGCTTAGAATGAACTTAGTCAACATAAAAAAAACATAATTATAAAACCACCAGATCTCACAGACATAGACAGAGTTCCAGAAGGCAGAAGGCATGAATATTGAGAGGGGAATTAAATAGAGCGTCAAATGGAAAGTGGGTGTGCTCAGGAAAAAGAGTGGGAAAAATCAAAGAAAGAAAGCAACATTAAATTCATAAGTGACTGAAAACTTAATGTTAATGAAAAAACATCTGTATGATGTACCGGTGATAGTTAATGCAACTGTCCAAGACATTGAAATCTATGCATTTGCTCCAGGTGAGTACTACACCACCTAGTTTAGGCAATTTCCTTATATTAAGAGATGATTAGCTCAATCAGGTGGTTGGCACAGAATCCAGATAGCAATCTGAATTCTCCTGCAGTTATGGGTCAATAGCGACAGTGAAGTCTCACAGCTGCCTTAGAACACAGCAGGTTGGGAAGAGGGGAAACTCCAACAGGCCAGGTGTGATCAATTTCACACCAGCTTAGCATCCACGCAGCGTCAAGAAGGGCTTGATTTTGATAGCTTCTTCTGTCGTACAAATGAAGCCACGAGTAAACACGTTAGCACTTAGTCCACCACTTCCCCCTACTTCACACTTACTCATGCAGTTCCATGGCTGAACTCCCAGAGCTATCTCCAGCAATTAGATCTTTGTTTGTGTGTGTATCTAACTGTATCTGAGAGGGAGACATTCAGTGAGTGGAAATAAGAGCCAGTGAGGGAGCAAGTGTGGATAAAAGAAAGTGAGAGAGATTCTTGAAACTCCAGGAAAGAAAAAATCCGGCAAGAGACACGAGAGCAATGATGATTAGACTAGACCAAAAGACTGTTAGGGGAATGATGGATTGCCCAGTACATGTCGTGAACAAGTCAAGGACAGCAGTCACAACTGTAACACAATTGTCTCTGGAGGTTTTTACCAAAAATTACTTCACGGACTCTGTGGAAGTCCCTGCACTGGTATGACCCAAATACCCATGTGGGTATTTTTCTTTCTTTCTTTTTTTTTTTTTACTGCACAAATTACAATGTCCCAGAATCTAATGGTCATTTTATGTAGGAACAAAATAGGACAGAGCTTCATTTTTAAGCCATGAACCGTCTCATACTCAACCAAACAGCAAAGCACGGAAAGCTTACACTCAAGGCAACTGCCGTGCCTAGTGTGTGTTTACACTTGTCTCAAGGGGGAGGGAGTTTTAATCAAGAAGTAAAAACCTAATGTGACAGCCACTGAAACCTAGTAATTGACTTCCTCCCCGGGATAAGTGCTTCTATTAACAAACCCACAAGGTCAATGATATGGTCCGAAACGCTTTATTTGGATGCCTGCTTTGCTCGTCTGAGCTGGCTAAATCTCATCCAAGAATACTTGCTGTGGCTTTCACAGATAGCCCGTCTGATCATCCTAATAAACAAATTTGACCTGATAGAGAATGAGGCATGAGGTCACAGAAATGGTGTAAAATGCCAGTTTTCAGCAGAAGCTCAGATCTTGTATCAGGCTTGTATCTCTTTGTACAGTGAGATACTGGTATAACTTCATTAAATAATGATCATGGAAAGCAGGGACAAAAATGAATACAAATAGAGAAAAAGTGGTGTGAGATGCCTGCAGACTTTCTAATAGCAAGGTGCTTGCTAGATGGATGGATGGATGGATAGATACTTCATTAATTCCCAAACAAAATTGCAATAAGGTTACAAAAACATAAAATACATTGAAGGTTAGAAAAAAAGGTTTGCATCTACCATCCAAATGATTCTTCATTTAGGTCCCCTAAACAAGATGCACTTGTTCAAATATGTATATGTATATACCTCTTTATGCTTAACCATCAATTATAATTTCATGGCTATAAATAAAATATTCAAGAGGGTCCAGTTTTGTTTCATGACTTCACTCTGACAAGTTAACTAGTGCCATGGACTCTGCAAAAGGTTCAGAAAAACCCTTGATTTAAGTTTGATTCGGGTAAAATAAATAAATAGTCAATCATCCACTGACATTGTTTTTATAAAATTCAAGATAAATTGTCTGTTCACTACTCAGTCCAGGCAAGTTAAATAAAATGAAAATGGATGAAAGTCATTCGTTAATGAACTAATGTCAGAACACACACACATATATATATATATATATATATATATACTGTATATATGTATGTCTTTTTTTTTTTTTTTAAACATGGATCCGATCTGCTAAAGTATTCAGTTCTGCCTACATGATCAAAAGTTTTTGGACACCTGATCATCAACCCTGATGAATTTTTATTTATTTTTTAAACATGGCTGTGGAGATTCGCTTATTTAACCAAAAGAACATTATTAGTGAGGAACGGACACAGCGCAGATGTTCCACTCCAATCTTGTGTTCCAATTCCAGTTTTGGAAACGCCAACATGTTGGTGTGATGGTCGGGTTTCCAGAAACGTTTGGCGATATTGTGTAACTTGCCGTTATTAAAAGGAAATTTCATTAAAAGGAACACTATTAGAGAGCAAAAACCATTAACACTTCAAATAACCCTCCAGAATACATTTATACATTTACTGCTAATGGGTGTGCTTACGTTGTATCATTTATGTCTCTCAATTGAAAGATCTCAGCTACAGTGGATGCAAGACCACATTTTTTAATGAAGCTCCCAGTCTACCATCCCACAGCTTCTCGGTCCACTGAGGGATGAAAACCCAGTAAATCCCCAGGAGTAAAGACCTTTAATAATAGGAGCGGTCAAACAGGGTTAATAAATGACGCCCTAAAAGCAGCACGGCAGCCCCTTCCTTTGCTCTCCTCATTGAGCCTTAACTAATACCATAGATAGGAACAGCCTGTTGCTAGGTAACCTCCTCGCAGCATGCTTTTTTTTTTTTTTTTTCCTCCCTCTCTCCTCACCCCTGATGGAGATTCTGGGTCCAGAGTAACAAACAGCTCCTCTGTTCCTCTGCCTGATTGCCCATCTCTCTCATGCTCATTCTCTGGACAGAGCAGAGTGAGATGTTGCTTTATGAGTTTAATCTAACACAAAGGTGTCAGACTCCTTCCACACCTCCATAACAACACTCCTGTGCTTCCCCCATGGGAGTCACAAAATGGAGGCATCATCTCTCGAGCGGCGAAGGGGGGCGGAATTGTTTTGTCGCAACGTGAGTGGTATGTGGTGCAGGGCTTTGGCCTGTTTAAATAAAAAAAACTGGGCCGACTGCAGCGTGAAGGTGACAGGAGGTCAGAGTCTCATCTTTTGCTCTGAAACAAGCAGCAGATGTTTAAGAGTGGGCGGTGTAGGAGTACAACCACTCAGCGGGATGTAGATTTCCATGAAACGTTAAAAATCAAAAGGTGATCAAACCTAGCTTCTCGCTTTTCTCAGGAAAGATTGCCTCGCCGTCTAACACGTGCATGCATACAGTAGATAAACCTTTATCTTGGCATGCTGCCTAGAAGATGAGAACGCCCGTTGGAAAACAAGCGCACTGATATCCATTCTGTCCACTATATTCACACTCGCAGAATACCTCGTGAGCGTCCATCACGGGTCTCAGGAGGAAATGGCAGCTAGGCTCATTGGCAGTGCAAGTGCGTCGTAACGGCAGGCTCCCGCAGCACCACCAGCCCTCAGCTACAATCACTGTTTTCATCTCTCTTTGCAGTCAAGAACTGCTCCTACTTCAAACACTTTACGTCAGGGGAGGAGGCCGAAGTTTTCGAAGTCAAGACTCAAAAAGGTAAGTGGCCTTCCTCAGGCTTGCCTTACCATGGGGACACTGCTGCATATCAAAGTGGGAATAAGAAGGAGGTGTTTGCACTAATCCAAGTCTGCCATTACCATTTTCTTCTTTAACGCTTAGGGTTAGAATCTGAGAAGAAAAGGTTGAACAGCATGAAACGGAAATGTATACCAAGAGATTTAAAAAAAAAAAGCATGGAGGAAGGTTGATGCACATACAAAAATACATCAAAGTGCTCCACCACCACCAGGCTGCTTTAAAACACGATTTTTTGTGTTTGGGAATGTGTGGGTGCTCAAAAAGCAGGGAGCACCATCTCAAACTGTAGTTCTCAGGAATCAACCAAACCAGCCTTAATGTTGTTTTTTTTTTTGGTTTGTTTTTTTGGTATAACACTTAACAGACATCACCATAAAGCAGCTTTCCAGAAATCCAGATATGTTTTAGATCCCTAACAAACAAAGCATTGGTTACAGTGGCAAGCAAAAAAATAATAATCTGAAATGACACAAGAAAAAAAAAAAAAAACCTGGAAAGCAACCATACTTAAAGAGAACCCAAACTCTTTCAATTGACCCAGAGAGCAAAAGTATAATATAAAAATACAGTAAGATTGAATTCAGTGAGGAATAGAGACGAAGAAGAACAGGTAGAGATGATGCATCAAAGTGCATGTCGGGTTCCAGGCCCTGAGCACATGTGAAATATGTGCCTGTGTACATATTTCAGTTCCCCAGGTCACCGGCGTCAGAGATTCCTTCTAGCATTATTTCAGTAAACTAAGGTCTACAGAAGGCACTAAGGTACTGTATGTTCAAGTTTATTTAACATAATCGGAAGCAGATATTTATTGGACAAATGTCATATCAGTCTGCTTACTGTTTTTCATGGTCATGTCTGATTCAGTGGACAAGCTGGGACCCATGAGGGTGTTCGTGTTTTTTGTGTTGTTTCAGTTTACACTACAGAATGCATGTGAAAATGTAACTTTATTAATCACATGCTTCCACATTTCCGTCAGCTCACAAAGCACGTGCCTTTTTATACTTTAAAACACTATATATATTTTTTTTTTTTCCAAACATACTATAGCATGACTAAATAAATACGGGGCAATGTACAAGATAAACTGGGAATGCGTCTCTCATTTGGTTTTCCCACTGGGTGGCTGTCTTGGAAAAAAAAACTAAAACTTGAAACGATCCAAAAGGATCCAAATGCTCTGCTGTTGGTTTGTTAATAATTAAATTGTTTTGTTTTTCGGTACTAGGCACAAAACCCACTAACACGTATTTATATTGTACATTTAGTAATGCAAAAATAAAAGAACCTAGAACCTGTAGAAGGTAAAATCATTAGATCGGACATAGGGAAATCATTTAAAGCTACAGATGCCTGATGCATTTGTTGCAGTGCATTAGGCTGTAATTAGATAGGCTGTAAATCTATGTAAATAGATTCATGTATTTTACATTATAATTGTTTCCTTTGCAGAAACAGATGCTACAAGTTTAAGCAGAATTTATTTTTTTAGAAAAATTATTATAATGCAGATTTAACTTATTTTTAACCTTAATTGAACCTGGGTGTGACCTCTTTATCACCTTTTAATTTGCACCCTGCCCACGCAGATCCAGTTTCCCAAAAGACTAACTCTAAATGATATATATATACACCGTAGTCCTATCCGTGACAAGGATAAAGTAGTTACTAATGAATGAAGTAATCAACATTTCATTAACATTCCATTCGTTTTTTTATTTCTGGAAGCAAACTCATGCCCTTCGGGTGCAGCATGCCCTTCTGACCTCCGTTTTAGACGTCATTTTTCAGGCAAGTTGGAAAGGAACGCGATTGAGACAATACATAAAGGCGAAGCAAAGAAAGCGTTTCGACCAGTAATGCTGACAAACATACTGTAGAGGTGTGTGTGGTCCAGACTCAGGCCCAGACTCCATTATGTTGATCTGTCAACATGTCAGATCCAAGCCGTGGCTCATTTTCAAGCCCTTTTTACTCTCTCCTGTCAACTCTGAAAACATCAATTGCTGGATTAACAATCAATAGTCCTGTAGCTTTTACTTATTAATGATGCATTAAAAGCAGTGACAGTCTGGAGAGCAGACTGATTAGTGTTATGACGTGATCTAAGGTGATAACTGTCAAAGCCATTCCTGTATAACGAAGTGCGGACTGTCTGGAAAGTAAGGTATGATTAAGACATGGATTTTCCAAAGTGTTTCTTCCTATAATAACGTGCACCAGTCACATGAACAAACAGTTTAAACACTTTGTGTTTCTGTTACAATTTCAGAGTACAACATCTCAGCCGCTGCCATTGCCATCTTCAGCCTGGCCTTCATGACACTGGGCAGTCTGTGTCTCCTTGGAGCCTTTGGAAAGAGCAGAGACTACCTACTAAGACCGGCTGGCATGTTCTTCGCCTTTGCAGGTGAGATCAGTGCTAAAAAAAAAAAAAAAAAAAAAAAACAGCTCACTTAACATTGTTAAAGTTGAATTCATGAAAATGGTTCATTCCTGGGTCAGCATAGAGGTCATACAGGCCTTGTAGGTCAATGAACCGATGATCTAAAGCAATACAACACTTACTGATCAATATTCTGGAAACCACAGAAACCACAAGCTTTCACTCTCTTCCTTAATGTCTGCATGACGTCTTTCCAGGTCTCTGCATAGTCATTTCAGTGGAGGTCATGAGACAGTCTGTCAAACGCATGATTGACAGCGATGAAACCATCTGGATCGAGTACTACTACTCGTGGTCCTTTGCATGCGCCTGCGCCGCCTTCATCCTCTTGTTCCTCAGCGGGATCAGCCTGCTGATCATCTCCATGCCTCACATGCCGCGGAACCCATGGGAGACCTGCATGGACGCTGAGCCTGAGCCCATGGACTAGCAGAGCACCTTTGCCCATCAAATCAGGGTTTGGCACACAGTAAGAATGCATGATAAAGGAATCAACACATGCAAGGTGTTGAAGGAAAGTTTCGTATTGACTTTGCTATTGTTTTTGTTGGAAGTGAATACGTTCATGCATAGAGGAGATTAAGTCTGCTGTTTTAGATAAAAAGTAGCATTTCATCCAGTGTCAGAATTTCCACATGACACATTTGTATTCATTCGAATTAGGATTCTGTAACATTGAATTATTCTTTAAGGTTCGCTATGCTATGCGAAGTGGAACGGACGATGCAAGTATCCATTTTTCATTAATCATATAAGCCCAGTTCTCAAAGTATTCCTTTAAATAATTTGATGTTTTAGTAAAGGTTTAAAATTTAGGATAATTTAGATTGCTCTATATTATTATACCATTATTCATTATTACATAATAAAGAGCAACACATATCTAATGCAGAATTCTGTCTCTGAGTAATAAAACAACTTAAGAACATCTTGAGATCTTAACATTTATAAAAATGACTCATCAAGAATAATCAAATGTCTGGTGATCTTGGATTTTACTTGGGCAGCCGAATTCTTGGAAAACAGCCGGAAACAAATGTTTTTTTTTGTTGTTGTTGTTTTTGCCCAGCTCAAATGGCCATTTTAAGAAACCTTATGTACATAGATATGCTAGAAAAAAAGAAACACAGATTTATAATGTGGGTGCACATTTTGGTGCCTATGTTGTTAGATTTAGCTATTAATACATTATCTAGTTAGGTTTAGCTATTAATGCATTATTAGTACTTTGTTGACTTTACTTTAGCAGCTTTAAGAGCAACTTAAACTCACCTAGACCTACAGTAGAACGAGAAGGATGGTCAACAGATCAAAGACATCATCATCCAAGACCCAGCTCGATACTCTGTTGATGTTTTACCCTTTTCTTTAAACTGATCTATAATTCTGTTAATGATAGAAAGAGGTGCTTCCAGAAACCTACTGAAGCTATTTGTCTCAGGAACAGTCCAACCTCAGAATGACCAACATTCTTTGTTGCCTCTTTGAAAATCAGAAATGTATTTGAAATTTAACCCTAACCCTATTTGAAATTTTCACATTTTGGCATGCTTACTGATGGGTATATTTCAACAAACCTTAGTCTTAATGCTGTACTTTTGGTTGCTCCCTTTAAGGGGTTTTCACAGCAGACCATTCCATCCAAAAGTTTTGCACCAGATGCCTGACACAACCCTGGCATTTTTATCCTGGTTTGGGACCAGCACTAATGAGGCCCTGGTTTGGGTCACTGGCTGGGAATCTAACATGGGTCTTCCACATGATGGGTGAGAAGAGTACCACAGAGCCACCCATACCCAAGCAAATATTAGTCATAAAAATCGCACCCAATTTTACTGCACATTTGGACATGCATAAATGTTTAGAACAGGGGTGTCCAATTTTTTAAACATTTTTTTTCCAAAGGGGGCCAGATTCATAGAAAAACAGAGGACTGATCATAGACAGTATATAATTACATTAGGTATTGTTGGGTTAAACAACTTGGTATGGATCAACTTTTTGAACTGTGTGAACCCACCTATATTTTAAAGATCATAAAAGCATTGGACTAATTTCAACCACTGGGTTGCAAATACTGTACAGTTTAGTTAATACTCTTACAAAATTCATCTCCCCGCTCTTTTGAGATCACCCCCTTCTGAAAGATAACTTTGTAGCTTTTCTCTGCAGCCATGACTTAATACCATTCTGTAAATTAATTCGCAGGTATAGTCTGTGGGCCACAGAATAAACACCCTTGGTTTAGAAGGACATTGTATGACGTACTGTAGAATAGAGATTGCCCTTCTCTGGAACTAAGGGGTGCAAACCTGTTTCAGCATGAAAATATCTCCGAGCACAAAGCGAGCTCCAGGAGAGTTCGCCAAGTTTGTGAAGATTTTGAGGGCCGAGCACAAGCCCACTGAACACTTTTGGAACAAGCTGGGACATGAATAAATGCCTGGCCTCTTTGACCAACATCAGTGACTAATGCTCTTCTGGCTGAATGAGTAAATCCCCACAGCCACAATACAAAACCTAGTGGGAAGCTTTCTCAGAAGATCGGAAGTTATTACAACAGTGAACGGGGGTGAATACATCTGGAATGAGACGTTTACCATGCACATGGGTAAGATTTAATCATGTGTCCATGCACTTCAGGACACAGTGTATTTTACCAAATCAATGTTTACCTGTTTTATTAAATGATATTCATTATATACTTTATATTATATGCCTTGGTTATCTTTCTGCAATGATCATGTCAGCCTACAAGTGTCAAAAATCTTGTTAGTTAAGTGTGATTGTGTGTTACAGCTAATGTGATGCTTTGAGAAAGTTTTTGATAGTTAACATGCAATAGCAAAATTCTCATGTGCAGATACTTTGTCTAAATGTGTAATTTAGTCAGCAGTCCTGAATTAATCAGTAACTGTTTAGCACCAGAGATCAGTCAACTAGAAATATGATGACTCTTGTGTTTAAATGCCAGGAGTGATTTTTACCTCAGGTGATTAAAACACTTACTGTATGTGGATGATGCTGATTAGATGTCTTTAAATTTGGCAGTAAGTATGTTTTTCAGGTTACAAAGGTAGAACTTACAATTTTAGGTCAAATTTTACAAAACCTGTAGTCTTTAAAACTACAGTAGTGTGCAAACGTCTTGTCATCCCATATTTATTCATATTTTGCTTAGACTTTCTCATATGTATACATTATGCAGTCTTGATGAGTAGTTCTGATGGAGTTTTTGGATATCTTTTTCAGTCCAATCTTAGTACCTGAGCAGTTTTAGAGGAATGCTTTTTTTGTACGTTTTGTTTAGTCTCAGTGACCCATGAATCATTTTAACTTAATAAACATTAAGTTTACCTAACTTGCCATGTGAAGGGTTTTTGATGACCGCAACACACATACAGTATACAACATAAACAGGCTTGTTTTATTAACACCTCTGTTTTAAGTGGCTCACTCACTAGAACAGAATAACGAATGTTTTTTTTCATCAGCAAAGAGAGCTGGAGCTCTAAAGCTGAAAGCAAGTCCGTGACTGCAGGTTACAAATAAAAATTGCCACTTTCTCTCAGTTCTCAGCACAAATAAGAAACAAGACAAGCTGCTATCATATGGCTTAAGTGATAAACAAGAAGTACCCAAAGTCTAAAACAACAGAAATGTGTTCATTTTGCTGTGGTTTGCTATATGGCATTTGTCATATGCAAGTAATCATAGAATAATAAAAGTTTCATGAATAATTTTCTCCTATTCAGAATCAGCTGCAATAACATCATCCTCTGAACATTAAGTGAACATACATTGATTAGTATGATACAGCATCTGATTTGTATTCCCCCACCCCCAGAAATCATTTCATAAATTTCCCCAAACCCTTAAAAAAATTAAAACTTTTATCAAGGCAAGTCATTGCCCAAGTCTCATATGAGCAATGTTTTAGTCTATAGATTAGCAAACTGTATTCTCGTGTAGCAGTGTTTTTCAACCACTGTGCCGCGGTACACTAGTGTGCCGTGAGAGATCGTCAGTTGTGCTGTGGGAAATTATTCAATTTCACCTAATTGGTGAAAACTAATTAGGTGAAAACTAATAAGTCTGCGAATAAGATCATAAGATACTTTTTCTTTGTGTTTATTTGATTCCTGTTCAAGACACTTCGATAAGAATGGCTGTATATTGTTAATATAGGCT